>CAWUFW010009547.1:600000-774989 GCA_963921515.1 Calotriton arnoldi
TCCACAAAATTCCACCCACCCCGCGTTCCCCAAGGTCTTCTGAAAACAATGGTACCTCACTTGTGTGGGTAGGCCTAGTGCCCGCGACAGGAAGCAGCGCAAAACGCAACGTGGACGCACCACATTTTCACAGTGAAAAATGACCCTTTTTTGCAAAGTGCCTAGCTGTAGTTTTTGAACCCTAGCTCTGCCAGCACTTAGGGAAACCTAGCAAACCTATACATTTTTTAAAAGTAGACACCCAGGGAATCCAGGATGGGGTGACTTGACTGGCTCTCACCAGGTTCTGTTACCCAGAATCCCTTGCAAACCTAAAAAATTGGCAAAAAAACCACATTTTCCTCACTTTTCTGTGGTGGAAAGTTCTGGAATCTGTGTGGATCCACAAAATTCCACCCACCCCACGTTCCCCAAGGTCTTCTGAAACAAATGGTACCTCACTTGTGTGGGTAGGCCTAGTGCCCGCGACAGGAAGCAGCGCAAAACGCAACGTGGACGCACCACATTTTCACAGTGAAAAATGACCCTTTTTTTGCAAAGTGCCTAGCTGTAGTTTTTGAACCCTAGCTCTGCCGGCACTTAGGGAAACCTAGCAAACCTATACATTTTTGAAAAGTAGACACCCAGGGGAATCCAGGATGGGGTGACTTGACTGGCTCTCACTAGGTTCTGTCACCCAGAATCCCTTGCAAACCTAACAAATTGGCAAAAAAAACACATTTTCCTCACTTTTCTGTGGTGGAAAGTTCTGGAATCTGCGTGGATCCACAAAATTCCACCCACCACGCGTTCCCCAACGTCTTCCAAAAAAAATGGTACCTCACTTGTGTGGGTAGGCCTAGTGCCCGCGACAGGAAGCAGCACAAAACGCAACGTGGACGCACCACATTTTCACCTGTGAAAAATGACCCTTTTTTTGCAAAGTGCCTAGCTGTAGTTTTTGAACCCTAGCTCTGCCGGCACTCAGGGAAACCTAACAAACCTATACATTTTTGAAAAGTAGACACCCAGGGGAATCCAGGATGGGGTGACTTGACTGGTTCTCACTAGGTTCTGTTACCCAGAATCCCTTGCAAACCTAACAAATTGGCAAAAAAAACACATTTTCCTCACTTTTCTGTGGTGGAAAGTTTTGGAATCTGCGTGGATCCACAAAATTCCACCCACCACGCGTTCCCCAACGTCTTCCAAAAAAATGGTACCTCACTTGTGTGGGTAGGCCTAGTGCCCGCGACAGGAAGCAGCACAAAACGCAACGTGGACGCACCACATTTTCACCTGTGAAAAATGACCCTTTTTTTGCAAAGTGCCTAGCTGTAGTTTTTGAACCCTAGCTCTGCCGGCACTCAGGGAAACCTAGCAAACCTATACATTTTTGAAAAGTAGACACCCAGGGAATCCAGGATGGGGTGACTTGACTGGTTCTCACTAGGTTCTGTTACCCAGAATCCCTTGCAAACCTAAAAATTGGCAAAAAAACACATTTTCCTCACTTTTCTGTGGTGGAAAGTTCTGGAATCTGCGTGGATGCACAAAATTACACCCACCCCGCGTTCCCCAAGGTCTTCCGAAATCAATGGTACCTCACTTGTGTGGGTAGGCCTAGTGCCCGCAACAGGAAGCAGCGCAAAACACAACGTGGACGCACCACATTTTCACAGTGAAAAATGACCCTTTTTTTGCAGAGTGCCTAGCTGTAGTTTTTGAACCCTAGCTCTGCCGGCACCTAGGGAAACCTACCAAACCCACACTTTTCTGAAAAGTAGACACCTGGGGGATTCCAGGGAGGTATGGCTTGCGTGGATCCCCCAATGTTTTCTTACCCAGAATCCCCTGCAAACCTGACATTTTGCTGAAAAAATCACTTTTTTCACACATTTTTGTGTGGTAAAGTCGTGGCATCACGGGGCTGAAACAAATTTCCTACCACCCATCGTTCCCCCAGGTCTCCCGATAAAAATGGTGCCTCACTCGGGTGGGAGGACCAAGTACCCACGACAGGCAAGGGCCCACAACGTATTGAGGCGACCTCAAAATGGCCCATCACAAAACGACCTGGTTTTGCAAGGGGGGTCCCATGACGTTTTGGCCCGGGGCTCGGCGGCCACCTAGGAAACCTACCAAACCCACACATTTCTGAAAAGTAGACACCCAGGGGATTCCAGGGAGGTATGGCTTGCATGGATCCTCCAACGTTTTCTTACCCAGAATCCCCTGCAAACCTGTTATTTTTCTGAAAAAAATCACTTTTTCACACATTTTTGTGTGGTAAAGTCGTGGCATCACGGGGCTGACACAAATTTCCTACCACCCAGCGTTCCCCAGGTCTCCCGATAAAAATGGTGCCTCACTCGGGTGGGAGGCCCAAGTACCCGCGACAGGCAAGGGCCCACAACGTATTGAGGCGACCTCAAAATGGCCCATCACAAAACGACCTGGGATCCCCCGGGTGTCTACTTTTCAGAAATGTGTGGGTTTGGTAGGTTTCCCTAGGTGGCCGCCGAGCCCCAGGCCAAAACGTCATGGGACCCCCCTTGGAAAACCAGATCGTTTTGTGATAGGCAATTTTGAGGTCGCCTCAATACGTTGTGGGCCCTTGCCTGTCGCGGGTACTTGGGCCTCCCACCCGAGTGAGGCACCATTTTTATCGGGAGACCTGGGGAACGCTGGGTGGTAGGAAATTTGTGTCAGCCCTGTGATGCCACAACTTTACCACACAAAAATGTGTGAAAAAGTGATTTTTCAGCAAAATATCAGGTTTGCAGGGGATTCTGGGTAAGAAAACGTTGGGGGATCCACGCAAGCCATACCTCCCTGGAATCCCCCGGGTGTCTACTTTTCAGAAATGTGTGGGTTTGGTAGGTTTCCCTAGGTGGCTGCCGAGCCCCAGGCCAAAACGTCATGGGACCCCCCTTGCAAAATCAGGTTGTTTTGTGATAGGTAATTTTGATGTCTCCTAAATAGGTTTTGGGCCCTTGCCTGTCGCGGGCACTAGGCCTATCCACGCAAGTGAGGTACCATTTTTCTCGGAAGACTTTGGGGAACGCGGGGTGGGTGGAATTTTGTGGACCCACGCAGATTCCAGAACTTTCCACCACAGGAATGTGAGGAAAATGTGTTTTTTTGGACAAATTTTTAGGTTTGTAAGGGATTCTGGGTAACAGAACCTGGGTATCTAGTTTTCAAAAATGTACAGATTTGCTAGGTTTCCCTACGTGCCAGCTGCGCTAGGGCCCAAAATCCACAGGTAGGCACATTGCTAAAAAAAAGTCGGAGCCTAGTGGGCTTTTTGCCACCCTGAGGGGGAATCGGGGGAGGGGGTTTGTCCCGATATGCCCCCAAAGGGGGCAGAAAGACTGTGGCTATTTTTTGTGGGGGTGGGGACATTGGTATGACCATTTTAGGCAGCCCCCACCCCCACGCATAAAAAAAGCCTGCGTACTCGCTGGCGCCTAGTGGGCTTTCTGCCCCCCCAGGAGGCAGATCAGGGGCCACTGCCACCATCTTCCCTCCCGGGGGGCAGGAAGACTGGAATTTCTCTGGGGGTGGGGTGGGGGTATTGTCATGCCCATTTTGGGCAGCCCCTACCCCTACCCCTACACTAATAAAAGAAAAAAATCCATGGTTTCTAGTGTGCTTTCTACGCCCCGGGGGGCCAGATTGGGGGCTACAGCTCCATCTGCCTCCCGGGGGCAGAAAGACTGTCATTTTGTGGGGGGTGGGGGCATTGGCGTGCCCGTTTCGGGCAGCCCACACCCTAAAAACAATTGCGCAAAAAAAATCCCTGGTGGATAGTGGGCTTTCTGCCCCTCTGGGGGGCAGATTAGGAGCTACTGCCCCCATCTGCCCTCAGGGGGCAGAAAGGCTAAAATGGTGGTGGGGGGTGGGGGCATTGGGGTGCCCATTTCGGGCAGCCCCCACCCTAAAAACAAATGCGCAAAAAAATCCCTGGCGTCAAGTGGGCTTTCTGCCCTCCCCCGGGAGCAGATTGGGGGCTACTGTCCCCATCTGCCCCCAGGGGAGCAGAAAGGCTGTAATGGTGGTGGTGGGGGCATTGGCATGCCCATTTTGGGCAGCCCCACCCTAAAACAAATTGTGCAAAATAAAATCCCTGGCATTTAGTGGGTTTTCTGCCCCCGGGGGCAGATTGGGGGCTACTGCCCCATCTGTCCCCCAGGGGGGCAAAAAGACTACATTTTGCAAAATTAAATTGGGGGAGCAAAGGCCCTTGCCCAAGGGGCCGCTCCCCTCCCTGGTGTCTAGTGGGTGGATCCCTGCTTGGGGATCGCCCTCCTGTGGCGATCCCAAGCAGGGATTCACTGGGGAGGGTACCATTGGAAAGGGAGATTCTCCCTTTCCAACGATACCTCTCCGTCTTTCTACGTGCTCAGGGGGCTGAGATAGCCCCCTGAGCACGTAGAAAGGGAAACTGATATGAGCCTCTTGGCTCATTTCAGTTTCAGTTTCACTGAAATGACATCAGCGCGACGTGCGCGCCGATCGTCATTTCAGGGAAACCAGGGGGGGAGGCCTCGGGAGCTGGGGAAGCTCTTCCCCAGCTCCCGAGGCTCTTGTGGCATTAAGGGAATCCCTCTGGTGCCCGTACCAGAGGGATTTCCCAGACGATGTTTCATGACGAGCTGGACTCGTCATGAGCACACGAGCACTGTGTGCCATGACGAGTCCAGCTCGTCATGAGCATCGAAGGGGTTGAAGACAGAATTCACCTCACAACACCCTCTCATAATGAAAACGAAAAGGCCCTACCCCACTCCAATACCAACTCCAAAAAGAAGCATAAGTAAAAAGTACCAGAACTGAACCTAAATTACAATGTAAAACAAAACAAAATAAGCAGTGGAAGAGAGAGTGAAATACAGGAACAAGAACTACAAATTAATATGCACAAATATAACCAATAAGTACTAATCCATCTAGTGCAATGGTCTCTTTAAAACACGTCTTCCCTAGTCACTTGGAGTCTTCCTCAAATTTCTTACCTTGGTATTGCCATGGACCTCAAAATATCATACCATTGACTCACTATCTATTTGCAGACTATAACCAGCTCATATTCAGTATTGTTCTATCATCAGTTTTGACACATTTTGAATGCATTTTAAAACCTTTAATGGTTTTGTGAAATTCAACTGCTCTGCGGTCCCAGTGAGAATCATCCCCTTTCACTTCCCTTTCTTTTAAGTTTTTCCTCCTTTCATGCTTGATCTTTTTTTATATGCAAAACCTGTTTCCTTTTCCTACCCGCTCTCCTTTCTTAGACTACATATATCAAACTTTCCTATATTTCATCCAGCCTGGAACCAGTTTATAATCTGATTTCCTTCCTCTAAAATGTTTGAACAGTAAACTTTCAGTAGTTTGATGAGGCAACAACCTGTACACTACCATACTTCTCTATATTTTGCGCTTCCAATCAAGACCATTTGACCTGGCTAATTGGATGCTCTCTTTCCTTCCATTGGCACTATGGCAACCTGTCCAAATACATGGGTGGTACACGTGTCATTAGCACTTCATCACTTCTACTGCACTGCCAACTTACCCAAATATACCACTCAATAGCAAGATCTAACCCTGGTCAACAAAAATCCATTTGGTCCTTTCTTTAGTTCTTACGACACCTGGATGTCCCACATGAGACAGCTTAATAACATTTTTCCATAGAAAAACTGGAGTAACCAATCTGTTATCCCTGAAGAAATCGCCTCTTTCTTTATAAGGTCATCCTTCTCTAGCCAGGGATGCTGAAAATTGCCTTGAGGCCATTTCCCTGCCATGACCCTAATGACTTCAGAAAGGCTTTGGTCATTCCCTACTTCTGCTGTCCAAATCTCTTCTGGAATAGCTGAAATGCACTCTTCCACACACCTTCACCTTCATTATCTGCCTCACAAATACATTTTGTAACTAATCTGAAAAGACAGACAGCTGCACTATTCAAAGCCCCTAGGTTGGATTCTACAAGGAAAGTGTACTCATGCAGATTTTCCACCCATTTTCTACTCCCTGTGGACACCAAATCTAAGTACTCAGTTGCAAATATTTAAAAGAGCTGTCAGTAATTACTCTTTTTTAATTAACTACCACACCTAACAACAGAGTCGGAATTGTTAATTGCCTACTTTGCCATCAGTGCCTCCTTTTCTATTACAGAATACTTAAATTCTGGCCCTCTTAATGCCCCAGATGCAAACACAATTATTCTCTCTTCGGCCCGTGCCCCTTGTACCACATGCATCCTCATCAAAACTGGTCCTAAACCTCTGGAACTTTCATACATAATAACTACAAAGTCAACATCTGGCTCAAATGATTGCATATTAGAAGCATGCTCACTTGTGCCCATATTAAATTCTTCCATGCACTCATCATTCCATTTAAACTCTAAGGGGCCGATTATGACGCCGCCCAGAAAGGCTCTGACTGACGGTCGTAGCCTTCCTGGCCACATCGTAATCGACCCCTCGGTTTACTTCTCACCCGCCGCATTACAATGCTGGCGGTCGGAAAGTAGACCGGCCGGTCATTCTGGCTGGCTACCGACAGGCTCATAGAGCCCGTCGGCCAGTCGGAGCCGGCTCGTAATCCCAAGGGGTGGGCCTTTCCGCCCTTGGGATTACGATGCACGGTTTCAGACATAGTTTCCATGCCGGCATGTCTGCGATAGAACCCATGCCAGAAAGCATGTTTGTGGGCCCCCAGCAGGCCCCCCCTTGTGCGTGCAGCCCCTGGTTGGGGGCCGGTTGATCCCTGCACCCCATGGCAAGCACCTTGAGGTGCATGCCACGGGGTGCAGGGATGTACAGCACCCCCCATTTCTTAATGGGAGCTTGTGTTACGGCTGGTTTATGGCTGTAACACGAGCTCCCATTGAGAAATGGGAGTATGTGACCGAAAAGTGTTCGGTCGCATTGTAATTAGCCTGTCGGGACGGTCGTCCCAGGACCGAGACGATGTCGGGTGGACACAAGTCCGCCCGACATCATAATCAGGCCCTAAATGCTTCTTCAACAAAGACAGTAATATGCAGGTTTTAGATGGCAAATTCTCAATGAACATCTATAAAATATTCCACCATTTCTAGAAAGGAAAACACTTCTTTCTTATTGTGGGGTACCTCTATTTTTTGTATGGGCTGTGCAAGATTACTTTTAGACTGAACTCTTGCCACATTGATATAATGTACTAAGAACATTATTTCTTCCTTCCTGAAACAGCAATTAGCCCTCAAAATCAGTCTAACGCATTCACATTTCTTCAGAACTTTCTTCATTGTTCCCTATATCAGGACATCATTTTGATGACATTTTATACTTACCATACCTCCAGCTTTGACAGCATTGTCTTTTAAAAAATATAGACTACAGAAATGAGCTCAAAAGACATCTGGATGAATTTGAATGCACCCGTAGGTGTAATAATTCCTGCAACTCCTTGTGCAATTTTATCTGATGGTATGCAGAGGCATCATCTAGGGGAGTGAAAATTCTTGCTTCTGCTCATATTGTAAGCATATCACTGATGGACAAAGGGTATTTGTTTACCACAGCTTCTTTATTCAGAGCCCTGAGGTCAACATGCAGAAAGATCTCAGCACTTACTTTCCTAGCCATAACCATGGGAGCCAACTTCTCCATGTCCTTGACAGGTGAGACAACACATAATTTACACTGCTTCTCTAATTTGGTCCTTACTGGCTCTTACAGGGTTATGCCTGACCTTGGTCATCACTGGGTTATACCCTCTTTGAGTTTTATCTAGTGTACGTAAGTTTTAAGACATTCTAATTTCATGCTGAAAATCCTCCAAAACAGACTCTCAAAATCAATACACATTCCTTCCACTTGTCTCACCTACACTTGAAGAGCAGCCGTGGAATCCACAAGAACCCATGGCATTTTTTCATGAGACCTCCCTCAAAGCGCTACTCCTCTGACAGAGACACATTTTTAGACCTGGCATCTTTGGCGTGTTTTTCTCCTGTCTTTTTTGCTTCTGACCTCAGGTTTTTGGGTGCTGCAGCTCGTTTTTGCTGGTTGTAGGATTCTGGGCACTTCACTACTGCTGACCAGTGCTAAATTGCAAGTGCTCCCTGTGTAAAATGTATCTGTGATTGGTTTATCCATGATTGGCATATTTGATTTACTAGTAAGTCCCTACTAAAGTGAACCAGGTGTGCCTAGGGCTAGTAAATCAAATGCTACTAGTGGGCCTGCAGGACTGATTGTGCCACCCACATGATTAGCCTGCAAAAATGTCTCAGACCTACTACTGCAGTGTCTGTGTGGGCAGTTTTGAACTGCCATGGTGACCTGGCAAGTGCAACCACTTGCCAAGGCTGAACCTTCCTTTTTACTAAATGTAAAGCACCCCAATTTAGACCCAAGGTATCCCCATGGGCAGTGTATTTGAAAGGTAGGACATGTACTGGTGTGCTTTACATGTCCTGATAGTGAAATACTGCTAATTTCGGTTTTCACTATTGCAAGGACTATCTCTCCTATAGATTATCATTTGAGCTGTCTTGTAACATCTTACAACTTCCAATTGGGAACAGATAGAGATTTGGAGTTTGGGGTCTCTAAACTCACTTAAAATACATCTTGTGGTAAAGTTGGTTTTTAAATTGAGCATTTGAAAATGCCAAAGTAGTCATTTTCTTGCTTTACCATTCTGTGCCTCTCCCTGTTTGTAGACTTCATTTCTGGTTTAGGCTGACAGTTGGGCTTTTGTGTATTAACTCTAGACAGTCACACAAAGCGGGCTGAGGTGTGCCCTGCATATCCTGATGGGCCATCACCAGGCTGATGGGTCTTCCTGAGTTAGAGTGGTGGGAGAAGTTGTCATTGACAGCTGAATAGGGCTGTGCTTGTCTTCACACAAAGCTGTCTTCACCCTACTGTAGTGTGTCTGGAGCCAAGTCAGGGAAAGGAAGGTCTTGTGCACTACAGAGACTTTCCTTTGAAGTTTGCCTACTTCAAAGGCAGAAAATGGTATAAGTACTGGAGCTGTAACACTATAACTTCAGAACACTTCTGGACTAATGGAAATTCTGCCAGGAAGAAGAGCTGGATACTGTAGATGGGACTGACACTCTGCTAGTTGCTTTGTTGTGCTGGCCTGCTGCTTGCTGCTTCTGTCCTGGGAGTGAAAGGACTGGACTTTGCTTTCTACATTCTGCTTCCAAGGGTCTCCAAGGGCTTGAGCGTGCTTGTCTCCTGTTATGAAGTCTTAGGGCCATCAAAGACTTCACCTAGCAATGCCTGGGCTCTTCTGCTGAGTGACCTGACTTGCCAAGTGGTGCCAAATATAGTCCCTGGGCCCTTGGAAGTGGAATCAGGTGAACTGAAGGAGAAAATCAATGCATTTACTCCCAGCATCTGTTTTTATCTGTGCATCGCTATAAATTTCAAGGCTTCGCTGCTGCCAGCACTGGAGCATGGTTCCCGATTGACGCATCAATTATGGCTTCACCACAGGCCTCAACTTTCCATCGCAGCGTGTTCGTAAGAACCGCCGCAGTTAGAGTTTCGAGCACCCCATCACTGAAGTCCATGATGCACTGCTCCAACTCCCACGCAGAGCCTGCTTCATCGCTGTGGAATCGACACAGCACGTCTAGATTTTTGATACATAGTCCCTGGGCACCGATTTCTTCATCGGCATTGCCCAATAGTAAGGAACCGAGACCGCTTGTCCGGAGACTGACGCATCACTTTCCCTCAAATTAAGGAACCAACGCACCCCCCCACCCCCGACAGTAAGGAACCAAAGCATCACCTTCCCTGCACTGCAGTAAGGAACGGATGCATCACCTCCCCTGGCAGTAAGGAGCCAACACATCACCTCCCCTGGGAGTAAAGAGCCGGCACATCGCTTTGCTTTCTGGCACCACACCTCCCCTGTGCGTCTTTTATTTTGATGCATCCCAGGTACTTTGTGCTAAGAGTGACGCATCCATAGATTCCTATGGACTGAACTTATTTAACCTTTGAAAAGTGATATCTTTACTTTTGTTGGATTTTTTTAGTTTTGGTCTTGTTTTATTCAGATAAATATTGCCTATTTTTCTAAACTGGTGTGGACTCCTTTTATAGTGTTATCAATGCGTTACTGTATGCGTATGTACACATGCTTTACACATTGCCTCTGAGATCAGCCTGGCTGCTTGTGCCAAGCTACCAAGGGGGTGAACAGGGGTTATTTTAGCTGTGCGACTCCCTTACCCTAACTAAAGTGAGGGTCCCTACTAGGGCAGGGTGCAAACCACTGCCAACTAGAGACCCCATTTCTAACATTGGTGGTCAGCGGTGAGGATAGGACTTGTGTTTGTACTTTGGATACAGTGATTGGTGTACATGTCTCCATATCGCAGACCACTACGCAACCACATACTGTTTTGGGATTTTCTGTTCTTTGCAACTCCTGAGTTTTTGGTCTTTAAATCATGTCTCAATTTGGTGAGTCAGCAGTTGGAGCTGCATTGTCCGTGTTTGGGCTAGAGAGGTTGGAGAGCTCAAAAAGTTACGCAAGGAGCTCAAATATCCTATTAGGGCCTCACAAAAAAGGAAGAGCTTCAAAAGGCGCTGAGGGCCTGGTGGGAAGCAAAAGAGGATGGTGGGTACCCAGATGATGAGAATGTTGATGTGAATGCAGAGGAGCATAGCCTGCATGGGGATGTTGAAAATCAGGATCTGCCTGGGAGGAAGGCACCTTCCAGGGCAAGCAGCAGTGTTTCTTCCAGAGGTCAGTCCCCAGAGGAGCTGGAGGACAGGCAGGAGGCCAGGAGGCATCAATTTGAGCTGGAAAGGCTCAAGATGGAGCACGAGAGGGATCTCCAAAAGGATAAATTAGCAGTAGAGGAGGGAAAAATTATGCTAGCTCTGGAGCTGAGCTTAAAAGAGTTGGACTTGAAGGTCAAGTCCAGCACAGATGGTGGCAGAGTTTCATGCATGCATTCTGAGAAAGTGGTGCACTGGCCAAAACATATAGGGAAAGAGTATACCAAGGGGGGGGTGACATCCAGACATGATTTCAGGGCTATGAGGCAGTTCTTCACATGATTGAGGTTCCTGGGAAAAATTGGGGGGCAGGAATATGGGATTACTTCACGGTGGAGGGGAGGGACACACTGCTAGCCTTAGGGAGAGCACAGGACCTCACCTACCCTGAGATGAAGGCAGCCCTCCTTACCCTGTATGGTCATACCACTGAGAAGTACAGTGATCAGTTTAGACAGAGTAAGAAACTTGATTCCCAGACATGGCTGGAGTATGTGGATTCTTATTTCAGAGCACCGGATGGTTGTGTGAGGGGCAGTGATGTAACAGGATACCTGGGGCTGTACAATTTGATTGTGTGGGAACACTTGTCTAGTCTGTGGGTCGCAGAGCTGTGCAAGCACCTGATGGACAGCAGGTTTACTGACCCCAGGAAGCTTGCCCAGGAGGTGGACTACTGGGTGAGTACCAGGGTCCACAAGAGGGTGGATGGGGAGACTCTACCAAAGGTGGGCAGTGTCCCCGGCAGCAGAAGGGTGGGGACAAGGGTAACAATTGTGAGTTCTCTAAAGGACCCCCAAAATAATTCCCAGGGTAAGGATTCCCAGCCCCATACTGATAAAAAGAAGCGTTATTTCCCACCAGGCAAGCCTGGAGGAAAGGGGCACTAGTTGTGCTATGACTGTAGCCAGCCAGGGCATTTCATAGGGAGTCCAAATTGGCCACAGTCCCCCACCAGTGGGCAGACACCAGGGATGGCCAGTGTACTGCTTGGGGAGGAGTTAATCCAAGGTGAGTGTGGGTAACCAGCTGAGATTACCCTTGTCTCCCTAGGAGACAGTAAGATGGTCCAGAGAACCCTCATGTCTGATGACACTAAGAAATACACACAGTGGGTGACCATCAATGGCAGAGGGTAGAGACTCTGAGAGACACAGGAGCCAGTGTGACTACATTAAGGGGTCGATTCCGATCTCGGCCGGTAGGGCTCCGAATCGGACTCGGCATTACCGGATCCGATTCGGAACCCTGATTCCCGACCGAGTCGGACGTGCGTCCGGGCGAGCGAGTACGATGCGAACGTACGCGAAATCGCCGACCGACTCGTTCGCGGGACCCAACCGCTCCGACCGACTCGCACGGACACGACTTGCACCGCGCAATGGAGACGTTCCCCGGCCGGGTAAGTACGATGCGCGCCTCGAGCAGTCCGACCGACTCGCGCCGTCCGGCTCGAAAGAGCAGTCGGAGCAGCACTTTGGGGGTCCGTGTCGGACCCCCCTGTACGCCTAGCCACCTGTGCGTGTACGGCGCGACCCGCTTCAACGCGTACCCGCTATAGGGGGCGCCCTTGTTTGCCTCGCACCCATTGAGTCAATGGGAGCCCGCGTACGCGTTGTACGACCGGCTCCCATTGACTTCAATGGGAGTCTGACCGAATCGAGTCCGATAGCATGCGAACGCATCGTATTCGTTCAGTCGGACTGCTAGGGTCCGATTCTGTCGGAAATCTCTCCGGGTCCGGCTCGGTCGGAGAGATTTCCTGCCCGAATCGGAAGGCCCCTAAGTTGTCACCTGGGGGCCGATTCCGATTCAGGCCGGAAATCTCTCCGATCGAGCCGGACCCAGAGAGATTTCCGACCGAATCGGACCCTAGCAGTCCGACCGAACGAGTACGATGAGTTCGCATGCTATCGGACTCGATTTTATATATAAGTGTTTTAATATGTTATTTTGAATGTATTATAATTATGTTTTTAATATTTTAAATAATATAGGGGTCGATTACGATGTCGGGCGGATCGCCACCGCCCGCATGGCGGTGGCGATCCGCCCGCCATTTTCGTCCGTCCGCCACCAAATTCCCCCGCCATATTACCATGGCGGAGGGGACCCCGGCGGACGGAAAGACCGTCCGCATGTTTTCCGCCCGGCCGATCAGTCGACCGGGTGGAAGAGGGATTAATATGGTGGCGGTGTCTGCAAGACACCGCCATCCACATTATGATGCCGGCGGTGATGAGCCTTTCCATGGCGGCGGCGCCGCCATGGAAAGGCTCGCGGTCCCTGACATTGGGGGCCCGTAGCGGGCCCCCGGGTATTTTGGGGGGTGGGGGGTGCACATGGGGGGTACCTATGGGACCCCCCTGCATTTGCATATACAACATGGCAGGCACCGCGCGGTGCCTGTCACGTTGTGCATGCAGATGCACAACATGCATTTCCAGCACTGTGGCGGGCGGTGTTGTGAGCACCGCCCGCCACAATGCTGGAAATGGGGGATGCGCGGTGGCATCCTAATCACATGTGCGGGACCGCCGCACACATAGCGGGCGGTCCCATTTACCGGGGCGATGGCGGGCGGACAAAGTCCGCCCGCCATCATAATCGGCCCCTTAATTTAAAAAAAAAACTTTTATATATAATTTTAGGAGCGGGATGTTGGGTTTATAGGGGATAAGGGTGGGGAGTGTTTAAAAAATATATATTTTAAATTAAATATTATCAAAATTTGTAATAAATGTAGAATTAATTTTTAAAATAAAATATAATATTGAAACCTAAATTTGATAAATATTTTTAGCAGTGGGATGTTGGGTTTTTAGGGGATAAGGATGGGCAGTGCTTTAAAAATATATATTTTTAATTAAATATTATTAAACAAATTGAAAAATTTAGATTTTATTGAAAAATAAATAAGTTTATAGAATTTTAAATTTGAAATTCATTTTTAGCAGTGGGTTTTTGGGTTTATAGGGGATAATGTTGGGGAGTTATTATAAAAAAATATTTTTGGAGGGATGTAATTGATAATGTTTAGTGATTAGTATATAGTTTATTTAAATTTATAGTGTAGTGGGAATAGTTAATTATTTATGTTTACTGTCCAGCACCTACTCTAATTTATTATAGACTGGAGTGGGAATAGTATATTATTTATGTTTAGTGTCCAGCACCTACCCTAATTTAATATAGACTGGAGTGGGAATAGTAAATTATTTATGTTTACTGTCCAGCACCTACCACAATTTAATATATACTGGAGTGGGAATAGTAAATTAATTTTGTTTATTGTCCAGCACCTACCTCAATTTAATATAGACTGGAGTGGGAATAGTACATTATTTATGTTTAGTGTCCAGCACCTACCCTAATTTATTATATACTGGAGTGGGAATAGTAATTTGTTAATGTTACTGTCCAGCACCTACTTTAATTTAATATAGACTGGAGTGGGAATAGTAAATTAATTTTGTTTAGTGTCCAGCACCTACCCCAATTGAGGGGCCGATTCCGATTCGGGCCGGAAATCTCTCCGACCGAGCCGGACCCGGAGAGATTGCCGACCGAATCGGACCCGTGCAGCCCGACCGAACGAGTACGATGCGCACGTATGCCATCGGACTCGAGTCGGTCGGACTCCCATTGAAGTCAATGGGAGTCTGTCGTACAACGCGTACACGGGCTCCCATTGACTCAATGGGTGCGAGGCGGACAAGGGCGCCCCCTACAGCGTGTACGCGGCGAAGCGACTCGTGCCGTACACGCACAGGTAGGGGGGACCCATGGGTCCCCCCTGTGTGCGACTCGCGCGGCTACGCATACAGGGGGGTCCGACACGGACCCCCAAAGTATGGCTCCGACTGCTCTTTCGAGCCGGAGTGCGCGGCTCGGTCGGGGAACGTCTCCATTGCGCGGTGCGAGTCGAGTCCGAGCGAGTCGGTCGGTGCGGTTAGACCCGGGAACGAGTCGGTCGGAGCGGTCAGGACGCCCGGACGAGTCGGTCGGCGATTTTGCATCGTACTCGCTCGCCCGGACGCGCGTACGAATCGGTCGGGCAATAGGGCTCCGAATCGGATCCGGTTAAGCCGAATCCGATTCGGAGCCCTACCAGCCGAGATCGGAATCGGCCCCTGAATATAGACTGCAGTGGGAATAGTAAATTATTTATGTTTAGTGTCCAGCACCTACCCTAATTTATTATATACTGGAGTTGGAATAGTAATTTGTTAATGTTACTGTCCAGCACCTACTTCAATTTAATATAGACTGGAGTGGGAATAGTAAATTATTTATGTTAAGGGGCCGATTCCGATTCGGGCCGGAAATCTCTCCGACCGAGTTGGATTCGGAGAGATATCCGACCGAACTGGACTCTAGCAGTCCGACCGAACGAGTACGATGCGGACGCATGCTATCGGACTCGATTCGGTCGGACTCCCATTGAAGTCAATGGGAGCCGGTCGTACGACGCGTACACGGGCTCCCATTGACTCAATGGGTGCGTCGCGAACAAGGGCCCCCCCTACAGCAGGTACGCATCGGTGCGACTCGCGCCGTACAATCATGTGTAGTGGGGACCCATGGGTCCCCCCTGTGTGCGACTCGCGCGGCTACGTGTACAGGGGTTCCGACATGGACCCCCGAAGTCCGGCTCCGACTGCTCTTTTGAGCCGGACGGCGTGAGTCGGTCGGACTGTTCGAGGATCGCATCGTACTAGCCCGGTCGGGAAACGTCTCCATTGCGTGGTGCGAGTCGAGTCCGTACGAGTCGGTCGGAGCGGTTCGGAGCCGGGAACGAGTCGGTCGGGGATTTCGCATACGCTCGCATCGTACTTGCTCGTGCGGATGGGTATTCGATTCGGTCAGAAACAGGGCGTCCGAATCGGATCCGGTAAAGCCGAATCCGATTCGGTGCCCTACCGGCCGAGATCGGAATCGGTCCCTTAGTGTCCAGCACCTACCCTAATTTAATATAGACTGGAGTGGGAATAGTAAATTATTTATGTTTACTATCCAGCACCTACCACAATTTAATATATACTGGAGTGGGAATAGTAAATTAATTTTGTTTCGTGTACAGCACCTACTCCAATCTAATATAGACTGGAGTGGGAATAGTAAATTATTTATGTTTACCAGGTAGGTCGCTCCCCCGCCACACAGCTCCGCCTGTGGTGTCCTGCCCGCTGCTGCTGCTGGTAAGCTCGCCCTCTGCTTGTGGCCTCGGTGCCCGTTTTTCATCTGTTTTTCCCTCGCTGCCCCCACTGTATTGTGTCCTTTTTTCCTTCTGTACCCTCGCTGCCCCCTTTGCTGTGTGCCCGTTCTCTCTCTGTTCCCCTCGCTGCCCCCACTGTATTGTGTCCATTTTTTCCTTCTGTACCGTCGCTGCCCCCATTGCTGTGTGCCCGTTTTCTCTCTGTTCCCCTCGCTGCCCCCACTGTATTGTGTCCATTTTTCCTTCTGTACCCTCGCTGCCCCCATTGCTGTGTGCCCGTTCTCTCTCTGTTCCCCTCGCTGCCCCCACTGTATTGTGTCCATTTTTTCCTTCTGTACCCTCGCTGCCCCCATTGCTGTGTGCCCGTTTTCTCTTCTGTCTCCCTCGCTGCCCCCATTGCTGTGTGCCCGTTTTCTCTTCTGTCTCCCTCGCTGCCCCCATTTCCCTGTGTCCTTCTTGCCTTCTGTACCCCTCGCTGCCTCTCTCCAATCCCGCCGCTGCGTCCCCTGCGGCCCCGCCCCCCTGACTGCCCATTCGCTGCCCCTGCCTCCCAGCTGCTCCTCCCTCCCACCTCCCCATATATGGCGGCCGCTGCGCGGTGAGGAGAGCGACCCTTGACCTTACCAGGTAGGTCGCTCCCCCGCCACACAGCTCCGCCTGTGGTGTCCTGCCCGCTGCTGCTGCTGGTAAGCTCGCCCTCTGCTTGTGGCCTCGGTGCCCGTTTTTCGTCTGTTTTTCCCTCGCTGCCCCCACTGTATTGTGTCCTTTTTTCCTTCTGTACCCTCGCTGCCCCCTTTGCTGTGTGCCCGTTCTCTCTCTGTTCCCCTCGCTGCCCCCACTGTATTGTGTCCATTTTTTCCTTCTGTACCCTCGCTGCCCCCATTGCTGTGTGCCCGTTTTCTCTCTGTTCCCCTCGCTGCCCCCACTGTATTGTGTCCATTTTTTCCTTCTGTACCCTCGCTGCCCCCATTGCTGTGTGCCCGTTCTCTCTCTGTTCCCCTCGCTGCCCCCACTGTATTGTGTCCATTTTTTCCTTCTGTACCCTCGCTGCCCCCATTGCTGTGTGCCCGTTTTCTCTTCTGTCTCCCTCGCTGCCCCCATTGCTGTGTGCCCGTTTTCTCTTCTGTCTCCCTCGCTGCCCCCATTTCCCTGTGTCCTTCTTGCCTTCTGTACCCCTCGCTGCCTCTCTCCAATCCCGCCACTGCGTCCCTGCGGACCCGCCCCCTGACTGCCCATTCGCTGCCCCTGCCTCCCAGCTGCTCCTCCCTCCCACCTCCCCATATATGGCGGCCGCTGCGCGGTGAGGAGAGCGACCCTTGACCTTACCAGGTAGGTCGCTCCCCGCCACACAGCTCCGCCTGTGGTGTCCTGCCCGCTGCTGCTGCTGGTAAGCTCGCCCTCCGCTTGTGGCCTCGGTGCCCGTTTTTCGTCTGTTTTTCCCTCGCTGCCCCCACTGTATTGTGTCCTTTTTTCCTTCTGTACCCTCGCTGCCCCCTTTGCTGTGTGCCCGTTCTCTCTCTGTTCCCCTCGCTGCCCCCACTGTATTGTGTCCATTTTTTCCTTCTGTACCCTCGCTGCCCCCATTGCTGTGTGCCCGTTTTCTCTCTGTTCCCCTCGCTGCCCCACTGTATTGTGTCCTTTTTTTCCTTCTGTACCCTCGCTGCCCCCATTGCTGTGTGCCCGTTCTCTCTCTGTTCCCCTCGCTGCCCCCACTGTATTGTGTCCATTTTTTCCTTCTGTACCCTCGCTGCCCCCATTGCTGTGTGCCCGTTTTCTCTTCTGTCTCCCTCGCTGCCCCCATTGCTGTGTGCCCGTTTTCTCTTCTGTCTCCCTCACTGCCCCCATTTCCCTGTGTCCTTCTTGCCTTCTGTACCCCTCGCTGCCTCTCTCCAATCCCGCAGCTGCGTTCCCTGCGGCCCCGGCCCCCTGACTGCCCATTCGCTGCCCCTGCCTCCCAGCTGCTCCTCCCTCCCACCTCCCCATATATGGCGGCCGCTGCGCGGCCGCGCAGCGGACGTGCGCAGCGAGCGCGCCGCTGGCACGCCGAAGGCGCACCTAAGGCAAGCCCGTCTGCGCCCGTCTGCGCCCGGACCGTGCCCAGCGCCAGAACCCCTGGGCCGTGCGCCCCCGGCACCAGCCTCGAGGACCGACGCCGATACGATGCCACCACACTCCACGCTCTCAACCCCGGACGGACGCACAACTGCTTCAAGGCCGCCCCGAAACGCACCCATGGTCCCTTCACCTGCCGGAACTGCAGCTACACCAGCCTCAGAGCCACCGAGGCACCCGCCAAGAAGGACCGCAACCACCTCCGATGCATCCTACTGAACACCCGCTCCGCACGCAAACACGCCGTCGAGCTCTGGGACCTGCTCGACACATCATCACCAGACGTCGCCTTCCTGACAGAGACCTGGATGAACGACTCCTCCGCCCCCGACATCGCCATAGCCATCCCAGACGGCTATAAGATCACCCGCAGAGACCGCGTCAACACAGTAGGTGGAGGAATCGCCATCGTCCACAAGAACACCATCAGGGTCTCGACCAGCACCGACAACACTCTCAGCACCGCCGAACACATGCACTTCCAGATCCACACGGACCCCAACACCACCCTCAGAGGCACCCTCGTCTAAAGACCCCCTGGGCCCCGACCCCAGTTCAGCGACTCCATCGCCGACTTCATCAGCACGCACGCCCTGACCTCTACCGACTACATCCTCCTCGGAGACCTGAATTTTCACCTGGAGAACAAGAACGACAGCAATTCCACCACCCTGATCGACAACCTCGCCAACCTCGGTCTGAGCCAGCTCGTCACAACACCGACCCATTCCGCCGGCCACACGCTCAACCCCATCTTCTCCTCCAGCTCCCACGTCTCCTTCAGCCACACCACGGAACTCCTCTGGACCGACCACCGCTGCATCCATTTCACCTTCCAGAAACCCACCACACACCACCGCACCCAACAGATCCCACGCCGCTGCTGGAGCAAAGTCACCGAAGACCAACTATGGGCAACCCTCGCTCTCAGCCCTCCCTCCGACCCATCCAACACCGACGACGCTGCCTGCAACCTCAGAAGATGGATGGACGACTGTGCCAACACCCTCGCCCGCTGAAAAAACCCACCTACGCTGACACCACCAAAAGAGCCAGCTGGTTCACCTCGGAACTCCTAGCTTCCAAGCGTACCTGCTGGAAACTAGAGAAGAAATGGCACAGTGATAAGACACCGGACAGCCACGCAGCCCACAAAGACGCCATCCGTAACCACCACCACCTCATCAAGTCCGCCAAGAGAACCTCCTTCAAAGACCACCTCGACAACAACGCACACAACAGCAAGGAGCTTTTCAACATCGTGAAGGAACTCTCCAACCCCAGCTCCAACACCAACGACATCCCACCGTCGCAACCCCTGTGCGATTCCTCGCCACCTTCTTCCACCGCAAGATCACCGACATCCACGACAGCTTCAACACCCAGACAGCCCCAACTAAGATCGATGCACCAGACCCACCGCACACCATCGACCACGATCCCCTGCCAGCCTGGGCCAGCGTGAACATCGAGGACACCATCAAGACCATGAGCACAATACACTCCGGCTCCCCGTCAGACCCTTTCCCGCACCACATCTTCAACAAAGCCAGCAGCTCCATCGCACCCCACCTGTGCAACATCATCAATCTCTCCTTCGAGACCGCGACCTTCCCAGAGAGCTGGAAACACGCAGAGATCAACGCCCTACTCAAAAAACCCAAGGCGGACCCGAGAGACCTCAAGAACTTCCGGCCCATCTCCCTGCTTCCGTTCCCAGCCAAGGTCATCGAGAAGATCGTCAACAAGCAGCTAACCCGATACCTCGAAGAAAACAGCATCCTGGACCCATCCCAATCGGGGTTCCGCAGCAACCACAGCACTGAGACTGCCCTCATCGCCGCCACCAACGACATCAGGATCCTGCTGGACAACGGTGAGACCGCAGCCCTCATCCTGCTGGACCTCTCCGCCGCCTTCGACACTGTCTGCCACCGCACTCTACGCGCACGCCTCCACGACGCAGGGATCCGAGACAAGGCCCTGGAATGGGCCACCTCCTTCCTCGCCGGCAGAACCCAGAGAGTCCGCCTCCCACCATTCCGATCCGAAGCCTCCGAGATCATCTGCGGCGTACCCCAGGGATCGTCCCTCAGCCCAACACTGTTCAACATCTACATGGCCCCGCTCGCACGCATCGCCAGACAGCACGACCTCAACATAATCTCCTACGCCGACGACACCCAACTGATCCTCTCCCTCACCAAGGACCCCTCGCCGCCAAATCCAACCTCCATGAAGGGATGAAGGCCGTCGCCGAATGGATGAAGATCAGCCGACTAAAACTGAACATGGAGAAGACAGAGGTCCTCATCCTCGGCTCCAACCCCTCAGCCTGGGACGACTCCTGGTGGCCAACGACGCTGGGAGCAGCCCCGACACCCACCGACCACGCACGCAACCTGGGAGTCATCCTCGACTCAACGCTCTCCATGGCCAAGCAAGTCAACGCAGTCTCATCCTCCTGCTTCAACACCCTCCGCATGCTTCGCAAGATCTACAGGTGGATCCCGACAGACACGAGAAGAACAGTCACCCAGGCCCTCGTCAGCAGCAGACTCGACTATGGGAACGCCCTCTACGCGGGAGCCCCGGCCAAGCTCATCAAGCGACTGCAACCCATACAAAACGCCTCCGCACGCCTGATCATCGATGTACCACGCCACAGCCACATCACCCCCCACCTGAGGAACCTGCACTGGCTCCCCGTCGACAGGAGAATCTCCTTCAAACTCCTCATCCACGCACACAAGGCACTCCACAAGCCTGGCCCAGCCTACCTCAACAGACGACTCCTCTTCTACATCCCCAACCGCCAACTCCGCTCCGCCCGACCTCTCCCTCGCCACCATCCCTCGCATTCGAAGAACCACCACCGGCGGCAGATCCTTCTCCCACCTCGCCGCCAAGACCTGGAACACCCTTCCACTAAGCCTACGACAGACCCAAGACCTGCTGACCTTCAGGAGGCTACTCAAGACCTGGTTGTTCGACCAGTAGCAGCACCCCCCTTTTTTCTCCCCCAGCGCCTTGAGACCCTCGCGGGTAAGTAGTGCACTTTACAAATTCTGTGATTGATTGATTGATTGATAGTGTCCAGCACCTACCCTAATTTATTATATACTGGAGTGGGAATAGTAATTTGTTAATGTTACTGTCCAGCACCTACTTCAATTTAATATAGACTGGAGTGGGAATAGTAAATTATTTATGTTTAGTGTCCAGCACCTACCTCAATTTAATATAGACTGGAGTGGGAATAGTAAATTATTTATGTTTATTGTCCAGCACCTACCTCAATTTATTATAGACTGGAGTGGGAATAGTACATTATTTATGTTAGTGTCCAGCATTTACCCTAATTAATTTACATTGAATCTGGAATATAGAACAATTTAATTTTAGTGTCCAACATCTACTTTATTTAATGTGCATTGGAGTGGTTATAGTAAATTAATTATGTTCACTGTGCAGCATTTGCTGAAATTAATTTATATTGGGGTAAGAATAGTATATAAAAATATGTTAGTGTACAGTAACTGTATTTAATTATTATATATTGGAGTTGTAATAGTTTTTAATTAAGTATAGTGTAGGATAATAAATAATATTCAATTTTTATGTAACGTGTTTATTAATATATTAAAATGTATTACTAGAAAAATATATAAGATAATTTTGCCTTAAAAAATGGGTACTGGTAGTTAATAAATTGACAATCTTTATTTATTATAATGTTTGTGAAAAAAATTGTATTTTATATATGTAAAATATAGATAATATAAGTAAAATCACAATAATTAGAAAACACACCATTTTTATTGTAGTTTTTACAATTTGTTATTGTTTATTAATTTGAGTAGGACAATACAGTCAAATATTTTATTACATTATAATTCAATAGAAACATATTAGTGCATATATTTCAGAAAATATGTTATGTTTATTTACAATATTTTTTACTTTTTTTAGTACATATTAATTATTAACAAAACAGTAGAATTTTGTCTTTTTAATTATGTTTAATACAGTAATAGGTATTGTATATATTTATACAAAGAAAGTGCAAACTGTTTACATATAATATAAATGTTTAACATTTTTCTATTTTTGTTAGATACATATTACATTTTTTAATTAATATTAATATTAAAAATATTAATATTAATTCATTTTTACAATGTTTTTAACTTAAAACAAGTTTTTAACAGAAATTAATTTGTATAATGTATGAAAAACATTTATAACAATTTTTTATACATTGTTTTATTGTATTTATTTTTTTCTGCAATTATAATAATAAATATTATATTTATTATAATATTTATTTTTATAATTTTACAAATTAGGTACATTACGTCACAATTTTTTATTAAATTTAAATAAATTGTACTATTTTATTTAAATAGTTGTATATTTTTTTATGTAAAGTAACATTTTACTGTATTAAATGATTTAAATTTCATATGGTTAAACTTTTTATTATGTTTTGGCCGTTCTATTTTGTAACCGGGTTATGTCGTTTTGTGTCATTTTGGTTGAAGAGAAGCTCGCGGTTGGGAGACACTTCACGTCGCTAAAGGTAAGGTTTGTTTTCTTTGTTTTAACTAAGTTTTAAATATATTTTGAACCTAGTTAGATACTGTTTAGTGTAGTTAGGTGTTTATTAGTTATATTCGGAAATGTTATATGTTATAGTTACGTGTGGTGTATTTACGTATTGTTAACGTTGTGT
Organism: Calotriton arnoldi; assembly: GCA_963921515.1. Lineage (NCBI taxonomy): Eukaryota > Metazoa > Chordata > Amphibia > Caudata > Salamandridae > Calotriton > Calotriton arnoldi. The sequence goes on from CAWUFW010009547.1 coordinate 622,868, forward strand.
AGGCTTGTTTACAGAGTTAGGATTACGGTGTTCAATGTATATTTTCATGAAATTTAAAGCTAGTAGTATTGTTAGTAAGTGTTTATGTGTTGTTTTATGTGGGTGGGAATGTATGTGATTTTGTTTTGACACTTTTTATTTTCAGAAGTTCTTCGTATCGGAAGGAGTCATTTTTTTTTTTAAAGAAGTGCATGTCTGTTTTATTGACTAATATATTTGTTACACTTCTTAAAATTTTTCGGTTTTCCTGGAGCGCTTTTTACTATTTTATACATTTTCGTTTTTTTTATGGTTTTCCTATGGACCTTTGCTACATGGATTATTAATTTTTGCTACAGTTGTACTTTTTCATTTTTTTTTGGGAAACAGTTTTTTTAATATTTGGATTGTGTTAGCAGAAAATAGATTTTACAGCATTTGGAATAAACCTGGTAAGTTTATTTATTATTATGTATTGTGGGTGGGTAATGTTTTTTATTATTATTGTTGTATTTTATTTTATTACAAATATTATTAATGTGTGTTAATATATTTTATTAAAAAATGTAAAATATGTTACACACAGTAATTATTTTTGTGATAAAATAAATAAATGTTACTTTTATGGTATGTTTGAAAGATGAGTAATTTGTAATTTATTTGTATTAATGCTTTAAAGAAGAGTTTTGGATATTATGTTTAGGTATTCCAGGCCCTTTGTACTAGGGTACAATTTTACTTGTTGTTCTAGATATTTATGCATTTGTTTAGTTTGTTTTGATGTTTTTGGAGTTAATTGAGTTATGGATTGTTCCATTCGGAACTCTTGATAACTCTGTTCTTTTTGTAGGCATGATATACATTTTTCTAGTGTTGGTTTTGTTCTGCCTGTTGATTGAAGGAAGGCATTATGCCATCCTTTGACTGCGTTATTAGTTTTGGATTCCCCATTTAATGTGCTTCTGTATACGTTCCACCAGGGTATTAGGAATTTAGGGTTTCTTCTGTGGCCAGATCTGTGTAGTCTGCCGACCCATGTATCGTCAAAATAGTCTAATAGTGGACTTAGTTTTGCTTCATTTTGTTTGTAGAAGGTGCTGTCTATTAAGATGTTGTAATGTTCTGTGACGTCTGTCTCAGGTACATAAGCTAGTGCTGTTAATTTTTTTATTTGATATGCAAAAGAAGAATTAGTTGCATATTCAATGCTTAGGGGCCGATTCCGATTCGGGCCGGAAATTTCTCCGACCGAGCTGGACCCGGAGAGATTTCCGACCGAATCGGACCCGTGCAGCCCGACCGAACGAGTACGATGCGTCCGTATGCTATCGTACTCGAGTCGGTCAGACTCCTATTGAAGTCAATGGGAGCCGGTCGTACAACGCGTACGCGGGCTCCCATTGCCTCAATGGGTGCGAGGCGAACAAGGGCGCCCCCTACAGTGGGTACACGGTGAAGCGACTCGCGCCGTACATGCACAGGTAGGGGGGACCCATGAGTCCCCCCTGTGTGCGACTCGCGCGGCTACGCGTACAGGGGGGTCCGACACGGACCCCCGAAGTACGGCTCCGACTGCTCTTTCGAGCCGGACGGCGCGTGTCGGTCGGACTGCTCGCGGCGCGCATCGTACTTACCCGGCCGGGGAACGTCTCCATTGCGCGGTGCGAGTCGTGTCCGAGCGAGTCGGTCGGAGCGGTGCAACCCGGGAACGAGTCGGTCGGAGCGGTTGGGACGCCCGAACGAGTCGGTCGGCGATTTCGCATCGTACTCGCTCGTCCGGACGCGTGTACGAATCGGTCGGGAAATAGGGCTCCGAATCGGATCCGGTTATGCCGAATCCGATTCGGAGCACTACCGGCCAAGATCGGAATCGGCCCCTCAGTGCTGATTTTTGCATGTGTCTCCATAAGCACTGATTAAAATGATAGTAACAGCCTTGGATGCAGGTATGGGGGTGTGTTTTTAATATAGTATTAATCATTGACTGTTCAAAATCTAGAATTATTTTTTGTGGAGAAAAGTCATTAGTTTTTTGTTTTATTGTATTTAATAGTTCCATGTATGTGGAGTTCTGTTTGTTTGGTAATAATGCGTAAATTAATGGTATATTGCAATTCTGATGTAGCCCATGTATTGTATACAGTTGGAAAAAGGGCTTAGGACATATAGTAAAAGTCCCATCCATCATCCAGTATTGACATTCTTGTAGTTTTAATAGATTAGTTGCAGTTCCAAAAATTATTAATCTTTTGTCATTGCTTTTATTATCAAAAATGACAAATGGTTCTTTGTTTAAAGTGATACTTTGTTCAGTACTTATAATGACTTCACTATGGGGCCGATTCCGATCTCGGCCGGTAGGGCACCGAATCGGATTCGGCTGAACCGGATCCGATTCGGAGCCCTATTTCCCGACCGAGTCGTACGTGCGTCCGGGCGACCGACTCTTTCGCAGGACCCGACCGCTCCGACCGACTCGCACGGGGACGACGCGCACCGCGCAATGGAGACGTTCCCCGGCCGGGTAAGTACGATGCGCACCTCGACCGCTCCGACCGAGTCGCGCAGTCCGGCTCCAAGGAGCTGTCGGAGCCGCACTTTGGGGGTCCGTGTCGGACCCCCCTGGAAGCGTAGGTGCGCGAGTCGCACACAGGGGGGACCCATGGGTCCCCCCTACACGTGCATGTACGGTGCGACCCACATCAACGCGAACACGCTGTAGGGGGCGCCCTTGTTCGCGTCTTGCCCATTGAGTCAAGGGGAGCCCGTGTACGCGTCGTACGACTGGCTCCCATTGACTTCAATGGGAGTCCGACCGAATCGAGTCCGATAGCATGCGTGCGCATCGTACTCGTTTGGTCGGACTGCTAGGGTCCGATTCGGTCGGAAATCTCTCCGGGTTCGGCTCGGTCAGGGAGATTTCCGGCCTGAATCGGAATCGGCCCCTCTATGTTCTAGGAATTGGGGTGGAAGTAGTAGTAATTTTTTTAGTACGTGCTATAGTTCTCTTTAGTGAAGCTACAGATGGCATTTGTGTAGTAGCAGTTTTAGGAATTTTGGGAAGCTGCTCTTTTAAAATTACACTTGTAGGTTTTTGAGAACTTGTACTAGCTTCCTTTATTGTTTTTAATGCAGATCTGACTTCTATTTCTGTCACGTTTGGTGGGTGGTTATGTTCTCTAGTATACAGTACTGTTGTTTCCCTAGTTGTAGCACGCCTGTAACATTTATTAGAGTAGTATTTACAGCATTTCCAGTTAACTTTTAATCCAAATTGTTTTTCTTGTGTGTAAGTGTATCCCATATAGCATAGTAACATTTTCCCTTTCTGGCTTGTTATAAATTCGGCTCCTTCAGTCATTTTGATGTAGGTTAATCTATGAAAAAAATATATTATTGTTATTAAATATGTTGTTCTATGTATTTTAATTTAAGCAAATAAACATTTATTTACAATATACTTACAAAGTTGGTATTTATGTATTTCAGTTTGATGACGTTTACTCTTTAGTTGTGGAATGTTCTTTCTGTATTTTCTTTGTCGGAAAAAAAAAGTACATTTGTTTTATTATTTGTTTCTATATTTTTTATAGGGGGTGGGTAGGGGGTTTGGTATTGGTTTTGACTTTGCATTGTTGTTTAATCTATTTGTTTAAGATCGTTTGGTAAATACTTAGGGGTCCATTACGATGGCGGGCGGACAAAGGGCCTGATTCACAGAACTAACTTACGTCAAAAACGTAAAGTTTGTATTTTTTGGTACAGAAAAAATGATTCAGCACTCCCACATATTCAAATTATTAATTTCTACAAATACAAATCAAGTAAAGAGAAAAGGAAACACATCAATTCCGCAGGTTCATATTTCTTTGTTTCTTTATGTCAAAAAATCTTCTTAAAAAACGACCGTAGCCAACGCGTTTCGACCCAGAAGGTCTTCTTCAGGGCAATAACAATAACAATATTCACTCTTAATTCGATTTATTATTTTTTCTTTTTTTCTTTCCTTTTTTGCTTTTCTTTCACTTTCTTCAATTGGCGACTTGGTCCCTCACTCTAAGTATAAGTGCCCACTAGACCTCTTATTCTTTTAAATACACCAACAAATTAGATATCGCATGTTCAAAAATTTCTTCATGACCTATTGCAAATAGTTCATTTCAGTACAGACTGGGTTTTAACCCTTATCGATTTGTTATCTGTATAAGAACGCTCCCGCCGTGTAGTCAGAGCCGTCACCTAAAAGTACTACTCCTAAACTGAGAAAAATCCTAACTTTAAGACTTTCGGTATTCACAGAAGGCATTTAGGCGTCCTAAAGTTAGGAGTCCTAAGTTTACTACTCCTAAACTGAGAAAAATCCTAACTTTAAGACTTTCGGTATTCACAGAAGGCATTTAGGAGTCCTAAAGTTAGGACTACTAACTTCTGTGAATACCGAAATGAGTAAGTTCATTCTGTGAATACCAAAATGAGTAAGTGTATTCTGTGAATACCAAAAAGTACTAACTTTACGTTTTTGACGTAAGTTAGTTCTGTGAATCAGGCCCAAAGTCTGCCCGCCATCGCAACGGAGAAAGGGACCGCCCGCCACATGTGCGGCGGTCCCGCGATTCGACTAGGATGCGCCCGCCACACTGGCGGGCGCATCCCCATACTCAGCATTGTGGCGGGCGGTGCTCACAGCACCGCCCGCCACAATGCTGGAAATGCATGTTGTGCATTTGCATGCACAGGGTGACAGGCACCGCGCGGTGCCTGCCACCTTGTGCATTCAAATGCAGGGGGGTACCATAGGTACCCCCCATGTGCACCCCCCACCCCCCCAACACCCTGGGGGCCCGCAACGGGCCCCCAATTGCAATTACCGTATGCCTTTCCATGGCGGCAACGTGGAAAGGCACACCTCCGCCAGCATCGTAATATGGATGGCGGTGTCTTGCAGACACCGCCACCATATAATGCCCCTTTTCCGCCGGTTGACGAGTCGACCGGCGGAAAAGCGGAGGACGGTTTTTCCGTCCGCCGGGGTCCCCCCGCCATAGTAATATGGCGGGGGTAAATGTGTGGCAGGTGGAGGGAAATAGCGGGCGGATCGTAATGACCCCCTTACTTTGTTAGTTGTATATTTTTTGGTGGCTTTTCTATAGTTTGTTAGTTTCTTGTAGAGTTTCCTGTAGTGGTAATATAAAATAGAAAGAAGACATTGTTTAATTTATAAGTTATGTATATTCATTATTAAAGTTTTTACTTTTAGTATTATTTATTTTAATTTAGTTTACTTACTTTTGATAGAGTTAATTATTGGGTATATGTTGATCTTCTTATATCTGTAGTTGAATTCCTGTAGAGTTTCTCCTTCTTTAGTTTTCTTTCTTTTGGGTGTGGAATAGGAATGAAGTTTAACTGTTTATATAGTGTGTTGGATGTTGTAATTTCGATTTTATTGGTTAGTTTGAATTTGCAGTTTTTCTATTGGTTAATTTGTATTTTTTTAAAATGTTTTGGTAGTTAGTTTCCAAATAAGGAAAACGCTAATTAGTAGTAAGTTATGTATAATTTTGTATATATTTTTAAATAGCTTTTGTTATATATTATATTATTTAATTGAGTTGTAATAGTAATATTTAATGTTATTAATGTTTAATGTAGTAATGTTGTTAATGATATTTTAGTAATTTTATTGCTGTGTTAATTAATTTTTTAATGTAGTAAAATTGTTATTGTTATTTATTAATTTAGTATTGTGTTTTTAGTAATTTAAATATTTTTATGTCGTTTTATTTGTATATTTATTATAGTTTTACATAGTCGATATATTTAATTTTACGATATTAGTGTTGTCGATATTTTTGTGTACGATATTTTTTACCAAGTTAATGTATTTTATTGAAGGTCGATATTTTAGAATTTCGATAAGTATGTTAGCGATATTTCTGAAATTGATATTTATGTCCTTCGATATTGTATCCTCGATATTTTTGTAATTTTTTTAAATAGGCATATGATGTCGATATTAATGTTATCTATAATTTTGTATCGATATAATTGTAGCTCGATAATATGTCTTTCGATATTTTGTCAGTGATTCAGCAAAGTTAGGAATTCCTAACTTTAGTACTCCTAAATGCCTTCTGTGAATACCGAAAGTCGTAAAGTTAGGATTTTTCTCAGTTTAGGAGTAGTAAAGTTAGGAATGTACTCCTAAATGCCTTCTGTGAATACCGAAAGTCGTAAAGTTAGGATTTTTCTCAGTTTAGGAGTAGTAAAGGTAGGAATCCTAACTTTAGTACTCCTAAATGCCTTCTGTGAATACCGATTGGTGAAAAAATAGATATAATTGGTTTTAGGCCTCTCAACTTCAGGTTTAAAGGGAGAGAATCCGTAGGAAAATTGTACGTAGCTAAATGCGGACCATCCGTTCTTGGTTGGAAAGATCAAGGGAATCTTAATATCATTCTTGATCCTAACAGTTCTGATCCTGTACTGGTCGTGGATATTAGCGGAGCAATTGGTAATACAATATTAAGCAAATTTTCAAAAGTTTTCAGTGGTAAGATTGGTAGTTTCAAAGGTTTGAACACCGCAGAGTTTTAAAGGATAATGCCAATCCCAAAATCCACAAGGCTAGAGAAATTCCCATATTGATACGTGGTGAAGTGGAAAAGGAATTAGAAAAGCTTGTCAAGAAAGATATCATTGAGCCAATAGAGTCCTCAGAGTGGATTTCTCCCATTGTGGTAGCCAGACGCTCCAATGGAAAAATTCGGCTCTGCATTGACCTACGCCATCTAAATGACAATATAGTAGTTGATAAGTTTCTTTTGCCCAAAATTTCAGAAATGCTATCATTAGTCAAAGATGCTATGTTTTTTTCAACAATAGACTTATCGGCGGCGTACCACCAAATTATGTTAGACAAGGATAGTAAACATCTTACTGCATTTATCACACCTATGGGATATTTCCAGTATAAAAGAATGCCTTTTGGCTTGGCATCCGCCGCTGCCATATTCCAACGGCTTATGCACCAACTTTTTGGCAAGCATCCCAAGGTGAGATGTTTCCAGGATGATATCCTCATTTTCGGGAAGGATAAAACTGAACATGACACACCGAAGTCGTACTTTACAGCCTGGCTGCTCATGCAAAGCTACCAAGGAGGTGACCAGGGATTATCTTAGCTGTGCGACTCCCTTACACTGACTAGAGTTAGGGTCCCTACTTGGACTGGGTGCAAACCACTGCCAACTAGAGACCCCTTTTCTATCACATAAAGATTTCATACAGTAGTTCTACATTTAATTATTTCGAAATATTCATATCTCCTCTTCTTTATCAGATGATACCCATCTCCACCTAGCTTTACATCCATGCTCCACAAACTATGTTTACCTGCAAAATGTTCTTAAATAAATACTCAGCTACAATGTTCACTTTAGAATATTAATCAAACATTATTTTAGCATGCACTTGTCCATAACAACCCATTATGATGGTTTGCTCTCACTTCTCTCACTGAGTTGAAATTTTATCTTTTTCCACTTGCTTATGTTCTTTCTTTAATGATTTGGGTGTGCAACATTATTTTAGAAAGTATCCATATTTCTAACATTTTCTACAGGAAGCTCTTTACCAAGAATACTCGTGCTGTTGGCCATGTGTTGCACCATACCATACCCCATCTATTATATATAATATTAAATATTACCAGTTTCTCATCTGATTTGTCATTTCTGACTACATTCACAGCACCCTCATATTTTCTCTTCTTACCTTCTTTAGCTCACTTACACATTTCATAATATGCTCTATTTTCTTAGCAACAAACAATATTTTACTCAAAGGAAGCTTGTCTTTCAACTACGACTCCTCCCTTACTGTCTTCCATTTGCAATTTAGCAGAAATTTGTTACATATCCTCTTATGAGTTAACTGACTGCAGTTGAATGCTACAGCTGCATTTCATAAGGAAGTGACATACTCTTTCAGAGAGACACCTTCTCCGGCTCCCAAAATGATCTCTCTCCAAAATGGTTACAATTCAAGGCACGTAATGTATATCAAATTTTACTCATTCATGCCCCGTATTACACCTTTTTCCAAATCTGGCAAATTGTTTAATACTTACTGCCCCCACGCCCTTGAACTGTGTTTAAGAAGAACCATCTTCCTTTCCACACCCATTTTGTGCTCACACGCCCTTGCATCATTTTTAAAAACCTTTCTCCATTTGTTCCACCACAAAGGTGGTCCCCCTGGGGTAAATCAAATCAAAGGGGGAGGCGAGATGTTCTGTATTATTTCTGACATTCCCCTTCCTAGACCGAACCTCACTCCAAACATGACCTCCCTAAACAAAATGTATTAGATGCATTCAGTTTTTCTCTGTTACTGTTCCTTCAGCGTAGTGTTCATTTAACATGACACTGTTGAAAATAAAAAAAAATCCATAGAGAACAATAGAAATTACTTTCAACTTTAACAGGGTTTCTCAAGATGTTGTATTTGTGTCCAAAGCTGCGATAGTCTCTGCTTTCCCTTTTTCTGATCACTCATATTTGCACCTGGTTGTTATGACTTACTACTAAACACTGGGACTCACACCCGCTAAAATGAGCCAAGGTTAAAGCCTGTCACACAAAGGTGTTCACAGCCGTTCAGCCGTTATTCAAATTAATGTCCTCGAAACAATAATCAAAGTGTGTCTGTCACCGACAGGTGTCAACTGCCTCCGAGGCCCATCTCTGCGCCTATTGGCTCCTCACAAGAGTTAGAACTATTGTGTGCCTGTCACAGACTGGCCTCAGAAATACCTTCCACTTGCTGCATGCAAAGGTGGTGCTCTTCTTTTCACGTTGCTCAGTCCTTTTTTTTTTTTTAGTAGGTGTACCTGTCACCGATAGGATTCGCAAGCTTTTAACCACTTGGCATGGTCGTATCTATCACCAGCATTGCCCATGTTACTTCCTCAGCGCAGTTCCTTTGTTGATGCTGACACCTGCGTCAGGCATTGCCACGGCAACCATTGCGTCTAAGTGAAGACACATTGTGCCCTTGTTTCCACAGTCTCTCCTCCTTTCACTGTGCATTCAACATCAGTGGAACATAAGACATATCCTTTTTATTTATTTTTTTTATTTATTTTATTTTGAGAGTTTTATATAGCGCTGGCTAGACCCAGAGGTATCAGAGCGCTTTACATGAGAAGATAATATAACGCAATCATGGCATACAAGTAGAATATAACGCAATCATGGCAGAATCTGTTCCCGAAATGATGTACACTCTGAAAAGCCTATGGCCTTCCCGGCCATGGTTGTGGCCCAAGGCACATATCCCACAACCAGTCAGCTACCTCCTGCCAGCGGTCTTGCAGTACCAGATGAACTCCACATGTTGGCCTCAGACATTCTCTGAAAACCGTTCTGTTGTCTTCGTTTCACTCCACATTGCTGCTGGGTTCTGGGTTACTCAAACCATACGGAGGCCGTGTTGAGGTGCTGTAGCTAGGATCAGCTTGTCACCAGTGTGAAGTGAAATGCGAGAAGTACCCTAGATCTGTAAGGTAAACTTTTATTCGGGCACCCAAACTCCGGCATCCAACCAACTGCTGCAGCAACATGGAATTCACCATATATTTGCTGGTATACATTCTGGATTGGAAGTCTATGTCTCTTGGAGACAGAAGCCACCACACATTCAAAAAGACAGAGAGAGTATTATTCCCGGATATTCATAGGGATTAACAATTTACAATGTCTTGACCCCAGCCACCAGTTATTGAAATCATTTTCTTCAAAACAGTAAAGCTTTAAACTTGTAGATGCTTTCTGTCTGGTTGCTGACATCACATTAGCACTAAAGAGTATTTGACTTATGTTGCACACTTATATGGGCACAATATAAAAAGTGGATTCAAGGCGTTTCAAGGAGTCAGCTAAAAATAAAAAATGAAATAGGGTATAAAAACACAGCACTGTTTTAGCTCATTCAGTATTTAAATACAATACATGAGCCTTCCTCACTTATCTACTTTGACTTAGGCTTAATTCTGAGACAAGAGGGCTTGAAGAATTGCTGGATAACCTCGGAGCATATTGTGATGCTTACTTCTTTCCCATAGTACTTCACGATTCACCAGATTAGAGGCTGCATGGAAATCAATGAAACAAAAGCACAGCTAACCCATTTGCTCTGGGGTTTCTACGAGGGCTAAATATATATATTTTTAATTTGGTATGTCCATCTTCTAGAGTTACTGATGGTGATATTCTTCTAGATTATTTTCTAGCTTGGGTTTAAATATGCAGTCTGGTGGCCCTAATGCGAACTGTAATGGTACTTAGGGGCCGATTCCGATTCGGGCCGGAAATCTCTCCGACCGAGCCGGACCCGGAGAGATTTCCGACCGAATCGGACCCTAGCAGCCCGACCGAACGAGTACGATGCGCACGTATGCTATTGGACTCGAGTCGGTCGGACTCCCATTGAAGTCAATGGGAGCCGGTCATACAACGCGTACGCGGGCTCGCATTGACTCAATGGGTGCGAGGCGAACAAGGGCGCCCCCGACAGCAGGTACGCCTCGAAGCGACTCGCGGCGTACATGCACAGGTAGGGGGGACCCATGGGTCCCCCCTGTGTGCGACTCGCGCGGCTACGCATACAGGGGGGTCCGACACAGACCCCCAAAGTGCGGCTCCGACTGCTCTTTTGAGCCGGACGGCGCGAGTCGGTCGGACTGCTCGAGGCGCGCATCGTACTTACCCGGCCGGGGAACGTCTCCATTGCGCGGTGCAAGTCGTGTCCGTGCGAGTCGGTCGGAGCGGTCGGCTTTTGCGAACGAGTCAGTCGGTGCGGTTGGATCTCGCGAATGAGTCGGTCGGAGATTTCGCATCGTACTCGCTCGCCCTGGCGCACGTACGAATCGGTCGGGAAACAGGGCTCCGAATCGGATCCGGTAAAGCCAAATCCGATTCGGAGCCCTATTGGCCGAGATCGGAATCGGCCCCTTACTGTGAATGTCTCTGTTAATCAAGGGGTCTTGAAAACCATGAGTTAGAATGTGGCAGGATTAGCTAACAAACTGACAAATGATAATTGGTTGAATTATGTTAGGGAATTTGATATAATCCTACTTCAAGAAACTTGGTGCACGAGGAGATTTTTTTGTGGTGGCTATTGCTGCTTTTCAGGAGTTGCTATCTTTTGTGACTTGATTGTTGCCATTCACCCTTTCCTTAGTTACACCTTCCCTATTGCTCAGCCAGGAGGAGTGCTGGAGTGCTTGGGGATGTAGTGGAATGCTGAATGCTTGGTGATGCCATGGAATGCCTGTGTGTCTGGTGAGGTGCCGAGTGTCAGTTGGAGTGTGCAGGCTGAGCAGCAGGGAGGCTGCTCCTGGTGGGGCTATATACTTACTTACTTATCTGAAACTTGCCATCTTGATAACTAGTAACTGAATCTTAATAAACCAGCTTCTACAATCCACTCTATGGCTTACAGGGGCGACAAGGGTGGGATTTGACTGAACTGGTGAACAGAGTGTGGTGTCCTTCAAGCTGAGAGGTACTTTTGGCAATTTGTTTTTTGCTTTTGGAGCTTTGCAGGGAGTAGTGGAATGAGCGGTTTGTAACGTCTTGTAAAATTGAAGGCAGCGCATGTTTGGAAGCGCAAGTCTCTTTCTATTTAACTCACCTGTGCGTGCGCGTGAGTGTGCGGCATTTGTGTTCACCATGGATTCCTTCACTCACGAGGTCGACTCCTGGCGCTGGGTGGAGAGAGCGTTCACTGAGGCAAGCGCGAGGTGTGGTCAGCACAGGGAGAACGTCATGGTAGGAAGAAGTGAATGTCTGCAGAAACCTCCACTTCCTTATGAAACTTATGTAATACAATGCAATGGTGGCCATCTTAGACAATTGGGTGGTATTCTGTGGAAGCCTACGATGAGCACGAACTTGTACTGCACTGAAGCTTTTGTCTGGAGCAACCTTCGTACAAATGAGCCCCCGCACCAGATTTTTCTCTGGACGGTGTTTGCGAAGTGACACGATAATGATTGAAGGAGCAACACGCTCTGGGTTACCGCGAAAGAACAGAAAGCAGGAAATTAAACTAAATATGAAAAACTGGAATGCATATGAGGTTGCAGCAGCCCTCAGCAATGCGTGATGGGTCAGTAACTTCAGCAGCTAACCGGTTACTTACATTTAGACCTGATGCAATCTGCGGCATCTTGAAGCAAGCCAATTGTGTCATTTTGTTTTTTTTGTTGATTTTATTCGGGTGAGATATCGCTCACCAGAAGAACTTGGAATTTTTCTGGTACTTTAATACTTGTCATTCGAAGCTACTAGTGTTGCTCTACTACTTTGTTTTTAGTTCTGTTGTCATTGTGCTTCCTTGTTTGTATCATGCTGTAAGTTGTTTCTGCTATTGTTGATGTGTGCAAGTATGATTATTTGCTTTGTGGATGTTCAATGTTTACTCTCTATGGTTGTGTATGGGGGTGTGTGCTTTTCTTACGTAGACGTTAAATGCAGATTTGAATTTACTGTTATGCTGTGTGCTGGATTTCCATGCTGAGTTGGTGTTTCTTTTGCGATTTTTGGATTTCTGCCTACGTGTAATATGCTAGGCTTTTATTAGTACCTTGAGTTTTAGCCCATATCTTGTAATAGCGTGTGGCAGATGTTTTTCAGAATGGTTGTAGAGTCTTGTACTCTGTCATGGTGTTGTCTATTTTCTATGTTTTGCCTGTCTCGTGTGCTAAATATTGTGTGCGTGTGGTAAGGTCACTTATTATGGTATTGAGTTGTAGTGTCGTTTACCATAATGCTGAGTTGTAAGGTCTAGAACCTTAGTCCTGTGTGTAGGGTTGTTTACCCTAGTGCCGTTTTGCAGGATCCTGTATCCTGGTACGGTATAACGTGTGTGTTGTAGGGTTTGAGTACCCTAGTACTGAGTTGAAAAGTCAAGTACTTTAGTGTTGAGTTGTAAGGTTGTGTACCTTAGTGCTGTGTTGTAAGGTTGTCTACCCTAGTACTGAGCTGCAGGGTCGGGTATCCTGGTACAATTTGAAGTCTGTGTTGTAGGGTTGTGTTCCCTAATGCTGAGCTGTAGGGTCGTGTACCCTAATGCTGAGTTGTAAAGTTGTGTACATTAGTGCTGAGTTGTAAGGTTGAGTACCTTAGTGCTGTGTTGTAGGCTTGTTGTTGTATATCTCTACTCCTCATAACATGGCTGTCTGTGGTCATCAAGCCTTTCTTTGTGTTTGCTTCTCCTCACCCTTCCAGAATACCTGCGAGTATTCTAGCTTGTACACTTGATGTTCTACAATGTTCAGTTATTGGTTTGGTCAGCTGGCGAGGTGTTCGTTCAGCTGTGCTCTTTAATAAAACTACATTCCTTACCCGATGAAGGTGTCGTGCTGTTCTTCAACGCAACTACTACAATTTGGCGACGATTGGGCAGAACAGTGCTGACCAGACCAGAGAGGAAGCGGTGCATGCCACCATCGTTTCAGCGTTCCTCCTGCACAGCCTCGAGCGACACTTCGCATCGAGAACCCACGGTGGTTCACCTAACTGCGGTCATCCTGTAATCTTCATCCCGATTTTGGCACATATAAGGACAAAGAAACAGGCCGCAATCACCTCTAACGTCACTCTTCCCAACTGTGAGTCAGTTGCTAGTTTGCACGTGTCAATTCTTGAATGCGTCACCCTTACTGTCATAGCGCGTTGCTAGGAAGCTACGTTGCTAAGCGACCTTCCCCGTTGCCAAGAAGCTTCCTGTTTGCGCTGCAGTCTCCCGTGGGTGCGTCATCGCGGAGAAGTGTGGCTCAATGGTTAGAGCGGCAGACCCTGATGCAGAGATCTGGCCCGGGACCAGGGTTCAATTCCCGCCTCGGCGGGTCTTGGGCTCAACTTCCTCGGACCTGATAATTCTCGCCTCGGTGCCTATTCTAATCATGGGTCCCACTCTGCAACTCTGGGCAATAGCTTGCTTAATCTCCACAACGGCCCCAACAGCGCTGGGATGCCTGGCTTCACCCTGGGGGTGCCCAGGAGTGGACATTTCACAGGGAAAAGCCAGGAAGGGTTCCACAGCGGTATGCGTACAGCGCCTGGACACCCCTTTGGGGGTATGGGTGCGCTTTACAAGTACAAATTTCATTTCATTTCATTTCATCGCGCAACGTAGAGCGGCCATCTTAGGTGTTGTTCATTCTTCCCTCTACTTCTGCATGTCTACACAACGACGCAGTGTATTCAACGTAGAGCGGCCATCTTAAGTGTTGTTTTCGTTTTTCGTTCTCTTGTCAGTGCACCTCCACGCTACGACGCACTCGCGTCCAGCCACAATTTCGTTTATAAATTACTTTCGACCTCGCAACAACCTCATAATACAGCGTGTCACTAGGAGCAGCTTCCACACCTACATCTCGGTGACACGCACACCATTAATGAAAGCATTTTCCTGTGTTCCTTTTCTTAAAAAGTAATCGCTTCTGCATCCAATCTACAGGTACTATTTATTTTTCATTAGTGCTTGTCACACGGTGATGCGCATACCCACTTCTTGAACTAATACATCTCTCATTAATTGCCAATCTGTTTGTCTGGTATATACGAATTGCATAATTCATTTTGTTATTATGTCTACACAACCAATTGTTGTTGCTTTACAACCTCAGTTCTTAAATGAACCTGGCACTCCGTCCATACCATGGGAGGATTGGATTGTAATTTTTGATAATTACCTTGATGCATTAGATGGCCAAGAATTTTCAGAGAAACGCAAAAAGGCATTGCTACTTAGTGCACTGGGCAAAAAGGGTCAACGTGTGTTCAGGTTTCTCCCACAAGCTCTGCAAGCTGATGGGCAACCAATGCCAGATGAATACAAAGAAGCCATTTGCAGGCTAGAAGTAAGATTTGCGAAAGAAGAGAACCTGGTAATGAACCGTTATAAATTCTACACCCACCGACAACGCAATGAGGAATCTATCAATGAGTTTGTTGCGAGACTACGAGAACTTTCTGTGAAATGTAAGTTTGGAACAATGACCGATGAACTAATTAGGGATCAATTGATTGTACAGTGTAATAATCGTAAAATACAGGAGAGACTGTGGGCGGCGAAGAATCCCTCCTTAAAGGTTGCAATCGACCTAGCAAAAGTGATTGAACAGTCAGAAATCTGCATGAAAGAACTACAGAAGAGTAGTGTACACCAAGAGGTGTCTGAAATTTCAGAAACAAATGAGGGGGGAAACGACTTAGACGATGACGAATCTGTACCCTTAGTAAGGGGTAAGAATAGGTCCTTTAACAAAAAGAATGTGCAAAACCAAAGGTTGTTCCAAGGTAGCAGTTGTCCAAGACCTCTCTACAGACTTTAAGAGAGAGAAAGAACGGTTGTTGGTCGTTGATGATGACAATGTGCTTATTGAGAATGAAAAAAGAGAGAATAGGCCAAAAGCTTTATTCCTCATTGATGGTCGTCAAGTGTCCCTTATGGTGGACACGGGCTCTAGATACACCATTATTCCCAGATCTATGCTAGAGAAAGAATGGGGGACCAAAACTTTGCAGAATAGCGACATATCTCCTGCAGGGTACAAAGGTGACACTATAGATCTTTTAGGTTATTTCGAATCTGATATTTCTTTCGCCAACAGGTCTACTAGAGGCAAGATCTATGTAGCTGTTGATGGACCTCCAATCTTAGGGTGGATCCATCAATACGACCTTCACATTATTGTCAACCCCAGGGCACCCTCTCAGGTCATGGTTGTTGATGATCATACGTTGGATGACATACTTCAAGAGAATAGTATGGTGTTCAGGAACCAACTGGGTGAGTTGAAAGGTTATGCTCACAAAATTCAAATGAAAATAAATGCTTTACCGGTCCAGCATAAGTTAAGAAGAGTTCCCTTGGTAGTCAGGGATGAAGTCAGAGCATTAATAAATGAAATGCTTTAAGGTGGTGTGATCGAACCTGTTGAGGCTTCCACCTGGGTGTCTCCGGTTGTCATCACCAAGAAGGCTGATGGCAAGATAAGGTTTTGTGTGGACTTGAGGTCACTAAATAAATGTGTGGTTGCAGACACTTTTCCCTTGCCTAACATCGGAGAGTTAGGGGCCGATTCCGATTCGGGCCGGAAAACGTACCGACCGACTCGGTACGGGAATTAAGTCCAACCAACACGTACCGGCGCTGCCCGAACCGGGTAGTACGATGAAATGCATGTGAATCACGACCGACTCGTACGGAACTCAAGCCGAACGACTGACCCGGACGGAAACAAGCTATCCGGCCGGGAAACCACGCGAATCAAACCGACCGACACGCACCAGGAATCAACCCGAACGAAACGTACCCGCGAACTCCGACCCGCACAGTATGATGCAATGCGTGCAAAACCAGACCGACTCGCACGGAGCTCAAGCCATACGACCGACACGCATACAAAAGCCAGCCGAAACAACACAAAACTCCGCGACCGACTCGTACGCCGCACATGAAACCTAGCTGAAACACAGCGGGAACAAGTCGGAGAAGATCGCACGAGACAACTGCAGCGTCCTACTCAGTCAGAAGAACGTCTCCTACATGCACAAAAAATACAAAGGAAAAAATACGAAAAAAAGGGCCAAACAAGCAATCACAAAGCCAATAAATACAGGGGGGGAAAAAAATGGAACAAGGACACACCCCCAACTCCACCTATATAAAGGCCACAAATCCCTACCATGATCCTTTGCAAATTCCACTGACCTGCCAGCACAGAACACCATCAGGCAGCAACCACAGACACACTCACAGCTCATCCATCACACAAGCCACACACCATTAGCACCTCAACAAATAGCACCCTCACACACACACAGCAAAACCTACACTCACACACCCTCACTTGCACAATTCACACACACATCAATCACCACCACCACCCATCACCATGCCCCCAAAGAAGAATCCAAAGTTCCTAGATAGTGAATTGGAAGTCCTGGTAGACAAGATCCTGAGGGTAGAGCCACAGTTGTTTGGCACATTGGTCCAACAGACCCCCATGGCGCAGAAAACCAAGATGTGGGAGAGGATCATCAACAGGGTGAACGCACAATCACCATGTTTGCGCACAAAGGAAGACATCCAGAACCGGTGGTATGATGTGCGCAGGAGGGTCAGGGACCTACTGAAGAAGGATTACCTCCTGAGTCAGCACACCGGCAGTGGCCCTCCTGCCAAACCAGTATACCTCAGGCCCTGGGAGGAGAAGGTGCGGGCCATCCTACCACCAGTGAGCGTATATGGACTAACAAACATCCCAGAGCCTGGTGAGTACACAACTAATATACACAATATGGTGTGACAATACACACACATCACTGTCAAGGGGATAGTCAAACCATGCACCCTTAGCAAATCCACAGCAACCAAAAGATAATCATCCCAAGATGTGAATGCTAGTCAGATAAACACAATACCTGCCATCTCATAGTGACATGTAACTGTGTCATGACATGTACAAACCTAACAACAAATACAGCAAGGCAGTGGCACAAATATAACCAACAAACACAGTCAGATATTTTGCCACCACTAGAACACCACCTCACAGGGAAGCTCACTGAAAGGAAGGAATTCTGTGTATGCTGGTGAAGTCAGTGTAGCCAATAGCATGATGGGAGTTGTAGTCACAGATATTGGTCACCCTCACAATTGGCCCATCAACACCACCCTGAACCATGCTCACATCACAGGGAGTGGAAAAGGACTGACAAGATGGCTGACACTGGGTTCTGCTGTGGGGAGCACAAGGCCCTGCTGGGAACTGTGCACCAACCAACAGCAGGACACCACTGACTGACTTCCTGAAAGACAACTTGCACTCCCTGCAATGGAAGCACCTTCCATGGTGGGATATCTGGCTGGGTGGGAAGGAGGACTCACAGCACTGACCATAGTTACAAGCAGTCCTCGTCACACACCCCCTCAACACTAACTCCACATAACCCACCTGGGAGAATGCAATGCCTCACACTCTAATTGAAGATCCCACAAAGAACCACCACCCTGGGTCATGCTGTGTGAAGCACAGGGACACTCTTGGGACTTGTAGCCAAACAACCACCAGGACAACACTGTCAGCCATCCTGTCAGCACAGGCACACTACCCCACAGGGAAGCAGAGTCAAAAGGAAGGAAGTATGGGCATGCTGGGAAGGGGGTGTAGGCAATAGCATGATGGGAGTGGTAGTAACAGCTCAACATCCTCCACCCACATGGCCCAGCAAGCTCACACTGAAGCATGCACACCTCAAAGCCAGTGAAAAGCCACTTCAAAGATGTCTGACACTGGCCTCAGCTGTGGGGAGCACAAGGCCCTGCTGGGAACTGGGCACCACCAAACAACAGGACCACACTGTCAGCCATCTTGCCATTGCTGTCACACTCACACACAGTGAAGTCCACTCAGAAGGAAGGAAGTATGGGCATGCTGGGAAGGGGGGTGTAGGCAATAGCAGGATGGGAGTTGTAGTCACAGATATAGCTCACCCTCACAATTGGCCCATCAACACCACTCTGAACCATGCTCACATCACAGGTAGTGGAAAACAACTGACAAGATGGCTGACACTGGGTACTGCTGTGGGGAGCACAAGCCCCTGCTGGGAACTGTGCACCAACCAAGTGCAGGACACCACTGACTGACATCCTGAAAGCCAACTTGCACTCCCTGCAATGGAAGCACTTTCCATGGTGGGATATCTGGCTGGGTGGGAAGGAGGACTGACAGCTCTGACCATAGTCACCAGCAGTTTTTCTCACACACCCCCTTAACACAAACTCCACACAACTCACCTGGGAGAATGCATTGCCTCACACTCTAATTAAATATCCCACAAAGAACTACCACACTGGGTTATGCTGTGTGAAGCACAGGGACACTTTTGGGACGTGTAGCCAAACAAACGCCAGGACAACACTGTCAGCCATCCTGTCAGCACAGGCATACTACCCCACAGGGAAGCAGAGTCAAAGGAAGGAACTATGGGCATGCTGGGAAGGGGGTGTAGGCAATAGCATGATGGGAGTGGTAGTCACAACTCAACATCCCCCACCCACATGGCCCAGCAAGCTCACACTGAAGCATGCACAACTCACAGCCAGTGAAAAGCCACTTCAAAGATGTCTGACACTGGCCTCAGCTGTGGGGAGCACAAGGCCCTGCTGGGAACTGGGCACCAACAAACAACAGGACCACACTGTCAGCCATCTTGCCATTGCTGTCACACTCAGACACAGTGAAGTCCACTCAAAAGGAAGGAAGTATGGGCATGCTGGGAAGGGGGGTGTAGGCAATAGCAGGATGGGAGTTGTAGTCACAGATATTGCTCACCCTCACAATTGGCCCATCAACACCACTCTGAACCATGCTCACATCACAGGGAGTGGAAAACAACTGACAAGATGGCTGACACTGGGTACTGCTGTGGGGAGCACAAGGCCCTGCTGGGAACTGTGCAACAACCAACAGCAGGACACCACTGTCAGCCATCTTGCCATTGCTGTCACACTCAGACACAGTGAAGTCCACTCAAAAGGAAGGAAGTATGGGCATGCTGGGAAAGGTGTTGTAGACAATAGCATGATGGGAGTTGTAGTCACAGATAATGCTCACCCTCACAATTGGCCCATCAACACCACTCTGAACCATGCTCACATCACAGGGAGTGAAAAATAAATGACAAGATGGCTGACACTGGGTACTGCTGTGGGGAGCACAAGCCCCTGCTGGGAACTGTGCACCAACCAAGTGCAGGACACCACTGACTGACATCCTGAAAGCCAACTTGCACTCCCTGCAATGGAAGCACGTTCCATGGTGGGATATCTGGCTGGGTGGGAAGGAGGACTGACAGCTCTGACCATAGTCACCAGCAGCTTTTCTCACACACCCCCTTAACACAAACTCCACACAACTCACCTGGGAGAATGCATTGTCTCACACTCTAATTAAATATCCCACAAAGAACTACCACACTGGGTTATGCTGTGTGAAGCACTAGGACACTTTTGGGACGTGTAGCCAAACAAACGCCAGGACAACACTGTCAGCCATCCTGTCAGCACAGGCATACTACCCCACAGGGAAGCAGAGTCAAAAGGAAGGAAGTATGGGCATGCTGGGAATGGGGGTGTAGGCAATAGCATGATAGGAGTGGTAGTCACAGCTCAACATCCCCCACCCACATGGTCCAGCAAGCTCACACTGAAGCATGCACACCTCACAGCCAGTGAAAAGCCACTTCAAAGATGTCTGACACTGGCCTCAGCTGTGGGGAGCACAAGGCCCTGCTGGGAACTGGGCACCAACAAACAACAGGACCACACTGTCAGCCATCTTGCCATTGCTGTCACACTCAGACACAGTGAAGTCCACTCAAAAGGAAGGAAGTATGGGCATGCTGGGAAGGGGGGTGTAGGCAATAGCAGGATGGGAGTTGTAGTCACAGATATTGCTCACCCTCACAATTGGCCCATCAACACCACTCTGAACCATGCTCACATCACAGGGAGTGAAAAATAACTGACAAGATGGCTGACACTGGGTACTGCTGTGGGGAGCACAAGCCCCTGCTGGGAACTGTGCACCAACCAAGTGCAGGACACCACTGACTGACATCCTGAAAGCCAACTTGCACTCCCTGCAATGGAAGCACGTTCCATGGTGGGATATCTGGCTGGGTGGGAAGGAGGACTGACAGCACTGACCATAGTTACAAGCAGTCCTCCTCACACACACCCTCAACACTAACTCCACATAACCCACCTGGGAGAAGGCAATGCCTCACACTCTAATTGAAGATCCCACAAAGAATCACCACCCTGGGTCATGCTGTGTGAAGCACAGGGACACTCTTGGGACTTGTAGCCAAACAACCGCCAGGACAACACTGTCAGCCATCCTGTCAGCACAGGCACACTACCCCACAGGGAAGCAGAGTCAAAAGGAAGGAAGTATGGGCATGCTGGGAAGGGGGGTGTAGGCAATAGCATGATGGGAGTGGTAGTCACAGCTCAACATCCCCAACCCACATGCCCCAGCAAGCTAGCACTGAAGCATGCACACCTCACAGGGAGTGAAAAGCCACATCAAAGATGTCTGACAATGGTGCTCTGTTGTGGGGAGTACCAGGCCCTGCTGGGACCTGTGCACCAACCAACAGCAGGACACCACTGAATGACATCCTGAGAGTCAACCTGAACACACTGTAAGGGTGGCATGCTTCATGGTGGGATAACTGGGCTGGGGGGAGAAGGAGGGCCGGATGTCCAACAAATACAACCAATGCTGGCCATGCAAACACCTCAACATTCACATTGAAAAGCCTCAGGTTTGCAGGACAATGTGCTACACCAATATCAACCTCTTACTGTTACAACTTAGGACAATGCAATGTACAGGCCCGCATCCAGAGGTACAGTCACAACTGTCAGGTGTGTGAACCATTGATGCCTGTAGAAATATAACATACATTGTGTGTCTCTTCCAAAAACAGGTGATGATGGGGACATAGCAGCAGGCGAGGAGGAGTCCCTGTCCCAGGCTCCGGGGGACACTGAGCTCACTGGTGTGGAACAGCCTCTGCACTCCTCGGATGGCAAAGACCTACCTGGCCCCTCCAGTGCGAGTCATCATGCAGCACCAGCAGGACCAACATCTGCACCCCCTGCACCCACCCCTCCAACAACTGCCAACACACAGACCACCCCCGCCGACACGAACAGACCAAGGACCACCAATGACAACAGCACAGGGACCCTGGCCCAACGTCGAGCTACGGACAACGACCCCAGTAACAACCCCCAAGGGGGCCTAGGGTCACCTGGGCGTGCCACCGCAGGTCCCGCACATGTCGCCAGGGGTGGTGGGAGGGGTGGTAGGCAGAGGTCGCTGTTTGCAGAGGGGTCTGGACTGCATGATGACCCACAACTGGCACGCATTGCTGATGCGTACCAGAATAGCACCGGAGAGGTCAGCCAGGTAGTGGGGATCCTCAAGGACATCCAACAGCAGCAGTCTGCCCATCATGCCCGCTTGGACTCACACATGTCCTGTGTGGAGACACACATGTCTCGCATGGAGTCCAAGTGGGACACATGGCAAGAACTGACAGCGGTGCATAGGGACATATTGACATGCCTCCGCCAGATTAGCACCAACATGGCCACACCTCCCTGTGTGCCCACAACATCTGGTGCTGCAACAACTGCAACTGCCACAGGGAGGGAGGAGGACTCTGGCGGAGAGTCCCCTGCACCGCAGCAGCCTGCGCGTGAGGGTCCCTCCCCAAAGAAGAGGGGTCATCTGAGGAAGGAAAACTGAGAGGTTGATGGCCATGTACATCCCCCAGGAAGCCATCACCTGTTCTGGAAAGTCTCCTTTGTGTGCAAACTGTTCACCCTGTACAATGCAACACAACTCTCCCACATGACATGGGGAGTCTAAGTTGGACTAATGTATCAGATGACTGTGGACTTCACTCAGGACATTTCTGCTACCAAGACTTCCAACTCATCTGGGAACTTCGGATCACAATCCCAATGTACAGCACCCACCATCCTGTGCACTATACTCACACATGTCTGTAAATAAAATCACTACTACACCATACTTGCCTCTGTTGTGATTCCAACGTGGTTACTGTCATGGGGATGATGATCTGCTAAATTACACTGTGTATGCTAACTGCTACAGCAAGTACAACATCGTCATGTGAGTCATGGTGACGTGACACATATGAGGGAGACACACCACTAGGGCTACACAACACAGAGACACCAGGGCCATCGGACTCTTCGCCTACACTGATGTTGACAGGAAATACTGTGGAATGCACAGACACCACACCTATTCACAGTCTGTGTCAACTAGCCCACAGGTGCAGCAAGCAAATGTCAGTCAGATGTGTGACCACAGACAACGCACATCCCAAAGTGAAGCACAGGTTTATTACACATTTGCAACATGTTGTTTCCACTACAAATGCAAGGTAATCCCACGTGGCTGTGGCCACAAAGTCAAAAAGTGCAGAAGATAGAAAGTCCAGGGGTGGGCGGCACATCACCTGTAGGGAAACGACTGCTGCCACCCTGAAAGCGGAATCATGGAGTCGGGGGATCCAAGTTGACCAAACAACTCTGTAAGCACCCTGTGAAGGTCAGACATGACACACAGTCAAAACCACTGAAGAACAGCACAGAACTGCAATACTCATGCCCAATACATGTCACAAGATAACTACACAAACCCAAGTTAGCATGTCAACACTGTTGGGCAGTACAGACTACCTGCAAGAACACATCGCTGAACGCATCCAGTCAAGTAGCACATGGCCACACTCAAACAGCACCAGAGCACCACCCACACATATCATGCAAACTCACATCATTGACATGACATCTCTGGATACTCACATTCAGCTGAAGAAGTTGGTGATGAGCTGTGTGCGGACATCACCCTCATCATCATCATCATCACTGGCATCGTGGCCCAGGCCAGGATCCTCCACAGGTGACAGACGTTGGTCATCGTCATCCAGGATGAGAGGCAACTCCTTCCGCACTGCCAGGTTGTGTAGCATGCAGCAGACGATGACAATCTTGCACACCTTTGCTGGGGCATATGGGAGGGCCCTTCCTGTCTTGTCCAGGCAGCGGAAGCGGCTCTTCAGGAGACCAAAGGTCCGCTCGATCACTCTCCTGGTCCGACCATGTGCCTCATTGTAGCGCATCTGGGCTGGTGTCACAGGGTTCCTGAGGGGTGTCAGCAACCACGGCATGTTGGGGTATCCGGAGTCACCTACAGACAGACAATTGCACATTAGCTGAGTTGGAAAAGTGGGCGGAATACAACATAGCAGAACACACACAATGGTACAAAGTCAGTACACACCGACAAGCCAGGCACGCTGGTTTTGCATCTGTAACATCATCCTCGGGATGCGACTACTCCTCATCACGTAGGCATCATGTGCAGAACCGGGGAAACGGGCACACACATGTGTGATGGTCATATCTGCAAGACATACCACCAGAGCATTGATCAAATGGTAATGTTTATGGTTCCGGTATGCCTGCTCATGTGCCTGTGGTGGTACCAAAGCCACATGTGTCCCATCAATGGAGCCAATGACATGTGGCATCCTCCCCAGGGCATAGAAGTCACTCTTGACTTCAGTGAGTTGTTGACGTGTTGGGAAATAGATGTACTGGTTCAGGCATCTCAACATTGCCTCCAAAACATCACGTAGCACGCGGCTGAACATAGTCTGTGACATCCCACAGTGTGTTGAAAGGTACAGATGGCAAAGAAGTGTAGGGCTGCCATCACCTTCACCTTGGGGGTCAGCGCTGTAGGGTACAGCCGGCCAGGTTGCAAATGTAGGGCCAAGCGCACTGCCAAATCCACAATCAGCTGCCTGGTGAAGCGGTACCGTCGGATGCTGTCACGTTCCACCATCGTTGCCAGGTCAGGGAATGGTCTATGGACAGCTGGAGCACTGCATAGGTGAAGAAAGAAAGATTGTCAGTCACCCCACATATGTGCCATTCACCATACTCAATTTCACATGATACATCATTACGAGACACAAGTACTTGATGTGTGTGCCGTTCTGTTTGGACATATATGGCACCTACATGGACATCATCTAACATCTCAGTTCAACATGTGTTGATAACAGGTTCCAGAGTGTGCTATGGGAAACCATTAGGCTGTGTCACAGTACCCATTTACTGCTGTCACGTTCCACACACACACCACAGTGACATGTCTGGACAGATGCGCCACAGGCATCACAGCTCATTGACAGGTAGATTCCCAGGGACCCTGTCCTGCCACATGGACACTGGCATGACATGGCGTATCATGTACACGTCAGAAAAACAAACATGACTCCCACAGGTAGTGGCCCATGTTGCCTCTGCAGGACAGACATGGACGTCTGTGACACACACACACACAACATCAAAGTCCATGCACAAACAACGTGGATGTGGAGACTGTCTCCCATTGTGCACATGGAGTCAGAGACATCGTAAACACAACATGCACACAGACTGTGGAGGGCCATCACTATTGTGGCAATGGGTCACCCTGTGACGTACATGCCTTCCCACATGTGAGCCTGGGGGTATGTGACATGTCATACACATACACAACCTGGAAATGTGACCATGCCACATGCTCCAAAATGAACATTTGCACATCACAGTGGTCAGGTGCACAACATACAAAGGATCCTGTCCCCATGAACATGTGCACAGCCTGGGTGTGGCTGCCCCCAAGTGCCACCCCAAAAACCACATGTTTACCCCATACACGGAAAAGGTAATGCAGCCTTACATGTCTTAGATACAGTGTGGACTGGGTGTGGTGTTGTAGGTGTGCCCCTGAGTCCCTGGAAAGTATATGTGGCTGGCATACGTTCACCAGTGACAAGCATGGTGACATATGCGTGTGACCTGTACAGGGATCGCGTTGTACAGCAATGGACCGATCGGTGTGCCCGCACGGCCCATTGCATCTGTTGTGAGCGGGTACGCGTTGTATCCCGGGATACGCGTTGTACAGCAATGGACCGATCGGTGTGCCCGCACGGCCCATTGCATCTGTTGTGAGCGGGTACGCGTTGTATCCCGGGATACGCGTTGTACAGCAATGGACCGATCGGTGTGCCTGCACGGCCCATTGCATCTGTTGTGAGCGGGTACGCGTTGTATCCCGGGATACTCGTTGTACAGCAATGGACCGATCGGTGTGCCCGCACGGCCCATTGCATCTGTTGTGAGCGGGTACGCGCTGTACAGCAATGGACCGAGCGGTGTGCCCGCACGGCCTATTGCATCTGTTGTGAGCGGGTACGCATTGTACAGCAATGGACCGAGCGGTGTGCCCGCACGGCCCATTGCATCTGTTGTGAGCGGGTACGCGTTGTATCCCGGGATACGCGTTGTACAGCAATGGACCGATCGGTGTGCCCGCACGGCCCATTGCATCTGTTGTGAGCGGGTACGCGTTGTATCCCGGGATACGCGTTGTACAGCAATGGACCGATCGGTGTGCCCGCACGGCCCATTGCATCTGTTGTGAGCGGGTACGCGTTGTATCCCGGGATACGCGTTGTACAGCAATGGACCGATCGGTGTGCCCGCACGGCCCATTGCATCTGTTGTGAGCGGGTACGCGCTGTACATCAATGGACTGAGCGGTGTGCCCGCACGGCCTATTGCATCTGTTGTGAGCGGGTACGCATTGTACAGCAATGGACCGAGCGGTGTGCCCGCACGGCCCATTGCATCTGTTGTGAGCGGGTACGCGTTGTATCCCGGGATACGCGTTGTACAGCAATGGACCGATCGGTGTGCCCGCACGGCCCATTGCATCTGTTGTGAGCGGGTACGCGTTGTATCCCGGGATACGCGTTGTACAGCAATGGACCGATCGGTGTGCCCGCACGGCCCATTGCATCTGTTGTAAGCGGGTACGCGTTGTATCCCGGGATACGTGTTGTACAGCAATGGACCGATCGGTGTGCCCGCACGGCCCATTGCATCTGTTGTGAGCGGGTACGCGTTGTACAGCAATGGACCGAGCTGTGTGCCCGCACGGCCCATTGCATCTGCTGTGAGCGGGTACGCGTTGTACAGCAATGGACCGATCGGTGTGCCCACACAGCCTATTGCATCTGTTGTGAGCGGGTACGCGTTGTATCCCGGGATACGTGTTGTACAGCAATGGACCGATCGGTGTGCCCGCACGGCCCATTGCATCTGTTGTGAGCGGGTACGCGTTGTATCCCAGGATACGCGTTGTACAGCAATGGACCGATCGGTGTGCCCGCATGGCCCATTGCATCTGTTGTGAGCGGGTACGTGTTGTATCCCGGGATACGCGTTGTACAGCAATGGACCGATCGGTGTGCCCGCACGGCCCATTGCATCTGTTGTGAGCGGGTACGCATTGTATCCCGGGATACGCGTTGTACAGCAATGGACCGATCGGTGTGCCCGCACGGCCCATTGCATATGTTGTGAGCGGGTACACGTTGTAGAGCAATGGACCGAGCGGTGTGCCCGCATGGCCCATTGCATCTGTTGTGAGCGGGTACGCGTTGTACAGCAATGGATCGAGCGGTGTGCCCGCATGGCCCATTGCATCTGTTGTGAGCGGGTACGCGTTGTACAGCAATGGACCGATCGGTGTGCCCGCATGGCCCATTGCATCTGTTGTGAGCGGGTACGCGTTGTATCCCGGGATACTCGTTGTACAGCAATGGACCGATCGGTGTGCCCGCACGGCCCATTGCATCTGTTGTGAGCGGGTACGCGTTGTATCCCGGGATACGCGTTGTACAGCAATGGACCGATCGGTGTGCCCGCACGGCCCATTGCATCTGTTGTGAGCGTGTACGCGTTGTATCCCGGGATACCCGTTGTACAGCAATGGACCGATCGGTGTGCCCGCACGGCCCATTGCATCTGTTGTGAGCGGGTACGAGTTGTATCCCGGGATACGTGTTGTACAGCAATGGATCGATCGGTGTGCCCGCACGGCCCATTGCATCTGTTGTGAGCGGGTACGCGTTGTACAGCAATGGACCGAGCGGTGTACCCGCACGGCCCATTGCATCTGCTGTGAGCTGGTACGCGTTGTACAGCAATGGACCGATCGGTGTGCCCGCACGGCCCATTGCATCTCTTGTGAGCGGGTACGCGTTGTATCCCGGGATACGTGTTGTACAGCAATGGACCGATCAGTGTGCCCGCACGGCCCATTGCATCTGTTGTGAGCGGGTACGCGTTGTATCCCAGGATACGCGTTGTACAGCAATGGACCGATTGGTGTGCCCGCATGGCCCATTGCATCTGTTGTGAGCGGGTACGCGTTGTATCCCGGGATACGCGTTGTACAGCAATGGACCGATCGGTGTGCCCGCACGGCCCATTGCATCTGTTGTGAGCGGGTACGCATTGTATCCCGGGATACGCGTTGTACAGCAATGGACCGATCGGTGTGCCCGCACGGCCCATTGCATCTGTTGTGAGCGGGTACACGTTGTATCCCGGGATACGCGTTGTACAGCAATGGACCGAGCGGTGTGCCCGCACGGCCCATTGCATCTGTTGTGAGCGGGTACGCGTTGTACAGCAATGGACCGAGCGGTGTGCCCGCACGGCCCATTGCATCTGTTGTGAGCGGGTATGCGTTGTACAGCAATGGACCGATCGGTGTGCCCGCACGGCCCATTGCATCTGTTGTGAGCGGGTACGCGTTGTATCCCGGGATACGCGTTGTACAGCAATGGACCGATCGGTGTGCCCGCACGGCCCATTGCATCTGTTGTGAGTGGGTATGCGTTGTTGCCCGGGGAGTGACATGTGCAACATGCACCCCATTGTGGCATTGACTATCCGGACATGGGTGCATCATGGTGTCTGGTGTTGGTATGCATCACATGCATTTCTATT
Organism: Calotriton arnoldi; assembly: GCA_963921515.1. NCBI lineage: Eukaryota > Metazoa > Chordata > Amphibia > Caudata > Salamandridae > Calotriton > Calotriton arnoldi. The sequence continues at coordinate 651,404 of CAWUFW010009547.1, forward strand.
TAGACTCTGGCCATCCCTTTATCCGGACACCTGCATTGACTCAGTGGCAAGAGATGTGATGTGTGCATGTTCACATACTTCACCGTGTTCTCTGCAATGTCCAACAACTGTGTAGGTGGTGCATGTGTCCACACTGGGGTATTACCATCAGACAGGCACCAGACAGATGGGTGCAAGGGCAGGAGGGGTGTGAGTTCCATAGTTGACCATCAGACTGACAATTGGCTTCTCCGAATCTGTGTGAGGACTTTTGGCAATGTTCAACTAAGGATGCCAGGGCTTGCTCTGTAATGTGCTGTACTTACTGTGGTGTGTGCGGTCAGTGCAGGTGACTGATGTTTGTCTGTTTCCCTAATTGTTTGCAGATACATCCACGACCACAGGAGGGGACAGCTCCACGGACCAGGAGGAGCTGCAGAGCCAGACTGGGTCAGCAGCCGACGAGTGGTCGGAGGGACCCAGTGGCACGGAGGGCGAGGGGAGCCACACCGAGGAGTCCTCAGCACCATCCACCTCAGCTGAGGACCACAGCAGCTCGGAGGATGACTCCCTTGTGGAGGCGGGTGTCAGCAGCCACCACACCCCAGCTAGTCTGTCTGGCCCCGCCACCACCACCACCACCACCGCCCTCCCATTGGCTCAGATTCCAGAGGTCCATGGAGGCTCCCGTGTTCGGGAGAGTGTCTCCTTCGTGCCAGGCACCGCACCCCCTGCCCCTGTGTCCCCTGCTGCCCTGAGTGAGGAGTCTGTGTACCTACTTCGGCAGCTCCATGTAGGGCAGACAGCAATGCTGAGTGTCCTCCATGCACACACCACTCTGTTGACACAGCTGGTGTCGTTCATGGAGGGCATCTCAACGGGTATGTCTGCCCTACAGAGAAGCAATAGGTCCATGGACTCCTCCCTGACGGCAGCAGTGTCCCTCCTCCAACAGTCCCTCACCCCTCCTACCTCTGCCCCATCCACACTTCCTGGCACCCTACCTGTCCAAAGCACATGCACACCTGCACAATCACCCAAACACACAGACACGAGCAGCACAGACACACCCAAAAGAAAGGCAAGACGTGCACACAAGCATCCTCAGGGGACTGATACCACACACACAGGGGATGGGGAACAGACACACACACAGGCATCCACAGACACTCCGCAGTCCTCCAAATCCTCTCCCTCCAAGACCCCTACCCTTGCCTCACCTGCAACCCCACCTACACAGCAGCTCTTCCTCTGTGACCTCGGCCCCTTCCCCTCCGATCCTGCTGATCCAGCATACCGGGGGAAGAGGAAGTCCACCCACACAGAGGGGAGTGCCCCTCGCCCCCGGACACCCTCCCCCAGGCGCAGGCAGACTGAGGACCCCATTCAGAAGTCGCCCCGGACCAGGAAGGGCAAGACCCCACCACCACCACCACGCAGCTCCACCACCCAGTCTCTCTCCTCCATCCCCCAGGCCACCACTCCACAGGTTCCACCACCACACCCTGCCCCAGGTTCCCCCACACACCGATACCGCATCCCCAATCTGTTTAGGCCCTCCCCCTGCCACTTGCTCTTCCACCCCCAAACCAGACGCTCTGCCTGTTTGTGCCACTGGTGTGGAGACCGGGTCCCCCCCTGTCCTGCCCACCTCATCTGCCCTCCCTTCCACTCCCTTGGAGTCATGCACTGCAGTGGAGTCCACAACCACCCCATCTGACTCGGGCACTGCAGTGGGGACCCAGTCCACTCCATCTGACCGAGCCCACTGCAGTGGTTGCAGCACCCACACCATCTGACTTGTGCCCTACAGTGGTGCCGGCCCCCCCTGAGTCAGACACCTCCACTGCAGTTGCCGGTGACACTCCTGCACCCACCACCCCTTCACTGCCTCACTCTGGCATCCCCTGATCCTGTCCCTGCGGTGCCTGGCCTGCCCCTTGTATGCCCCTCCAAGGGGGATGTCCCCTGTCCGTACCTGTGCAGGCAAGCAGTGGGTGACAAGTTGTCACATATCACCCTGTTGGGACTGTGTATTTGGACTGGCCATTGGCCTTAGTTTATTTTGGACTTCAAATTTTAGTTTGACATTTGCTGAATAAAACCTCTTTTTGTTTACTTGTGGTTTTTCTTTTGATGTACATGATGTAGATGAGTATCATCATGCATTTGCAGTTGTAATGGTGTTCAGATCAGGTAAATGAAGTGTTGCTGTGATGGACTCCATGTGGTCCATGGGATATGTGTCCTAATGTAGTCTGGATCCATTGCATCCTTTGCTGCAGTCTGAGGGTGTAATGTTCTGCATTTGACACAGGGATGTACGTTTTGCATTTGTTAATTAACATCTTTGTCTTACACTAATGCACATCTGGTGGGCTTACCACTGTTCAATGTTTCTATTTCCCTGACTGTGTGCCCATCTCCACTGGACATGCAGTTTAGCACATCAATGTTGAAGGACTCATCTGTGTATACAGTGCAACTTGCTTGACACGTGTTTTGGGTGTATGCAGATGACTGACGTGACACTCCCGTACCCAGGCTGATGTGAGCAGAGCCTTCAGTGTGTTGTAGTTGTTGACTCACTGACCGAGTGTTCTGCTGACATGTTTGAGTCGTGCACAGACAAGGTTTGGCACAGCGGACCTTCCACAGGAGTGGAGTGCCCTCATGGCAGTGTGTAATCCCGTGACATTGCCTGGGCCCGTGTTGTGTGTTGTGTAAGCATGTCTGTGCGTGTTCCCTTCCCTTTACCTACACAGGCTGTGTCCCTATGGATGTTCCTGTTTGTGATGCTTGCTGAGTTGTTCTGTGTTTATCCAGCATCTTGGACCTGGTTTCTCCGGGATGTGAGTGCATGGCAAACTAATGTTCATCAGGTTGTCATCCCTAGTTGTCTTTGTTGTCAGGGCTGGGGATGTGGGCAAACGCAGATGGGACACAGTCAGGATTCCCCTTGGCACTTGTTGGTTACACAGGTCATGTAATTTACAGTTTCTGCTAGCTTTCAGTGATTGTGACACGTTGTGTGTGTGACTGCTGCCACTCCTCAGGGTCAGAGCTGCAATGTTGGAAGTTGTCTACGTGTGTTCTTTGTGGGTCACCTTGGCTCTTCATTGGTGTGTGACTATGGCCGGGATCCCATTGATTGGGGTGGATTTAACGGCATGCCCATGTACCGCGTACTGTGCAGTGTGTCAGACATTCACGAGTCTTGTTGACTGGCCATGTGTGATGGGTTTCTGCACCTTAGTTCCCACCACCACACCTGGGATTGTCATGGGTGCATGTGCAATGTCACCAGTCCATGTGAGCTTCACTGCTGCACATTGGTGGAGATCAAGGTGTGTGGTGTTGAGTGTGTGCAAATGTGAGTTGTTGCACGGCTAGACCCCTACCTCCATATTGGCCTTGGCTGGCAGGCCGTTTTGATTGACTTGTGCTTGTGTAGGTGTGATGGTAGTTTGTTGCTCAGGACACATGGCTGTGGTTCACAGTGTGAATGACATCTACCTTTGTCATCACAGTGGGATTATCATGCAGGCTAGTGTCACCACAATGTGGGGTCCCTGGGGGTAGTGCTGTGGTGGGTCTGTCTCTTGCTGTGTTAGTTGCTGTTCCTACAAGCTTGTGTGACATGTGTAATTTGGGCTCCCTCTCATCTAACAATGCCTGTTTGCCCACATAGGGGAATCCGATCCATGAGTTACTTTTGTATGGCACTGTATATACATCTGTGTAATTGGAATTCAGGCCTCCTCATGTGTTGTGTGGTTGCCTGGGGACACTGGCACACACCCCCATCACCTGTTGTGTTTGATATGCAGTGTGAGTCTGCCTGTTTGTGTTTGTGCATTTGCACCACTGCATTGGCATATCTTGAGTGTGCCATTGGCTGTATGTTGTTTGGTGGCTTTCCCCTGCTGTCCCTGGGACTCCTAGGTCATCAGTCAGCACAATAATCATGGTTTGTATGTCCCATTGCTGCCATGGTATGATATTTGTTCACCTGACATCTACAGTCTCCACAGGATATCTACATTTGTGTGTCCATTGGTGCAGATATGTGGGTCTGCATTATGATGGTCACTTATGTCATTGTGTTATTTGTGAATGTTGACAATGTGAGCCCCCATGGGTGATGTTTGTATGCTCATGGCCAAAACGATGTTTCATTGGCACTGCACTGTTTGCCTCACCCAATCTATGTTGCTATGGGACACAAGCACTGCTATGCCACTGATGTGTTTGTTGTTGTGTGACCAGGAATCATCCGTGCAGTTTGGCTTTGGCAGCTTTTACCATGACTACACTTACCTTTTGGTCACTGTGGTGATGGGGCTTTAGGCCCCATTGCCACACTGTTCAAAATGTGCTTCAGCTATGGACCCCACACTTACCTTTTGGTCACTGTGGTGATGGGGCTTTAGGCCCCATTGCCACACTGTTCAAAATGTGCATCAGCTATGGACCCCACACTTACCTTTTGGTCACTGTGATGATGGGGCTTTAGGCCCCATTGCCACACTGTTCAAAATGTGCTTCAGCTATGGACCCCACACTTACCTTTTGGTCACTGTGGTGATGGGGCTTTAGGCCCCATTGCCACACTGTTCAAAATGTGCTTCAGCTATGGACCCCACACTTACCTTTTGGTCACTGTGGTGATGGGGTGTTATACCCCATTGCCACAGTGGTCATGGTCGGCTTGCATTGTGGAGGCCACACACATTTATGTGTGACACATGTGATGGGGGTCACATTGTATGTTCAATGTCATGTTCAGTGTTGTAGGCATTTGACACAGACTACACACGCTTGTCATGGTGTTGGGGGGATGTAATTTTCAGACATTCCTTATGTGGGAGTATGCTGGTTGTGTCATGCATTACCCGTCCTATGAGTAGGGGTGGTGGTGGTGGCAGGCATCCAGCCCCCCATGAGTAGGGGTGGTGGTAGTGGTAGGCATCCAGGCCCCCATGAGTAGGGGTGATGGTAGTGGTAGGCATCCAGCCCCCCCATGAGTAGGGGTGGTGGTAGTGGTAGGCATCCATCCCCCTATGAGTGGGGATGGTAGTAGTGGCAGGCATCCAGCCGCCCATGAGTAGGGGTGGTGGTAGTGGTAGGCATCCATCCCCCTATGAGTGGGGATGGTAGTAGTGGCAGGCATCCAGCCCCCCATGAGTAGGGGTGGTGGTAGTGGTAGGCATCCAGCCCCCTATGAGTGGGGATGGTAGTAGTGGCAGGCATCCAGCCCCCCATGAGTAGGGGTGGTGGTAGTGGTAGGCATCCAGCCCCCTAAGAGTGGGGATGGTAGTAGTGGCAGGCATCCAGCCCCCCATGAGTAGGGGTGGTGGTAGTGGTAGGCATCCAGCCCCCTATGAGTGGGAATGGTAGTAGTGACAGGCACAACAAAGCAGAATGGTATGCAGTTCCTAGTGAACACTACAGGTTGACGTATGATTAGTGTAATGAGTAACACACTAAGAGCAGGAGAACATTACCTCCTTTCGGAAAAGAGACCCTCACACACCCCCCATCAGTGGGGTGTCTTGCTTCATCATCGGGTCTGCTCCTTATCGGGTCGGCGCTGCAATACCCGATCGACGCCCTTAATGGGGCCTTTTGGCCGAGATCTTTATTTCCTTTTGCCGTAAAGTGGCGTGACCCTAGTGAGTGTAGATGTAGTGAGTGTAGAAGTGAGGTTAAAACAGAAGGGGGTGGTCCACCCAAAACAACTTTAATGATCGTGGCCACTCTCCTCATTAAAAACGTGAAAGTAGCGCACCCCTGTTATAAGGTCACAGGGCTGTGCGCATTTGGGGTCAACATGTTTCTTGCCAATACTTCAATTAGAAGGCAATTCTTCAGGACCAAATCAAGATCTATCCACACTTTTTGGTAGTGGTACACAATTAACTAATAAAGTGACCACCCTTACAGCACCCTAAAAAGTGGTACCTGCAGATCTATGACATGAACCTGTATAAAAATATAAGTGTAGTAGTAGTGACAGGCATCCAGGCCCCCCTGAGTAGGGGTGGTGGTAGTGGTAGGCATCCAGGCCCCCAAGAGTAGGGGTGGTGGTTGTGGTAGGCATCCAGCCCCCCATGAGTAGGGGTGGTGGTAGTGGTAGGCATCCATCCCCCTATGAGTTGGGATGGTAGTAGTGGTAGGCATCCATCCCCCTATGAGTGGGGATGGTAGTAGTGACAGGCATCCAAGCCCCCCTGAGTAGGGGTGGTGGTAGTGGTAGGCATCCAGGCCCCCCTGAGTAGGGGTGGTGGTAGTGGTAGGCATCCATCCCCCTATGAGTGGGGATGGTGATAGTGGTAGGCATCCATCCCCCTATGAGTGGGGATGGTAGTAGTGACAGGCATCCAGGCACCCCTGAGTAGGGGTGGTGGTAGTGGCAGGCATCCAGCCCCCCATGAGTAGGGGTGGTGATAGTGGTAGGCATCCAGCCCCCCATGAGTTGGGTTGGTGGTAGTGGTAGGCATCCATCCCCCTATGAGTGGGGATGGTAGTAGTGGCAGGCATCCAGGCCCCCCTGAATAGGGGTGGTGGTAGTGGCAGGCATCCAGGCCCCCATGAGTAGGGGTGGTGGTAGTGGTAGGCATCCAGGCCCCCATGAGTAGGGGTGGTGGTAGTGGTAGGCATCGATCCCCCTATGGGTGTGTATGGCATTGGTGATGGCCATCCCACCCCTATGGTTATGCTGTTGCTGGTGTACGTCATTTGTTCATCCCTATGTGTGTGTGACATATTTCGGGTATGTGTCGTTTGTTTGTGTTGTTGGTGTTTGACTTACCGTCTGCGCCGTACGCGTCCGTGCCAGTCCCGGTAATAGATGTAGAGTATAGGTAGGACCTGCGCGATGAGATTTATGCTTGGGTCGTCTCGTTCGAGTTTCGCGTGTCTTCGACTCGTACTCGTCGCTGGCTTGTTCGTCTCATAGCCGTGGATCTTCTTGTGGCGCGAATCGGAGCTTATGTACGGCTCTCCCGGATGCTCAAACGTGCCGGACGTAGCGACGGGTTCGGCGCGTACGGAGTGCGCATCGTACTAGTCCGGCCGGAAGGTGCTGTGTATTTGGTTCCGTGCGACTCGAATCAGCGTTTACGGATCCGGCTCGGGCGGGGAACAGGAGCTGAAATGGGTGAGTACGGCTCGCTCGGAATCTGGACTGTTATGCGCATCGTACTTGTTCGTTCGGACGAGTGTTCGAATCGGTCGGGAAACACGCATTCGGCTGATTTTTTTTCCGGACGAATACTGTTAGGTGCGCTTCCGGCCGAGATCGGAATCGACCCGTAAGTGTCTACTTTGAAGGGAGCAAAGTTTTTCTCGAAATTAGACCTCAAGAGTGCATACCATCAGATAAAATTACACGATAGCTCAAAACATCTTACAGCATTCATAACGACAGAGGGGACATTTCAATTCACATGCCTTCCTTTTGGGCTAATTTCAGCAGCCAGCGTGTTTCAGAGGATGGTTACCGAGATTTTCAAGGGCATTCAGAAAGCAGTGTTCTTTCAGGATGACATCCTTATTTTTGGGGACTCCATCGCTGATCACAACCAAGTACTCAAATCTGTCTTACATAGAATTGCTGAAGCTGGTCTTACCCTTCGCAAAGAAAAATGTGCCTTTCTTGTCCAACAGATTGAGTATTTGGGGTATGAAATCTCGGCTCTGGGAGTGAAACCCAAAAAGAATCTCTTGCAGGCAATTCGCTTGGCTCCATGCCCCTCTGATAAGGACCAGTTGAGATCCTTCATGGGGCTAATAGAATATTATTCTAAATTTGTGAAGAACTTTTGTGACAAGACGTTGTCTTTAAGACTTTTGCTCAAGAAAGGTGTGAGATTTGTATGGAGCAACAAACAAACCACCTGTTTTAATTTGATAAAAAAAGAAATATGTGAAGCCAATGTGCTAGCACCATTCGACATAAAACGCACTTCTGTTGTCATGGTTGATGCGAGTGCCACAGGCCTTGGTGTTGTACTCTTACAGAAATATCCTGAAGGTGAGAGAACCATTGCTTTTGCCTCCCGTACCCTCACTTCTTCGGAGCAGAACTATTCTGTTATTGAAAAGGAGGCACTTGCTGCAGCATGGGGTGTTCAGTACTTTCGTACTTACCTTTGGGGCATGAAATTCTTCCTCAAGACCGACCACAAACCCTTAGTTCGCATACGTTCACCTGGTGGGGCAGGCAAGGGTTCTTCCAGGTTGGCGAGGCTAGCAGCCAAGCTTCAGGAATATCAATACGAGATCTCACATATTCAGGGTTGGCGTAATTTTCAAGCAGATTGTCTTTCTAGACTCTCTATTAAGTGGGAGGATCTCGATGACCTGTCCTTTACAGTTGCCAATGAAGAAGATGCTGTGGCTTCTGTTCAAGATGTTGTTGATGTTTGTGAGAGTACTTTTACTCATGATGAATGGTGTAAAGCTATGGCTGTTGACCATGTTCTCAAAGAGGTCATGCGTTTGGTTATACTGGGTTCCAGACGGGAGAGTTGCGTGAGTGTTTCAGTCCGTCCTTTCCTTAAGATTTTGGATGAGCTGTCTGTTTATGGTGATACTGTCCTTATGAGGGGGGATACATTCATTCCTCCTTCCACTTTAAGGTCCAAACTTGTCAAACTAGCTCATGAGGGGCATTTAGGACAAACCTTGACCCAGCGCAGACTCAAAGCTGATTTCTGGTGACCGGGCATGGATTTGCAGGTGTCGTCCTGGATCGAGAATTGTCCTGCATGCAAAGAGGGTGAGAAAAGACTTAAGGTCGCTGTAGGGACAGCAATGGGTCATATCACAACTTCTAGCTGTCCATGGCATCCCATTTGTCTAGATTTCATAGGGCCCATGGATGAGCTACCGTCTGGCCAATGTTTTGCCATTGTGGTCATTTACGTATTTTCAAAGTGGTTGACTGTGAGTTTTGTTAAGGATATCACCACTGACAGCACTATTGCCTTCTTGAAAAACCTCTTTCAAGAAGAAGGTTATCCCTCTGTACTCATCACAGACAATGGTACTCAGCTTATCTCCCACTACATGTGTTCCTTTCTAGCTGAATGCTGTGTGGTACATCATCGCACATCCTTGTACAACCCGTAAGGGAATGGTTTGTGCGAAAGGGCCAACCGGCTTGTTAAGGGCATAATTCAAATGGCTTGTTCCAGTGGAAGGTTTGCTCACGAAATGGTTCGAGAAATGGTTTGGGCTTATCGTACTACCATACACAGTCAAAGTGACAAGAACCCTTTTGAGCTCATTCGGGGCAGACTTCCTGGTACCAAACTCACTCCCTCCTGGATTAAAGACTGGGTTGCCAAAGGTGGTCATCTTGATTCTACTCCCATTGTTGATTCGCAATGCACTTCGTCTCATATTCCCAAAGGAGACTTAGTCAAGGTTAAACCAGGAAGGGTCTTACCAAATTTAGGGGGCCTTTTACTGTCAAGGATGTTTTTCCTCATTATGTTGTCTTGACCAATAGCGAGAAATGGAATGTTCGCCGTGTAGCCCTTCATCAAAAGAACTTATCTCCACTTTCTCTTGATGTATTCGATCAAGACATTCACCTTTCTCAGAACAATAGTGGCTATATGTTATCTGCAATGGAAGATTCTGTTTCTCCTCCTGTGCTTGTCAGTTGTAGGGGGGTAGGTGGTGGTGAGGCTTGTGATTCAGGTGATGTTTCTCGCCACACCTTTGATCTCCAGAACACTTCTTTGTCCTTGTGAACCAGAAGCTCAAGGTGTCGCAGACCCCCTGCCTATTTAAATGATTATTGTTGTCAGTATTGTTTTAAGTTTTCATTTTTGTTTCCTTTTCTTTTCTTTTCTCTGTAAAGGAGGAAGATGTGTTTGTTATATCTCTACTCCTCATAACATGGCTGTCTGTGGTCATCAAGCCTTTCTTTGTGTTTGCTTCTCCTCACCCTTCCAGAATACCTGCGAGTATTCTAGCTTGTACACTTGAGGTTCTACAATGTTCAGTTATTGGTTTGGTCAGCTGGTGAGGTGTTCGTTCAGCTGTGCTCTTAAAAAAAACTACATTTCTTACCTGATGAAGGCGTTGTGCTGTTCTTCAATGCAACTACTACAGTTGTGTACCCTAGTGCTGAGTTGCAGGATTGTGTATCCTGGTACAGTCTGAAGTGTGTGTTGTAGGGTTGTGTACCCTAGTGCTGAGTTGTAGGGTCATGTACCCTAGTGCTGAGTTGTAAGGTCATGTACCTTAGTGCTGTGTTGTAGGGTTGTCTACCCTAGTGCTGCATTGCAGGGTAGGGTATCCTGGTACAGTATGTAGTGCATGTTGTAGGGTTGTGTACCCTAGAGCTGAGTTGTAGGGTCACGTACCCTATTGCTGTGCTGTAGGGTTGGGTACCCTAGTGCTGAGTTGCAAGGTCATGTATACTGTTACAGTATGAAGTGAGTTGCCTGAGACTCTTGTTCTTGTGAGGCGTACAGTGTGGGTTGCCTAAGAGTCCACATCTTTTCTGGTTGGGGCATGCTCGTGTCATTAAGTTCCCTAAGGAAAGGGGGTGGGTGTGTATTTAGTGCTTGAGGAATGTTCTATCAATTTTTTGTGGACTTTATTGTGATCAATGCTTTAGGAATGTCCTATCCTTCCCATCTTTAGTTTTTTTTTTAAATTAACTTTTCGATAGTTCAGGGCTGTATTTTCTTCTCTTATTTTCACTATTCAGGTTCATATGTTTTCCTTTTGGGTCTTGTATTAATTCTGTCAAAAGTTTCCATATGGAAAGGAGATATATATTGTGACTTGATTGTTGCCATCACCCTTTCCTTAGTTACACCTTTCTACTGCTCAGCCAGGAGGAGTGCTGGAGTGCTTGGTGATGTAGTGGAATGCTGAATGCTTGGTGATGTCGTGGAATGCCTGGATTTCTGGTGAGGTGCTGAGTGTCAGCTGGAGTGTGCAGGCTGAGCAGCAGGGAGGCTGCTCCTGGTGGGCTATACTTCCTAACTTATATATACTTACTTACTTACCTGAAACTTACCATCTTGATAACTTGTAACTGAATCTTAATAAACCAGCTTCTACAATCTACTATATGGCTATACTTTTTATACATTACTACGCAATGCCCAGATCGTTGAGATGCACACAGGCAGTGCTTACTACTTGGTTTAAAACAACTTTGGGTTGTAGTATTAAGCTGATAAATTCTGTCTCCAACCTGATCCAGGCCTTTCATCTGGTATGTGATAGCATCTTTGATTTAACCATCATAAGTTTTTATAATAATGATTTCGTAAGTCCATCTAACCCCAATTTCATCGAGCTTTTTGATTTTCTTGAGCAAACTATTGAGGGAAATCAGCCAAGGATGAGGTGGTTAAATGTTATTCTTGCAGGGGATTTCAATGCCAAGCTAGGAAGTGATGTCAGTGTTTATGATATGAGTTTGTTTGATGGAGGGGTGAGGGGGTCACACCAACCTGGGGCAGGACCATTGGGGCACAGTCTGTCTCTTTATATCTGCGTATGATTCTGTAATGCTATGGAGCTCATAGGTGCGAACCCTAAGAACATCCCAACCTCCATTTCTGGTGATCGCCAATCAGTGATCGACTATATTTTTGTCTCCCAACCTCTTTTACTGTGGGCCATCGATGGAGCAATTGAGCATAACGTGTTTAGTAATCATAACCCATTAACAATTGTGCTGGCAAGTGGCAACCGTCCTAGAGAAACAGGTCACCTCGGAGGGTAGCCACAGTGTTTTAAGGTCAAGTGTCGAGGGGGATAAACATGGCTAAAACTTTTTCCAAGCTATGTGCAACTCATTTGTTATTAATTGTTTGTTATTTATCTCCTAACCTTAATGATGGTTAAGGAATTTGTTGATCTGGGCGAAGCAGTCAGAGATCTCTTGTTGAACCCAGCCATGCGGAAAGAGGCAGTGTCCCAGCCCTGGTTTGGTAGAAGTTGTAGAAGAGCATGTGTCCAACTTCATCGAGCCCTTCAGGCTAAGCCCGGAGACAATGCTTCTGTATCGAGGCTTAGATCTAAGTAGAAGCTTGCACTGAAGCGTAGGAAATTAGAAATCCAGCAGGATGTTTGGGCCAATTTAGTTATTGCCTGTAAGATGAAACATACTACGCTTTTTAGCTCACCGCTAATGGTATTAGATGGGGAAAGATAGTCAAAATGTACTTGACTTAAATATCAGCCCGTAACAATGGGTCAACCATTTCAGTAGGATTTATAATCCGGGTGCGCCCAATAATGCCTCTTGTGTCTTATCTTCCCTTCCCCCAGAGATTTTCCACTGAATATTAGTTTCTCATTGGCTGAAGTAACTGAGACTATTTCTGTGAGCCCCATTAACAAGGCACCTGAGCCTGATGGGGTTATTATGGATCTATATAAACTCAATCCACTATCCACTATCTTATCATTATCTATCCACTATCTTATCATTATCTTTCATTATCTTATCTTTCATTATCTTATCATTATCTTATCTTATCTAACCACTATCTTATCATCTCCTGCCCTATTGTGCTGAATTGGGTCTCGGATCCTACTTCTGGTTCCAATCCCTCCCCGTCTCAAATCACCCCAATATAATGCCCTTGCCCTGGTCTTAGGGCTAATTTCACATCCACTGACGTTTCTCCCACCCCCTCTTCCTTTCCCCCCCACCCATACGCCTCTCCACAATCTCCCGCCCACACAACTGATCACCCTTGCTGAATCACCATGCCTCCCCGCAGCGATACACTTACAACACCGGACACACTCATCACTAGAAGTGGCCCCAACTCTTGGACCATCCTTTACCCTCCCAACCTTTCCAAAAATGCTAAGAAGAACTTGAAACACAAAACATTAATACGTCACCAAGAAACCTTAATTGTCGATAATTATCTTAGCCTCACCTCCATTATCAAAACTAACTACATCTTTTACTCCAAACGCCCCTCCAAATGGAAAAGTATCTTCCTCCAATACCTCCCCATAACAAAATCCAGCAAAATCCCTTACGGTGTGAAACTGTCCACCACCCCTTCCTCCACTTTTTCAGGCGAAATTGACATCTCTATCTTTAAATCCGGAAATATCCTCATACAAGCCTCTGAAAATCACCTCCCCACCTTTGAGCACCACTTCAGCACCTTACATGATCTACTTTCTTCCCCCTCCCAGATCTCTGTTGCCTCGCAATCACAGGAAGCCCTCCCGGCTTTGCCACTTCTGACTCCTACCCCGGCACTTCCTGACTCTACAACTACCAATATAGTTCACCAATCCCAGACCTTGGATCCCTCCACCTCCCTAGCATCCTCTCCCTTGCCTCACTCGCCCACTTCATACTTAGCCACTCAAACCCTCTCACCTCTCTCCTCATCTGCCTCTCCACCGTCTCCAGACACTCCGTCATCCCTCTCAGCCACCCTAACTCTCGCCACTCCGCATGACTCTCTCCCACTCAACCCTAATTACCCCCTCCTCACCTCTCATTCTTCCCAGCCCCTTCAGACTGATCCCCCTTCTCCGTTCCCCCCACACACTGTGCCCCATCACATTGACCCCCCCACTGCCCCACTAGGAACACCAATCTCTTACAACCTAATTGACACCCACTCCCACAGACAAGACGGCTCCCTTCCTCATTTGCCCCACACCCCCACATCTCCTCACAGCTCCCATCAGGCCCCTGGGTACACTGGCTCTCACTCTACAAATCTCCCTCAGTCTAACACCTGGAACCCCCCTCACCTCCCACCACGGGGTTTTCCTCCATGTCCACTTCTTACTCCCCTCTTACCTCCCAATATGGAACATGCCCCTCTCCCCCCTGACCTATTTGCCTCCCCATCTTCCTCGCTATTGACCCAAGTGCTTCTTAACTTTGACCTCCACCTCTCTATCCTGATGCTGGAGCTCTCATCTCTCAGGAATGACTTTATTGCCCTCTCTGATACTATCCTTGCCAATCACACCCGTACCATGTGTGCCACACAAACTTATCCCACCTTCCCTCAACAAAGGAATATCTCTCCCTACGGTACTTCAGCCAATGGAACTCCTGGAAATTGTCCTCTCACAACTCCACAAGCCCCAATCCATCTTACCTCCTCTGACCCCTGGGACTTAAAAAACACCCTCTCCCCCATCCCCATGACTAGTGACCCTCCTGCACTTCACCCTACTATCCCGGTGATTCTGGGGACCGACCAGTTCCCTACCTCCCCTGCCTCTCCCAGGCCCCCTCCGCAGCTCACCACGATCACTGTCCCTCCTACTCTACACTCCACTATTCCGGTGATCCTGGGGAGAAGCCGTATCCCTACCTCGCCTGGCTCACCCAGACCTCCTCCGCAACTCACCACCATCCACTCCTACCGTCCTCCTAAAAGCAATCCTGAACTCCTCAACTGCATGCTGGTCAACTGTCGATCAGCCGCACGACATGCAACTGAAATCTCAGAAACCATCCTTAGTGAAGCCATTGACATCGCTTTTCTTATGGAAACCTGGCTCAAAGCTCACTCTTCATCCATTCTTGACCTACTCGCTCCCCCGGGTTACTCCATCCTCAGAAAAGATAGGCTCGATAAAATTGGAGGGGTCCTAGCCATAATCTATAAGGATCATCTCCAAATCTCCCCCGTTCAGAACCCCGATCAAGCCACTTTCGAATACATTGTAGCCGAACTTAAAATTCAGGGTTCCCCTCCTATCCAACTACACAATATCTATCATCCCCCTGGAGACCCTCTGCCCTTTGTGGAGGAATTTTCTGACCTGCTTTCCCAAGCCTCGATTTCCAACTCCAAAAACAGTTTCCTCTGAGACTTTAATATTCATTGGAACAATAAGGATCATCCCTCGGTTATCATCCTCAATGACCTCCTCGATGTTACTGACTTCAATCAACTCTGCCATACACCAACACATTCCAAAGGGGCCACCCTTGATGCTATCATTACTAGCAACGATCTGGCTTCCCTTTCCCACATCATCCCCATTGACTGGTCAGACCATCACCTTATCCTCTTCACTATCAACAGTGCCGTACCTCCCCCTGCCACTCAGAACATCAAACATAGGAAACTAACCAGAAATCTTCACCTTATTCCTCCTGGAGTACTGGAGACTAAGATAAAAGCAAAACTTCTACTTTCACCCCCATCTCAAAATGCTAATGACCTGACCGATCACTACAACAAATCCATAATTGAGGTCCTTGACAAAATTGCCCCCGCCAAACTTAAACCACTAAAAAACAACCCCCCCAAATCCTGGTTTAATGCTGATCTCAACAAGGAGAGACGCTCACTTAGGCTGACTGAGCGCACTTGGAGACAACACCCCTCTCCTCCTAACCTAGCCCTCCTCAGAATCGAAAGGGCTAATTACAAAAAACACATCCTCAATGAAAAGGCCTCCTTTTTCCGCACACAACTGGATCGGGCAAAAAATAGACCCAGGGAACTATTTAGCATTAGCAAAAACCAAACAGCCTCTGCCCCCCCTAAACTGATGGCCTCAAAGGAAAGATGTGAAGAAATTGCTAACTTCTTCTCTGATAAAATCAGCAAGATCGATCTATCCTTTGCTATAACCCTCCCACCACTGTGCTCCTCACCCCCCCACGACCTTCCGCCCAAGTCTCCTTTCACACCGTCTCCTCCTCCTGCCTCTGCCCACCTCCCTTCCGCCGTCACCTTCCCGGCCCAGTTCCAGACTAATCCACAGCCAAAAAATAATGCATCTTGGCTTAACTTCAGCCCAGTTTCAGAGCGGGATGTCCTCAACATCATCACTAAACTTAAACCTTGTTCTCATACCCTGAACCCTCTTCCCGCTAACCTTGTTCAAGACTTAAAACATATCATCGCACCCTACTGGACTAACTTCATCAACTCCTCCTTTATCACAGGATGTGTCCCGGTCTCCCTCCAGCTTGGCCAAGTCACTCCCACCCTCAAAAATCCCACTGCCAACCCCGCTGACCTTAACAATCTGCGCCCCATCTCTAATCTTCCTCTGCTATCCAAAGCCCTCGAAAAATGCGCCTTGCTCCAACTAGACAATCACATTGCCTCCTTCAAGCTTTTGGATACATTGCAGTCAGGCTTTAGATAAGGCTGCAGTACCGAAACTGCTATGCTCAACATTGTTGATGACATACATCACTCCCTCGACAAAGGAGAGGCCTCCCTCCTCATCCTTCTTGACCTCTCCGCGGCTTTCGATACTGTCAACCACTCTGCCTTACTCAACACCCTCAAAGATCGGTTTGGCCTCAATGGTCCTGTCCTCGAATGGTTCACACCTCCTTCTTCCATCACAGAACACAACAAGTCAAAATCAACCATTGCCTCTCCAAACCCATGCCGGTCTCCGTGGGCGTTCCCCAGGGGTCCATTCTCTCTCCCTCTCTATTTAACCTCTTCATGGAGCCCCACACCCTCATTCTTAAGCAAGCAGGAATCAACTACCACCTGTATGCTGACGACACCCAGCTTTACTATAATATAAAATCCCTGCCGATATTCTGCACCTTAATGACTCCCTGACTAAGATTCAACAATGGTTCCATCACAACCATCTTAAACTCAACCCTAAAAAAACGGAAATCATTCTTTTCGCTCCCAAAAACAACCGGCTCCCTATTCAACACTGGATCTCTGACCTTAAAGCCCTCAACTGCTCTTTGTCCACCTCTAACTCAGTTAAATCCCTGGGAATAAGCATTGACTAGAAACTCAGCCTTTCTCCCCACATAAAAAATGCTGCCAAAGGTGCTCTCTTCTCTCTACTTCACCTCAAGAAAATTAAACCTTTCATCCCTGCTGATGACTTCAAACTAGTGGTTCAATCACTAATACTCTCTAGATTAGATTATGGTAACGCTATTCTTTCTGGAACGCCAAAAGCCCACTTAGCCCCAATTAAATCAGTCCTCAACCTCGTTGCCAGGCTTATCTCTGATTGTAAGCGGTTTGACCACATCTCCCCCATCCTCAAAGAGCTCAAATGGCTTCCCATCGAAGGCCGATCCACCTACAAGAACGCTTGCATTACGCATAAAGCTATTCATCTTCAGACTCCAGCTTATCTCTCAGACAAACTCCACAAAGCTGGCTGCTCTAGAGTTCTGAGGAGCACAAACTCTCTCATGCTAGTTCCCCCTTTGGTAAATAAGAAAGCCACCCAATTACGCTCTTTCTTTGGAAATGCACCTACCATCTGGAACTCACTCCCTAAAGAGCTACGTTGTAACCCCTCCTACCTCAACTTCAAAACAGATCTCAAACGACACCTTCTCAACAAATACTGGGGTCCTTAGTCTTACCACCCTACCGGGTTCCACATCCTCCCCAGGATGACGTCTGGTTCTCTCCGCTTTGCCCCTGACCTACTACACCACCCTCCTCTACGCCTTGCATATACTTCCATCCTCCCCCTACTTATTCTCCTACAATCTCGGCCTACTCCTGCATACAATCTCCTCTCCCGCCACCCCCTATGGGCCCCCTACCTCTTTACTTCCCCCATCCCTGACAACCCTTGCTAGCCCTACTACCCAATTCCGGATATGTTCTAAAATATTCCCCTTATTTTCCGGACCCTTTATTTTCTGTTCTTTACATATTGTTCTGATTATCTTGCACTTCTTTTTGTACAAATGTTATATTGCAATTGGTACCTCCCTCAAACTTTGTAAGGCGCTCTGATACCTTTGGGTCTAGCCAGCGCTATATAAAACTGTTTAAATAAATAAATAAATAAAAATAAATAAATCCTGATTTGTGGGCCCCCTGAATTACTAATTGAATTAACCAGGCATGCAAAGTTAGTTTGCTGCAGTCTTTGAAATCAGCTGTGATATACCAGTCTTTCAAAAGGGGTAAAGGGACGACCCCAGGTGCTATGGGCCAATCTCCGTTTTGGATTCCACAGTTAAGATAGGCAGGAGGATTGTTCTTGATAGACTAGTGACCTGGGCTGAAAATAAGGGCATTCTTTATAAATTACAGTATGGGTTTCGAACCAGTCTGGGGACTCTGGAACATTGTCTTAACCTTCACTTACTGCCAAGTAAATATAATACTGATAAGCAGGGGTCCAACACTTCCAACTCCCCCACCCAACACTTCTAACCCAGAAGCATCTACCACCCATAAATATAAATTCCCTGTTCTGCTAAACCTCCAGAATTTGGGAGGTAAGTAAGGGTAATTAGTGCACTGCTCTCCCTTGCAGCTTCCCAAACACCCGTATGAAGGTTACATTGAAAAGCAATAAGACCACAGCATGCAACATTTAGTGCAATATGGCCAGATACAATACTTGTTCAATAGGAGGCCAATCGGTCAGTGATCAGGTGTCTGATGCACTGTTGTTGTCATTGTGTTAGACATTGTATTCTGGTGCAGATTCAGCCCTCCCCTGTGTTTTCACCAGATTAGGGCCCAGATATACTAATGCTTTGGACAATGTTTGTGTCACTTTTTTCACTTCTGCAAACTGTTATTGTAACTGAACATTTTTGAATAATTTTGTTCTATTGTTTAATTGTGCTTTGCAAAAAATTAGACCACTCTAGTGTGAGACAGAATTGTAATATGGTTGATTGTACATGTCCTCCAGAGATAAATAATGGATTTCAGTTCCAGATGAAGGCTGGTCTGTGTGCATACCATCCCACTTCCTCATAGATTTGTTCCTTTCAAGGACAAGGGCAAGATGGGAGTATGTTACATATCAAACATATGCTTAACTCAGCCTGGCCCTACTAGTCCTTCAAAGGTACAAGCCTATTAGTCCAACTTCCAATTGACGGCGGGTGAGTACAGCTCTCTGTTGCTGCTTCCTCTAAACCCACAGAAAAACACACACTCCCTTGTATAGTTTTACTTAAAGGGCTTGGTATGACTAGGCTTATTTAATGCAGATTGTACTACTGAATAGCGACACCAACAATATCATGATACAAGAATATTGAGGACAGAATATTAAGGGAAAAAATATCAAAAGGTAAATGCATATAGGGAAGTATAGGTTTATTATTCTTAACTCCATATCTATGTACTTTGAAGATATATGCACTGCATAGGTACATAGAAGTGGTGTTAAACATAGAAAGTGTAGACTGACTGACCTGTCGATATTTTATTTCGTTATTTTGTCCTTGGTATTCTGTCCCAACAATATTGTGGGTTCATATTCAGGGTGCACACATTTAATGCTCAGGGGTCTAAATTATGAACCACCAACACAGCAAGGGCTGTTAGGCACCATCATCCCGTCCCATGCGGACCCAGATCCTTGGGACGAGGATCCGGATTGATGCATGCAGAGCCACCCTAGCCAGACCTCACAGTTTGTCGGCTATTGTGAGCAGCTCCTTTAGTGGCCAGCTGGCCTTTCTTTCTGAAATATATCAGCTACTCAGTTTTATGTCTCTGTTTGCATCATTAGCATTGATCCCCTCTTTAATCTAAAGTATGTATCTCCTTTCCGAGTTGCTTATGCACACTGTGCAGGAGGTCAGAGCTAATACCATAATTATAAGCTCTAGTACATAAAATCAATGCAATGTGAAAGAAACCATTAAAGTCAAGAATGTGTGCACTTAATAAAAAAGCCTATTCTTACCCACGGATCACATTATTTAAATTGTAAATAGTTACTCCAAATGGTTACTAATCCTGTACCTCCAGTGTTTCACGTAATATGATTTTTATTGCCTGGAACTGACTTACAGCAAACACATACATCAGATAGATGCAGAAATAAATGGAAAACCATTAAGCTTTATTTGATGTCTGCACAGTCAATGTTATTTCCACAGTTTTTCAAAGAGAAATCGAATTGGAAATAAACAACATTATGTTTGATATATCGTTTACTACTACACATTTTACTGCTTCTAATTCTTATAAATAACAATGTTACTACTACCCAACCGACTAGTACTCTAATTAACAGCATCAGAAGGATAAATGGATGAATCGGCATGCCAGGATTTCAAGCGGTGATTTACAAACAGCATTCAATCTCAGAGGTAAGCACTTACTTCAGTGGGATAGCTTACTGGCTTTCAAAATTATGAAGGGAAAGCGCACACATTAACAGACACTTCTTGTAGACTGCAGACATCTTGCAGATAGGCTCACCATCTCTGGTTGCTCTCGCAGCTAGGACCATGGATGTCGATTCACCAAAATGCCTGGGGTATCGGAAGTGACATCATATACCCTTTGACCTTAATGATGTCTTGGGAAGTGACATCATATGGCCTTTGACCCTGCATCGTCCCAAGAAGTGATGTCACATAACCTTAATCCTGATGCCATCACTATAATTACAATTGCTGAAGTTACATAATTGCATAATTAATATTATATATTCTTCTAGGGGAGAACAAAGGGTGGGGCTTTTTCTTCCCTGAGAACATTTTGAAATAAATCAGCTTTAATAGTGCATTTTAATTAAAAAAAACACTCACTAAATATTCAAGCCCTTTCATGGTGTGCCAAGCTACTGAAATCTGACAGTCCCATGAGTTCACTCAATTATGTTTTTGAAATGTCCCATGGGTGCTCTATGACAAAAATTACCTCCAATTATAGAACCACCATTTTGCCATGGTGGCCCCTTTTGCCCAAACATTACATACAATATGCCAGTGCCAGAAATGTTCTAATACTGCTTCTCTTGCACTATGGAGGTCCCTTATGTCAAAGGTTATGTCTAATATGTCAAGGACCACATTTTGTCATGGATGGCCCCATGATCTTGCCACAGTTGTCTTCCCATATGCCAAGAATTTCCTCCAATGTGTCATCACAAGCAATTTGCCACAGGTGCCAACTATGCCAAGAATGTCCTCCAGGAGGCCAGCGCTGGCATATTTTCATGGGTGCTCCATGCCAAGATTTACCTACAGAGTGCCAGCAGTAGCATTTTGCAGAGGGTATCCCATATGCAAGTTTTGCCTCAGGAATTCCAGTGCCAACATTTTGTCAACAGTGCTTCTATATGCCAAGAAGCATGCCAGGTCCAACAGCAGATCTGCAAGCATAACAACACATGCTCACTTACAGTCACTTATTCAAACTCATTCTATCATTAGCACTGACTTGCACTCATTCATTTTAACCTACTCTTGGGCACTCACTCTCACCCTGAATCACTTATTTGCACCCTCTCACTCACTCTTACTCTGATTCATTTATACTTACTCACTCATTTTGAAACAAACACACATCCACGATCCCATATACAAACATACATGCTCACACATATACACACTCTCTCGCCAAAACTCACTCTCACCCACATGCACACACACAACATACATTGAAACCTTTTTTATTTTTCTTATCTAAGAGGCCAGTGAAGGTTCAAATCTTGATGCTCTACGTTTAACTACACTAATAATGAATAATAAACTATTATTCATTATTAATGTAATACAAATTAGCAGACAATGAGGATAGAGTCTGACTCTGATAATACGAGATACCCCTGTGTTCTTGGCACCTCTGAGGCCAGGGTTCACAAAGGCAGTGCCAGGGGTAGCAAGAGGCAAGCTAGGGGTCACAACTGCGACCACTTATGAGCTCTAAATGACGTCCATGGCTAGGACACCATCTTATCGCAGACTAAAAGTGTAAAAAGATAAAATAGGCAGCAAGCTTATTCCATCGATCTGGAACAACATCCTTAGAGCCATCGGACTGCCCGAACACTGCTCTAACTTAGGGTAAAGTTGAAGCTGAACCTCTTTCATGAACACTTCATCACAATGCAGTCATACGCTTCTTCTCCCAGACCTCACTTATCTCTCCTGTTGTTTGTTGACTGTATGCTTCCCTTTGACCCTGTACAGTGCTGCGCTGCCTTCTGGTTAGGTTTGTACATTTCCAGTGATGGCCGGTATTTTAGCAGGGAGGAGGGCGGGGGCCACACATACACTCTTGCTCACACCCACGCATTCCCACACATGCACACACACACATACACCCATTACCAGCACTCACTCACAAATACACACATACACATATGCACGCACAAAACGTAAAAAAACATAAAACTTACCTTCACTGCAGCTCTCCGGGAGGGAAGCCTTCGAGGTCCCAGGGGGGTTTCAGACTGCTGCCTGACCCTAGGTCAGCCAATGAGGGAACACAGCAGTCTCCCACTCATCACAGAGTAGGATGGGGTCAGTGAGACTGCTGACGCCACCCCACTCTGTGATGAGGTGTCACCGATTGACACGTGTCCTGGGCACTTCAGGGCTTAAATTTGAAGTGCCCAGGTCCAAGGCAATCAGTGATGCTCTCCTTTGTCATGAAGGGGAGGGCCTTGAGGCACTTTTGCCAGACTGAGGAGGTAACACCCAGAGGGCGATGAAATCTTCAGCATGGCAAAGTTCAGCTCAGGCAGCCTGGTACCTGTGCATTTAGTGCATGTACAGCTCTTGGCTGGCTGACCTGAACAAGAAGATTATCTTTTAGGCTGACCTTTGTTCAGCCTGACAGACACTCTTCCTGTTGGGAAAAAGGTGGGCGCGTGACCCCTCCACCTGTACCAATGGGGCCCAGCTGTCTATTTCAAATACAACACACACATATATATATATGCATTCATGCATACATACGCTTTGAACCCAGCCAAACTTGATTAATTTACATTGAATTAATCTTCTCTGACACAGTTTACAAAAGAAAAGAAAGAGCACCTCCCTAAGTCATCAGCACCTTCTGTGTGTGTCTTAGGCCTCCAAAGAGATCACGTTGCTGCTACTGTCTCTGCAACTAGGGAAAGGAGACCATGTAGTTGTTACAAAACTGTCATGCCCCATAACCACATACCTTTGTCCAGTCTCTCACTTAGTGCCTTTTTCACCATTCATCAACCATCAATGATTGGGGCAGATTTATTAAAAAATTGTGCAATACAATGCAACAAGCAACGTTGCTGCAATGAATTGGGCGATACAAAGATATTGGCCAAGGTTGGGTCTTTTTCATGCTGCTCAACACAACAGACACACCTCAACACTATAGTGCAAAGCTGTATGCATGATGTCCAGCATAAGTGTTGTACTGGAAGGATAGCCTTCCAGTACAATATAGTATGCTTAGACATACTTTCAAATGTTTCCACATTGAATGTGTACGGTTTAGTGCAGCACCAATGAAATGTGAGAAAAGGTAGGAGAAATAAAAACATTTCTCCTTGGTAGCTCCGCCTCATAAAGGGATTATTTTATGGCTCAAAGCCTTGCCTACCATTGTTAGCAGATAAGACTATGCATCAGAAACCTTGGGTGATAGCATGGGAATCTCAATGTACCACCTATGGGGAGTCTCTCTGGATGCAAAGTAGTGTAAAGTGCTAATTGTGTTACTTTAAAGCTATTTTTCAGTGAAAATAAAGTTTTGCGCTTGAAAGTAACACTTTGCTCTACTTTGCTTCACTTTGAGTGATGTTCAGGCAGCACAAAATGGTCCTAAAGCTGCCTCTTTGGTCTTACTTTACACCCACACTCAGTATTCTGTAACATCCCCCTCTACATTCTCATAGCACAGTTCTATTATCCATCCCACATTATGAATCAGTGTTCTGTCTCCAGTAGTAGTGTTCATATTTTAGCACATCAGGCAAAATAGAATTCTGCCTGCTGAGCACTTCATACAGTTTCAGACTTTTTGCAATTATTTTGGTACCATTATAAGGTGGCTGATGTCTTACTTCACTATATAGAAGTGTGTGCCTTGTCTCTCCCACTGATACCCAATCTAGTTTTCTAGATTCTCCCACCTTCAGATTAAGCATTCTCTTTCATCATTAAGTACTCAAGGTGTATTCTGCATCGAAACCTCAGAAATCTGTTACACTCCTCTGGCCGTATTACACTTAGGGTGCACTGTTCCTGTTTGCACCATGGCGCACCTTTAACGAGGAGCGCCGGGTGCAAACCCTATTACATATAATGAGTTGGCTTCAGGGGACACCACATTAGTGAAAGGCTGTTTAAAGCAGCTGTTCGATCTTTCACAGTGGAGGTGGCACCTGACCTGCACTTGATAGGAGGTATAGAGAGTCCCCTGCAGGGGGGGTGTAGTGAGTGACTCCACTCACTACACCCCCATGCAGAGGTACTCTGGGGGTCTATGGACCCACTTTCCCCCTTTCTGAGTGCACTTTTGGGGTATCCAGACTGTGTGCCATCTTTTCATGGTACACTATAAGTGCCCCTTCTGATGGTCTTTTTGCCTCTTCACCTGTGCCCATAATATAACACAGGGAAGGGAACTCCCAATTGCCTGCTCCACACCTACCCTGAAACTACTGCACATGTTTAACTGCTAGCTTTCCATAAACTCAGACAAGATTCTTCTCCTCTCACCTTGATGGTAAGCACCCTGTCCCTTAGCACTCGCAACTCACCCTCTTTCACTGGAGTGATTCTGTAGCATCTCCAGTCACCGAGACTCAATTCAACGCTCCCCCCTTCATCACACATTTGGCAGGCTTAGTGTCCTGGCTTATCCACAGGCAACTCAAGGTTTAATTGCCAACGCACGCAGTTAAAGCTCAGACTTAGGGGTCGATTCCGATGTCGACCGGAAGCGCACCTAACAGTATTCGTCCGGAAAAAATACCAGCCGAACGCGTGTTTTCCGACCGACTCGAACACTCTACCGAACGAACAAGTACGATGCGCATAACAGCCCAGATTCCGAGCGAGCCGTACTTACCCATTCCAGCTCCTGTTCCCCACCCGAGCCGGATCCGTAAACGCCCGGGTCGAGTCGCACGGAACCAAATACACAGCACCTTCCGGCCGGACTAGTACGATGCGTCTTCCGTACGCGCCGAACTTCGTTGCTACGTCCGGCACGTTTGAGCATCCGGGAGAGCTGTACATAAGCTCCGATTACGCGCCACAAGGCGATCCACGGCTACGAGGCGAACAAGCCAGCGGCGAGTACGAGTCGAAGCCACGAGAAACCCGAGCGAGACGACCCAACCATGAATCCCATCGCGCAGGTCCTACCAATACTCTACATCTATTACCGGGACCGGTACGGACGCGTCACGGCGCAGACGGTAAGTCAAACACCCACAACACAAACAAACGACACGTACCGAAATATGTCACACACACATAGGGATGCACAAATGACGTACACTAGCATCAGCAGAACCATAGGGTCGGGATGGCCATCACCAATGCCATACACACCCATAGGGGGATGGATGCCTACCACTACTACCATCCCCACCCATAGGGGGATGGATGCCTACCACTACTACCATCCCCACTCATGGGGGCTGGATGCCTGTCACTACTGCCATCCCCACTCATGGGGGCTGGATGCCTACCACTACTACCATCCCCACTCATGGGGGTCTGGATGCCTACCACTACTACCATCCCCACTCATGGGGGCTGGATGCCTACCACTACTACCATCCCCACTCATCGGGGGCTGGATGCCTGCCACTACTGCCATCCCCACCCATAGGGGATGGATGCCTACCACTAACACCACCCCTACTCAGGGGGGCTGGATGCCTGCCACTACTGCCATCCCCACCCATAGGGGGATGGATGCCTACCACTAACACCACCCCTACTCAGGGGGGGCTGGATGCCTGCCACTACTGCCATCCCCACCCATAGGGGGCTGGATGGCTGTCACTACTACCATCCCCACTCATGGGGGGCTGGATGGCAGTCACTACTACCATCCCCACTCATGGGGGTCTGGATGCCTGTCACTACTGCCATCCCCACCCATAGGGGGCTGGATGGCTGTCACTACTACCATCCCCACTCATGGGGGGCTGAATGGCTGTCACTACTACCATCCCCACTCATGGTGGTCTGGATGCCTGTCACACCTGCCATCCCCACCCATAGGGGGCTGGATGCCTGCCACTACTACCATCCCCACTCATGGGGGTCTGGATGCCTGTCACTACTGCCATCCCCACCCATAGGGGGCTGGATGCCTGTCACTACTACCATCCCCACTCAGGGGGGGCTGGATGCCTGCCACTACTGCCATCCCCACCCATAGGGGGATGGATGTCTACCACTAACACCACCCCTACTCAGGGTGGGCTGGATGCCTGCCACCACTGCCATCCCCACCCATAGGGGGCTGGATACCTGTCACTACAACCACCCCTACTCATAGGACGGGTAATGCATGACACAACTAGCATACTCCCGCATAAGGACTGTCTGAAAATTACATCCCACCCCCAACACCATGACAAGCGTGTGTGGTCTGTGTCAAATGCATACAACACTGAACATGACATTGAACATACAATGTGACCCCCTAACACATGTGTCACACATAATTGTGTGTGTGGCCTACACAATGCAAGCAGACCATGACCACTGTGGCAATGTGGCCCAAAGCCCCATCACCACAGTGCCCAAAAGGTAAGTGTGTGCTCCATAGCTGAAGCATATTTTGAAAGTGTGGCAATGTGGCCCAAAGCCCCATCACCACAGTGCCCAAAAGGTAAGTGTGTGCTCCATAGCTGAAGCACATTTTGAACAGTGTTGCAATGGGGCCCAAAGCCCCATCACCACAGTGCCCAAAAGGTAAGTGTAGTCCTGGTAAAAGCTGCAAAAACAAAACTGCAGGGATTATTCCTGGCCACACAACACCAAACACTACAGTGGCATTGTAGTGCTTGTGTCCCATAGCAACATAGATTGTGTGAGGCAAGCAGTGCAGTGCCAATGACACATCGTTCTGGCCATGTGCACACAAACATCAGCCATGGGGGCCCACATTGTCTACATTCACAAATAACACAATGACAGAAGTGAGCATCATAATGCAGACCCACATATCTGCACCAATGGACACACAAATGTAGATATCCTGTGGAGACTGTAGATGTCAGGTGAACAAATACCATACCATGGCAGCAATGGGACATACTAACCATGATCAATGTGCTGACTGATGACCTAGCAGTCCCAGGGCCAGAAGGGGAAAGCCAACAAACAACATACAGCCAATGGCAAACTAAAGATATGCCAATGCAGTGGTGCAAATGCACAAACAGGCAGACTCACACTGCATATCAAACACAACAGGTGAGGGGGGTTGTGTGCCAGTGTCCCCAGGCAAACACACAACACATGAGGAGGCCAGATTCACTAATACACAGATGTCAACACAGTCACATACAAAAGTAACTCATGGATTGGATTCCCCTATGTGAGCAAACAGGCATTGTGAGATGAGAGGGAGCCCAAATTACACATGTCACACAAGCTTGTAGGAACACCAACAAACACAGCAAGAGACAGAACCACCACAGCACTCCCCCCAGGGACCCCACATTGTGGTGACACTAGCCTGCATGACAATCACACTGTGATGACAAAGGTAGATGTCATCCACACTGTGAACCACAGCCATGTGTCCTGAGCAACAAACTACCATCACACCTATACAAGCACAAAGCACTCAGCATGGCCTGCCAGCCAAGGACAATATGGAGGTAGTGCCCCAGCCGTGCAACAACTCACATTTGCACACACTCAACGCCACACACTTTGATGTCCACCAATGTGCAGCAGTGAAGCTCACATGGACTGCTAACATTGCACATGCACCCATGACAATCCCAAGGGTGGTGGGGAAATAAGGTGCAGAAACCCATCACACATGGCCAGTCAACAAGACTTGTGAATGTCTGACACACTGCACAGTATGCCGTACATGGGCATGACGTGAAATCCACCCCAAACAATGGGATCCTGGCCATAGTCACACACCAATGAAGAAGCCAAGCTGACCCACAAAGGACACACATAGACAACTTCCAACATTGCAGCTCTGACCCTGAGGAGTGGCAGCAGTCACACACACAACGTGTCACAATCACTGAAAGCATACACAAACAGAAAATCACATTACTTGTGTAACCAACAAGTGCCAAGAGGAATCCTGACTGTGTCCCATCTGCGTTTGCCCACATCCCCAGCCCTGACAACAAAGACAACTAGGGATGACAACCTCATGAACATTAGTTTGCCATGCACCCACATCCCGGAGAAACCAGGTCCAAGATGCTGGATGAACACAGAACAACTCAGCAAGCATCACAAACAGGATCATCCGTAGGGACACAGCCTGTGTAGGAAAAGGAGAAGGGAACACGCACAGACATGCCTACACAACACACAACACGGGCACAGCCTATATCACGGAATCACGCACTGCCATGAGGGCACTCCATTCCTGTGGAAGGTCAGCTGTGCCAAACCTTGTCTGTGCATGACTCAAACATGTCAGCAGAACACTCGGTCAGTGAGTCAACAACTACAACACACTGAAGGCTCTGCTCATATCAGCCTGGGCACGGAAGTGTCACGTCAGTCATCTGCATACACCCAAGACACGTGTCAAGCAACTTGCACTGTGTACACAGATGAGTCCTCCAAATTTGATGTGCTAAACTGCAAGTCCATTGGAGACGGGCACACAGTCAGTGTACTAGGAACATTGGACAGTGGTAAGCCCACCAGATGTGCATCAGTGTAGGACAAAGATGGTAATCTACAAATGCTAAACGTACATCCCTGTGTCAAATGCTGAACATTACACCCTCAGACTGCAGCAAAGGATGCTATAGATCCAGACTAGATTAGGACACATATCCCATGGACCACATGGAGCCCATCACAGCAAAACTTCATTTACCTGATCTGAACACTATTACAACAGCAAATGCATGATTCTACACATCTACATCATGTACCTCCAAAGATTAACCACAAGTAAACAAAAAGAGGCTTTATTCAGCAAGTGTGCAACTCAAATCAAAAGTCCAAAATAAACTAAGGCCAATGGCCAGTCCAAATATACAGTCCCAACAGGGTGATGTGTGACAGCTTGTCAACAATTGCTTGCCTGCACAGGTACGGAGAGGGGACATCCCCCTTGGAGGGGCATACGAGGGGCAGGCCAGGCACCGCAGGGACAGGATCAGGGGATGCCAGAAGGAGGCAGTGAAGGGGAGGTGGGTGCAGGAGTGTCACCGGCAACTGCAGTGGAGGTGTCTGACTCAGGGGGGGCTGGCACCACCGCAGGGCTCAAGTCAGATGGTGTTGGTGCTGCAACCACTGCAGTGGGCTGGTCAGATGGAGTGGACTGGGTCCCCAATGCAGTGCCCGAGTCAGACAGGGTGGTTGTGGACTCCACCGCAGTGCATGACTCCAAGGTAGTGGAAGGGGGGGCAGAAGAGCTGGGCAGGACAGAGGGGGGGGACACGGTCTCCACACCAGTGGCACAAACAGGCAGAGCGTCTGGTTTGGGGGTGGAAGAGCAAGTGGCAGGGGGGGAGGGCCTAAGCAGTTTGGGGATGCAGTATCGGTGTGTGGGGGAACCTGGGGCAGGGTGTGGCGGTGGAACCTGTGGAGTGGTGGCCTGGGGGATGGAGGTGAGAGACTGGGTGGTTGACTTGCAGGGCGGTGGCGGGGTCTTGCTCTTCCGGGACCGGGGGGACTTGCGAGTGGGGGGCTCACTCTGCCTGCACCTGGGGGAGGGTGTCCGGGGGCGAGGGGCACTCCCCTCTGTGTGGGTGGACTTCCTCTTCTCCCGGTATGCTGGATCAGCGGGATTGGAGGGGAAGAGGCCGAGGTCACAGAGGAAGAGCTGCTTATCAGGTGGGGTTGCAGGTGAGGCAAGGGAAGGGGTCTTGGAGGGAGAGGATCTTGAGGATTGCGGAGTGACTGTGGTTGCCTGTGTGTGTGTCAGTTCCCCATCCCCTGTGTGTGTGGTATCAGTCCCCTGAGGATGCTTGTGTGCACGTCTTGCCTTGGTTTTGGGTGTGTCTGTGCTGCTTGTGTCTATGTGTCTGGGTGTTTGTGCAGGTGTGCGTGTGCTTGGGACTGGTAGGGTGCCAGGAAGTGTGGATGGGGCAGAGGTAGGAGGGGCGAGGGACTGTTGGAGGAGGGACACTGCTGCCGTCAGGGAGGACTCCATGGACCTATTGCTCCTCTGTAGGGCAGACATACCCGTCTAGATGCCCTCCATGAACGACACCAGCTGTGTCAACAGAGTGGTGTGTGCATGGAGGACACTCAGCATTGCTGTCTGCCCTACATGGAGCTGCCGAAGCAGGTACACAGATTCCTCACTCAGGGCAGCAGGGGACACAGGGGCAGGGGGTGCGGTGCCTGGCACAAAGGAGACACGCTCCCGGACAAAGGAGCCTCCACGGACCTCTGGAATGGGAGCCAATGGGAGGGCGGTGGTGGTGATGGTGGTGGCGGGGCCAGACAGACTAGCTGGTGTTTGGTGGCTGCTGACACCCGCCTCCACAAGGGAGTCATCCTCCGAGCTGCTGTGGTCCTCAGCTGAGGTGGATGGTGCTGAGGACTCCTCGGTGTGGCTCCCCTCGCCCTCCGTGCCACTGGGTCCCTCCGACCACTCGTCGGCTGTTGACCCAGTCTGGCTCTGCCGCTCCTCCTGGTCCGTGGAGCTGTCCCCTCCTGTGGCCGTGGATGTATCTGCAAACAATTAGGGAAACAGACAAACATCAGACACCTGCACTGACCGCACACACCACAGTGAGTACAGCACATTACAGAGTAGAGACCTGGCATCCCCAGCTGAACATTGCCAAAAGTCCTCACACAGATTAGGAAAAGCCAATTGTCAGTCTGATGGTCAACCATGGAACAGATACCCCTCCTGCCCTTGCACCCATCTGTCTGGTGCCTGTCTGATGGTAATACCCCAGTGTGGACACATGCACCACCTACACAGTTGTTGGACATTGCTGAGAAAACGGTGAAGTATGTGAACATGCCCACGTCACATCTCTTGCCACTGAGTCAGTGCAGGTGTCTGGATAAATGGACGGGCAGAGTCTAAATAGAAATGCATGCGATGCATACCAGCACCAGGCACCATGAAGCACCCATGTCTGGATAGTCAATGCCACAATGGGGTGCATGTTGCACATGTCACTCCCCTGCAGGATCACTCTTAGGAAGTTGAAAGCCATGACACAGGCATGCCTGCAAAGTCATACATCACTGTCTCCAGTCACATGGCCATGGCAGCCTGCCAACAACAGTCTGCACTGTGTCACAATCCTAGGACATGGGGAAGGCAAGTAATGTAACTGACAAGTGCACATGTCCACTCCCCACTAACCACATCATCTGAACCCGTATTTGTCCACTGCACACCAATTGGACAAATGGGAGACATGAAACACAACTCTCTGAACCAGAGCACCTCAGTGTGCTGTGAATGATGAACATCTGCCTGAAAGTCACAATCGCATACACCTGTCTGCACAGTCAAGTGATCAAACACCTATAAGTCACAGAAGTCTTGTCTCACATGGTCCAATAGCAGATGGCATGCTGACCCCTAACTGATAAACATCACAGGAGTCCCGACAACGTAGTCACAGCACAACGACACAGAGGCAGACACCTGAGGGAACATTTCACTGAGCACAACATGTCAGCTGATACACGGGAGAGGGAGTACAGAGTGTATTGTATGCCCTGTAGTAGGCATGACTGTCCGGTTCCACCTGCAAGAGGGATGAGCCCTGGTCAGTAGGCAGGTGGCTAAGCATGTGTGACACACTTGACATACATACTCCTGAGGCCCAAACATTGTACCCACCCGCATCATGGGGGTGTGCCAAATACCCCAGGGTCATGTGGTGATTCTGATTTGCAAGTGGACCACATATCAAAGTTACACCCAGACTACATTGCACGACTCAGGCATTGTGTAAGCAATTGACCCACCCATGAAGGCCAACACAATGTCACGGGAACAAAAGCTGTCACCCACCTTGACCAAAGCAAAATGCAAGGACCCTGTACCCGAGTGACACAATTATCCTGAGCGTAAGGAGCACACCTGCGTATCAGATGAGGAGTGGGCATGTCACAATAGAGGGACATGGGTACTGGACAACAAGACTGATGTGCTGGGGAAGTTTAACCAGGCCAGAGGAGGGCACATAGCATGTTAGACAGAGTTCACAGAGCAGTCTTTGTCTCACCCCCTCCTTGCTGCTGCTGGCCTTCAGCTGCCCATCCAGGTCCGGGAAGATCACCGCCAGGATCCGGAGCATGTGGGGGGTCAGGGTCCGGTGTCCGCCCCTCCTGCGAGGAGGCGACAGCTTCAGCTGGACCCTTGCTGGATCCTCTGGATCCAGCCACGAAGGTCCTGCCACCTCTTCTGGCAGTTGCGGATCCGGCGCTTGTAGACCCCCACGGATCTTACTGCCCGGACGATGGCCAGCCAGATCTCCTGCTTCTGGTGGGCATCAACCTGTGAGGATGACAAAGTGAAAAGGCCATTACTACACATGCAACATATCCGTGCATCACACAGTTGTAAATACATGTCTCATTCACAGGGGCATATGATGAACACAGGCAGTGCAACGAGGGCTATGGACAGTTTGCCAGCAGTTACTACATGGTATCATTGCATGGGAAGTAAACCTTGTTGGAATGCACTGTTACTGCACTGTACCTGTTCAGTGCATGTGACTACACACTTTGGGGGGTGCGAACTACTCAGTGAGCATGCTAGCCAGTGGTGTGCACACTGTAAATCCTTCTAGTCAGACAACTTGCACAATTAGTAAGGCAGTGGACAGCACACTCACCTGCTCCCCTGGTGTCCCATACAGCTTGCTGTACTGTGGAAGGAGGTTGTCCACCAGGGCCTGGTTCTCCTCATGGGTGAAGGCTGGGGCTCTCTCCACAGTACGTGCCATTGCAGGGACGTACTGCGCCAGAGGATGCAGGGACAGCAGCAGTGTAGTGGCAGATGTCGTCCTGGAGCATGTAGTGCAGGCAAGTGAGACCTCAGGGGAACAGCCAGCATTATATGTGTGCTGCAGAGGCAGATACTGTCCCATGTGTCCAAAGTGATAGGTCCAAGTCGTTTGCATCTTCTGAATCTGACCAATCCATGGAATTGCAGCACCAATACACGCCCACAACATCCTTCAAAAATTCAACTTCATGACACCCATGAATTTGCAACATTGTTGTGGCTGGCCAACTGAATTCACTGCATCAGACTCGTTGAAGCTTCGAAAACGCGTCCGTTGCCATGCCAGGCCCCAGCCAATGCGTGTGCACCGATCGGTCCATTGCTGTACAACGCGTACCCGGGATACAACGCGTACCCGCTCACATCCAATGCAATGGGCCGTGCGGGCACACCGATCGGTCCATTGCTCTACAACGCGTACCCGCTCACATCCAATGCAATGGGCCGTGCGGGCACACCGATTGGTCCATTGCTGTACAACGCGTACCCGGGATACAACGCGTACCCGCTCACATCCAATGCAATGGGCCGTGCGGGCACACCGATCGGTCCATTGCTCTACAACGCGTACCCGGGATACAGCGCGTACCCGCTCAAATCCAATGCAATGGGCCGTGCGGGCACACCGATCGGTCCATTGCTCTACAACGCGTACCCGGGATACAATGCGTACCCGCTCACATCCAATGCAATGGGCCGTGCGGGCACACCGATCGGTCCATTGCTGTACAACGCGTACCCGGGATACAACGCGTACCCGCTCACATCCAATGCAATGGGCCGTGCGGGCACACCGATCGGTCCATTGCTCTACAACGCGTACCCGCTCACATCCAATGCAATGGGCCGTGCGGGCACACCGATCGGTCCATTGCTCTACAATGCGTACCCGGGATACAACGCGTACCCGCTCACATCCAATGCAATGGGCCGTGCGGGCACACCGAACGGTCTGTAGCTGTACAACGCGTACCCGGGATACAACGCGTACCCGCTCACATCCAATGCAATGGGCCGTGCGGGCACACCGATCGGTCCATTGCTCTACAACGTGTACCCGGGATACAACGCGTACCCGCTCACATCCAATGCAATGGGCCGTGCGGGCACACCGATCGGTCCATTGCTCTACAACGCGTACCCGGGATACAACGCGTACCCGCTCACATCCAATGCAATGGGCCGTGCGGGCACACCGATCGGTCCATTGCTGTACAACGCGTACCCAGGATACAACGCGTACCCGCTCACATCCAATGCAATGGGCCGTGCGGGCACACCGATCGGTCCATTGCTGTACAACGCGTACCCGGGATACAACGCGTACCCGCTCACATCCAATGCAATGGGCCGTGCGGGCACACCGATCGGTCCATTGCTGTACAACGCGTACCCAGGATACAACGTGTACCCGCTCACATCCAATGCAATGGGCCGTGCGGGCACACCGATCGGTCCATTGCTCTACAACGCGTACCCGGGATACAACGCGTACCCGCTCACATCCATTGCAATGGGCCGTGCGGGCACACCGATCGGTCCATTGCTCTACAATGCGTCCCTGGACAGGTCACACGCATATGTCACCATGCTGGTCACAGGTGAACCTATGCCAGCCACATATACTTTCCAGGGACTCAGGGGCACACCTACAACACCACACCCAGTCCACACTGTATCTAAGGCATGTGTGGCAGCATAACCTTATCTGTGTATGTGGGTGAACATGTGGTTTTTGGGGTGGCACTTGGGGGCACACACACCAGGCTGTGTCCAAAGTGACAGGGTCCAGGGTCCATGGGGACAGGGTCCTTTCTGTGTTGTGCACCTGACCAATGTGGTGTGCAACTTTTCATTTTGGAGCATGTGTCATGGTCACATTTCCAGGTTGTGTATGTGTATGACATGTCACATACCCCCAGGCTCACATGTGGGAAGGCATGTACGTCACAGGGTGGCCCATTGCCACAATAGTGATGTCCCTCCGCAGTCTGTGTGCATGTTGTGTTTCACATGTCTCTGACTCCATGTGCACAATGGGAGACAGTCTCCACATCCACGTGGTTTGTGCATGAACTTTGATGTTGTGTGTGTGTGTGTCACAGACGTCCATGTCTGTCCTGCAGAGGCTACAGGGGCCACTACCTGTGGGTGTCATGTTTGTTTTTCTGACGTGTACATGATACGCCATGTCATGCCAGTGTCCATGTGGCAAGACAGGGTCCCTGGGAATCTACCTGTCAATGAGCTGTGATGCCTGTGGAGCATCTGTCCAGACATGTCACTGTGGTATGTGTGTGGAACGTGAGAGCAGTAAATGGGTACTGTGACACAGCCTAATGGTTTCCCATAGCACACCCTGGAACCTGTTGTCAACACTTGTTGAACAGAGATGTTAGATGATGTCCATGTAGGTGCCATATATGTCCAAACAGAACAACACACACATCAAGTACTTGTGTTTGTTAATGATGTATCATGTGAAATTGAGTATGGTGAACGGCACATAGGTGGGGTGACTGACAATCTTGCTTTCTTCACCTATGCACTGCAGGGCTCCTGCTGTCCATCGACCATTCCCAGACCTGGCAACGATGGTGGAACGTGACAGCATCCGACGGTACTGCTTCACCAGGCAGCTGATTGAGGATTTGGCAGTGCGGTTGGACCCACATTTGCAGCCTGGCCGTCCGTATCCTACAGCGCTGACCCCCAAGGTGAAGGTGATGGCAGCCCTACACTTCTTTGCCACTGGTACCTTTCAACACACTGTGGCGACTGCCGGTGGGATGTCACAGACTATGTTCAGCCGTGTGCTACGCGATGTTTTGGGGGCAATGTTGAGATACCTGAACCAGTACATCTATTTCCCAACACGTCAACGACTCACTGACGTCAAGAGTGACTTCTATGCCCTGGCAAGGATGCCACATGTAATTGGCTCCATTGATGGGACACATGTGGCTTTGATACCACCACAGGCACATGAGCAGGCATACCGGAACCGTAAACATTACCATTCGATCAATGCTCTGGTGGTATGTCTTGCAGATATGACCATCACACATGTGTGTGCCCGTTTCCCCGGTTCGGCACACGATGCCTACGTGATGAGGAGTAGTCGCATCCCGAGGATGATGTCACAGATGCCGAACCAGCGTGCCTGGCTTGTTGGTGTGTACTGACTTTGTACCATTGTGTGTGTTCTGCTATGTTGTTTTCCGCACACATTTTCAAATCGGCTAATGTGCAATTGTCTGTCTGTAGGTGACTCGGGATACCCCAACATGCCGTGGTTGCTGACACCCCTCAGGAACCCTGTGACACCAGCCCAGATGCGCTACAATGAGGCACATGGTCGGACGAGGAGGGTGATTGAGCGGACCTTTGGTCTCCTGAAGAGCCGCTTCCGCTGCCTGGACAAGACAGGAGGAGCCCTCCCATATGCCCCAGCAAAGGTATGCAAGATTGTCATCGTCTGCTGCATGCTACCCAACCTGGCAGTGCGGAAGGAGTTGCCTCTCATCCTGGATGACGATGACCAACGTCCGCCACCTGTGGAAGATCCTGGCCTGGGTCACGATGCCAGTGAAGATGATGATGATGATGATGGTGATGTCCGCACACAGCTCATCACCAACTTCTTCAGCTGAATGTGAGTCTCCAGAGGGTTGTAATGTCAATGATTTGAGTTTGCATGATATGTGTGTGTGGTGCTCTGGTGCTGTTTGAGTGTGGCCATGTGCTACTTGACTGGATGCGTGCAGCGATGTGTCCTTGCAGGTGGTCTGTACTGCCCAACAGTGTTGACATGCTAACTTGGTTTTGTGTAGTTATCTCGTGACATGTATTAGACATGAGTATTGCCGTTCTGTGCTGTTCTTCAGTGGTTTTGACTGTGTGTCATGTCTGTCCTTCACAGGGTGCTGCCGGAGTTGTTTGATCAACTTGGATCCCACGAATCCATGATTCAACTTCCAAGGTGGAAGCAGTCGTTTCCCTACAGGTGATGTGCCACACACCCCTGGACTTTCTATCTTCTGCACTTTTTGACTTT
Organism: Calotriton arnoldi; assembly: GCA_963921515.1. Classification (NCBI taxonomy): domain Eukaryota; kingdom Metazoa; phylum Chordata; class Amphibia; order Caudata; family Salamandridae; genus Calotriton; species Calotriton arnoldi. The sequence continues at coordinate 688,340 of CAWUFW010009547.1, forward strand.
GTGGCCACAGCCAGGTTGGATTAGCTAGCATTTGTAGTGGAAACAACATGTTGCAAATGTGTAATAAACCTGTGCTTCACTTTGGGATGTGCGTTGTCTGTAGTCACACATCTGACTGACATTTGCTTACTGCACCTGTAGTCTAGTTGACACAGACTGTGAATAGGTGGCGTGTCTGTGCATTCCACTGTATTTAGTTGCAACATCAGTATAGGTGATGAGTCTGATGGCCCTGGTGTGTATGTGTTGTGTGGCCCTAGTGGTGTGTCTCCCTCATATGTGTCACGTCGCCATGACTGACATGACGGTGTTGGACTTGCTGTAGCAGTTAACATGCACAGTGTCATTTTTCTGATCACCATCTCCATGACAGAGAGCACGTTGGAATCACAACAGAGGCAGATATGGTGTATTGGTGAGTTTATTTACATACAGGTGTGAGGATGGTGCACAGGATGGTGGGTGCTGTACATAGAAATTGGAATCCAAAGTTCCCATCTGATTCGGAAGTCTTGGTAGCTGAAATGTCCAGAGTAAAGTCCACAGTCATCTGATAAATTTGGCCAACTATAGCTCCCCATGTCATGTGGGAGAGTTGGGTTGGCTTCGACAGGGCGTGCAGTTTGCACACAGAGGAAAAGTTCCAGAACAGGTGTTGGCTTCCTGGGGGATGTTGATGGCCATCAGCCTCTCGGTTTGGCCCCCTCGGATGGCCCCTCTTCTTGGGGGGGACCCTCGGGTGCAGGCTGCGGCGGTGCAGGGGAATCTCTGCCAGAGTCCTCCTCCCTCCCTGTGGCATTTGCAGTTGTTTCAGCAGCAGATGTTGTGGGCACACAGGGAGGTGAGGCCATGTTGGTGCTGATCTGGTGGAGGCATGTCAGTATGTCCCTATGCACCGCTGTCAGTTGTTCCAATGTGTCCCACTTGGACTCCATGCCAGACATGTGTGTCTCGACATGTGACATGTGTGTCTCGACACGGGACATGTGGGAGTCCAAGCGGGCATGATGGGCAGCCTGCTGCTGTTGTATGTCCTTGAGGATCCCCACTACCTGGCTGACCTCTCCGGTGCTAGTCTGGTACGCATCCGCGATGCGTGCCAGTTGTGGGTCATCATGCAGTCCAGACCCCTCTGCAAAGAGCGACCTATGTCTACCACCCCTCCCACCACCCCTGGCGACACGTGCAGGACCTGCTGTGGCACGCACAGGTGACCGTGGGCCCACTTGGGTGTTGTTCCTGGGCTCGTTGTCACCAGCTCCAGTTTGGGTCTGGGTCCCTGCGCTGTTGTCATCTGTGGTCCTTGGTCTGTCCGTGTTGGCAGGGGTGGCCTGTGTGTTGGCAGTTGTTGGAGGGGTGGGTGCAGGGGGTGCAGATGTTGGCACTGCTGGTGCTGCATGATGACTCACACCGGAGGGTCCAGCTGGTTCTTCGCCATCCGAGGAGTGCAGAGGCTGATCCACACCAGTGAGCTCAGTGTTCCCCGGAGCCTGGGACAGGGACTCCTCCTCGTCTGCTGCTGTGTCCCCATCATCACCTGTTTTGGGGAGAGACACAGATTGTATTGTATGTTTCTACTGGCATCAATTGTTCAAACACCTGACAGTTGTGACTGTACCTCTGGATGTGGGCCTGGACATTGCATTCTCCTAAATTGTGACAGTCAGAGAGTGATATTGGTGTAGCACATTGTCCTGCCAACCTGTGGCATGTCAATGTGAATGTTGAGGTGTGTGCATGACCAGCATTGGTGGTATTTGCTTGCCATCCGGGCCTCCTTCTCCCCCCAGCCCAGTTATCCCACCATGAAGCGTGCTTCCATTGCAGGGAGTGCAAGTTGTCTTTCAGGATGTCAGTCAGTGGTGTCCTGCTGTTGGTTGTTGCACAGTTCCCAGCAGGGCCTTGTGCTCCCCCAGCAGTACCCAGTATCAGCCATCTTGTGAGTCCTTTTCCACTCCCTGTGATGTGAGCATGGTTCAGGGTGGTATTGATGGGCCAATTGTGAGGCTGACCAATATCTGTGACTACCACTCCCATCATGCTATTGCCTCCACCCCCCTTCCCAGCATGCTCATCCTTCCTTCCTTTTGACTCTGCTTCCCTGTGGGATGGGGTGCCTGTGCTGACAGGATGGCTGGGAGTGTTGTCCTGGCAGTTGTTTGGCTACAAGTCCCAAGAGTGTCCCTGTGCTTCACACAGCATAACCCAGGGTGGTGGTTCTTTGTGGGATCTTCAGTTAGGATGTGAGGCATTGCATTCTCCCAGGTGGGTTATGTGGAGTTAGTGTTGAGGGGGTGTGTGAGGGGAGGTGCTTGTAACTATGGTCAGTGCTGTGAGTCCTCCTTCTCACCCAGCCAGATATCCCACCATGGAACGTGCTTCCATTGCAGGGAGTGCAAGTTGTCTTTCAGGATGTCAGTCAGTGGTGTCCTGCTGTTGGTTGTTGCACAGTTCCCAGCAGGGCCTTGTGCTCCCCCAGCAGTACCCAGTGTCAGCCATCTTGTGAGTCCTTTTCCACTCCCTGTGATGTGAGCATGGTTCAGGGTGGTGTTGATGGGCCAATTGTGAGGCTGACCAATATCTGTGACTACCACTCCCATCATGCTATTGCCTCCACCCCCTTCCCAGCATGCCCATCCTTCCTTCCTTTTGACTCTGCTTCCCTGTGGGGTGGGGTGCCTGTGCTGACAGGATGGCTGGGAGTGTTGTCCTGGCAGTTGTTTGGCTACAAGTCCCAAGAGTGTCCCTGTGCTTCACACAGCATAACCCAGGGTGGTGGTTCTTTGTGGGATCTTCAGTTAGGATGTGAGGCATTGCATTCTCCCAGGTGGGTTATGTGGAGTTAGTGTTGAGGGGGTGTGTGAGGGGAGGTGCTTGTAACTATGGTCAGTGCTGTGAGTCCTCCTTCCCACCCAGCCAGATATCCCACCATGGAACGTGCTTCCATTGCAGGGAGTGCAAGTTGTCTTTCAGGATGTCAGTCAGTGGTGTCCTGCTGTTGGTTGTTGCACAGTTCCCAGCAGGGCCTTGTGCTCCCCCAGCAGTACCCAGTGTCAGCCATCTTGTGAGTCCTTTTCCACTCCCTGTGATGTGAGCATGGTTCAGGGTGGTGTTGATGGGCCAATTGTGAGGCTGACCAATATCTGTGACTACCACTCCCATCATGCTATTGCCTCCGCCCCCTTCCCAGCATGCCCATCCTTCCTTCCTTTTGACTCTGCTTCCCTGTGGGATGGGGTGCCTGTGCTGACAGGATGGCTGGGAGTGTTGTCCTGGCAGTTGTTTGGCTACAAGTCCCAAGAGTGTCCCTGTGCTTCACACAGCATAACCCAGGGTGGTGGTTCTTTGTGGGATCTTCAGTTAGGATGTGAGGCATTGCATTCTCCCAGGTGGGTTATGTGGAGTTAGTGTTGAGGGGGTGTGTGAGGGAAGGTGCTTGTAACTATGGTCAGTGCTGTGTGTCCTCCTTCCTACCCAGCCAGATATCCCACCTTGGAACGTGCTTCCATTGCAGGGAGTGCAAGTTGTCTTTCAGGATGTCAGTCAGTGGTGTCCTGCTGTTGGTTGTTGCACAGTTCCCAGCAGGGCCTTGTGCTCCCCCCAGCAGTACCCAGTGTCAGCCATCTTGTCAGTTGCTTTCCACTCCCTGTGATGTGAGCATGGTTCAGAGTGGTGTTGATGGGCCAATTGTGGGTGTGACCAATATCTGTGACTACCACTCCCATCATGCTATTGGCTACACTGACTTCACCAGCTTACACAGAATTCCGTCCTTTCAGTGAGCTTCCCTGTGAGGTGGTGTTCTAGTGGTGGGTAAATATCTGGGAGTGTTTGTTGGTTCTATTTGTGCCACTGCCTTGCTGTATTTGTTGTTAGGTTTGTACATGTCATGACACAGTTACATATCACTATGAGATGGCAGGTATTGTGTTTGTCTGACTAGCATTCACATCTTGGGATGAATATCTTTTGGTTGCTGTGTATTTGCTAAGGGTGCATGGTTTGCCTATCCCCTTGACTGTGATGTGTGTGTGTTGTCACACCATATTGTGTATATTAGTTGTGTACTCACCAGGCTCTGGGATGTCTGTTAGTCCGTATACGCTCACTGGTGGTAGGATGGCCCGCACCTTCTCCTCCCAGGGCCTGAGGTATACTGGTTTTGCAGGAGGGCCACTGCCGGTGTGCTGGCTGAGGAGGTAGTCCTTTTGAGTAGGTCCCGGACCCTCCTGCGCACATCATACTACCTGTTCTGGATGTCTTCCTTTGTGCGCAAACATGGTGATTGTGCGTTCACCCTGTCGACAATCCTTGCCCACATCTTGGTTTTCTGCGACATGGGGGTCTGTTGTACCAATGTACCAAACAACTGTGGCTCTACCCTGAGGATCTCATCTACCATGACTTCCAATTCACTGTCTAGGAACTTATGATTCTTCTTTAGGGGCATGGTGATGGGTGGTGGTGGTGATTGATGTGTGTGTGTGTGCAAGTGGGGGGTGTGAGTGTAGGTTTAGCTGGGTGTGTGTGAGGGTGCTATTTGTAGGTGTGGTAATGGTGTGTGGCTTGTGTGATGTATGAGCTGTGAGTGTGTCTGTGGTTGCTGTGTGATGGTGTTCTGTGCTGGAAGGTCAGTGGAATTTGCAAAGGATCATGGTAGGGATTTGTGGCCTTTATGTAGGTGGAGTTGGAGGTGTGTCCTTGTTCCATTTTTTTCCCTCCCTGTATTTATTGGCTTTGTGGTTGCTTGTTTGGCCCTTTTAAAAACAAAAAAAAAATTCCTTGGTGTTTTTGGTGCATGTAGGAGTCGTTCTTGTGTCCGAGTAGGACGCTGCAGTTGTCTGGTGCGATCTTGTCCGACTCGTTCCCGCTGTGTGTCTGCTAGGTTTCATATTCGGCGTACGAGTCGGTCGCGGAGTATTGGGTTGCTTCGGCTGGGTTTTGTATGCGTGTCGGTCGTACGGCTTGTGCTCCGGGCGAGTCGGTCGTGTTTTGCACGCACAGCATCGTACTACGCAGGTCGGAGTTCGCGGGTACGTTTCGTTCGGGTTCAATCCGGGTGTGTGTCGGTCGGTTCGTTTCGCGTGATTTCCCGGCCGGATGGCTTGTTTACGTCCGGCTCGGTCGGTCGTTTTGTATTCCGTCCGAGTCGGTCGGATTTCACATGCATTTCATCGTACTACCCGGGTCGTACGGCGTCGGTCCGAGTCGGTCGGACTAAATTCCCGTACCGAGTCGGTCGGTATTTTTTCCGGCCCGAATCGGAATCGGCCCCTTAGTGTCCTGAGGCACTGTAAGCTCAGTCCTCAGTCCCCTACTACTTAGCCTTGGGTTCAGAATGCCATGCTAACGCTACCCTGCATCAGGTTCAAATCAAAGTTCAATTATCCCTACCACCCTTGGTTTAATGCTCTGTCCTATTCCCATCCGATTCACTCTGGACTTGGTGAAATACCCAACAGTCTGTCCCACAATATCCTGTCCTATTTTCAGCAAATTAAGTTCCATTCATAGCTATCTCCCTTCTTCACTTCGACCACTTACCTCAAAAGGTTTGGCACTGAGGCACTAAGACCTAATGCTTCTTGGCTAAATGCATACCTCAGAACATGCGAGTTGGTATAGGGACTTCAGCATGACAACCATGCTTAATCCTTCATTCTTTAGAAGGGACAACTTGTTTTTAGTTTCATGAGTTGCACTCCCTCTTTGTCAGGGTACTGCTTCTCTATAGAAGATCAAGGTCTCCTGCCAAAGCAAAATTTCTATTTACTCTGAATAAATAGTGCTGAATGTAGGTAACAGTCTAAAGCAAAATATTGCAATACTAATTTTCTAATATTGGTAGGAACCTTCTTTTTTTTCTTTGAGCTTCTTCTCATAACAACAGCTTGTCCGGACACGTGATGTTGATTGTGGAAGTGGAATCGTGTGGAAGCTCATCTGTTCTGAGTGTGACGGAGAGAAGTAAGTGGGAAGTTCACTGGTGCATTCTTTCTAATATGGATTATACATATGTCCAAAATCTCTTTAACAAACCACTAGCAAAGAGACTCACATTCAAATATGGACCACAACAAATAAAGTTTCTGAAACCAATCAACTCTGTCTATCGAAAGCTTCACCCACAAATGGCTAATGAATGTATTTCCCTATCCTTGACCATGCACACCTTGTTTTACAGAGCAATGGTAAATAACATGAGTTACTTCGTCAGCATCAAAACATTAGTCCTTGAGACACAATAAAACGTTATCAACACTGGGCTGAAAATCAGAGAGGAAAACTGGAATATACTTCACCAAAGGTCTTGTTTCCCTACCAACCTGAAGAAGCTGACAAACCTCCTCGGACCTCATTGTTCTCAGATATGGCAACTGCTGTATCATACAAAACAGAGAAGCAAATAAATTCCCAAGTTTCTCCTCGGATAGAATATTTTCTACATTGCTTCATTTGTGCAGGAGAACAAGGTTGAAGAAACACGTCTTTCCGCAATTACATTATTTAGATTGAACCTTTCATTTTCCTTCTTCATACCCTCCTCTCTTATGTGCTGTAAATATAATCCATACATTTCTGTAACATATATTAGCATTTCAAAAATTAAACTCATCAAAGCATTATGCACAATTATGGAAATACAAATGATCCGAAATCACAATAACACATGCTTAGGTAAAGTTTCAGCCTCCAATACCCAAGAAGTATTAGTCTATGGCAAAATAGAACTTAAGCTCTGCAAATATTTGTATTATGTGAGAGCAGTTTGTGTAGTTTCTGGTACTGAGCTTCAAGTATTTTACCGGGTTTTTAGTTTTACCTTTGTCTTTACCTAATATGGGTTCCAGCTTCACCTTTCTTCACATGACCACGTATCTTTCTGCCACAAGACTTTTTGTGGCAGAAACGTCCTAATGTAAAATCAGATGTGCACACAGTACACTATGCTTGCAGAGTTCTTCCAGTGATGTACATAAACCAGAGGGATGGACACATATTTTTTCACTCGGCAAAAGTCAACATATATTCGAGCAAGCTTGTACACAGTGAAGTTCCTCCAGGAAGACATTGCCGACACTCCAAAGGGGAAGCAGTGCAATAGTTTACTTTATTTAAGGCAAACAAACGAATTACTAGTTTTGGCTAGGCGCCTTGCTTACACCCGGAAGTAATACATACAAAGGTACTTCCTCTTAAACAATATTAGCAAAGATAGTAAAAAGGACACTTAAGGGCTCATTATGATGGCGGGCCGACATCAGTCTGCCCGCCATCATAACGGTGATGGGACCGCCCGCCAGACGTGCGGCGGTCCCACCAGCCCAATTAGGGCCTTTTAACATTGCGGGCGGTGCTGCTGGCTGCAGCACCGTTCGCAATGCCAAAATGCCACGATGTGCATTTTCATGCACAACGTGGCGGGCACCACGTGGTGCCTGCCACCTTGTGCATGAGAAGGGGGGGTACCATGGGTACCCCCCATGCACCCCCCCACACACAGAGGAGGCCCCAACGGGCCCCCAAAGCCAGTCTCCGCCTGTCTTTTTGCGGCGGGATATCCGCCGCAAAAAGACAGGCGGAAGGGCACACCATAATCATTACGGCGGTGCCTTCACGGCACCGCCGCAATGTTGCCCTGGTTCCGGGTTCCGCAAGGCGGGTGGAAAAGGACCGCCTTTGCGGGGCATGGCGGGCAGACTTTCCGTCCGCCGCGGTACCTTCATGATTCCCACCACCATCCTAATTTGGCGGTGGGAATTTTCATTGTGATGGCGGAAGGACTGCCACGCCGGCCCGGCGGTGGCGGTCCTTCCGCCATCATAATGAGCCCCTTAATTACATTTGGAAATAACAAAAATTAAACAACTTGATATGTCATTGTGCGTTAGATTCGTACTTGCAGCTTCACGCTTCAATGCATGAGCAGAGTGGCAGCTTTACATTGTACAAACGCTGCAAAACTAAACTAAAACTTTGCAAGTAATCATCATTAAGGCAAAATGGGTATGGCAACAGAATCCACTCAATATTAATACCAAAGCAGAAAAAGACAAGACTCAATCACTTCGTTTCATTTTTAATCAAGTACAAATCGGTCTTGTCAAAGGAGTACATTGACGATACCATACCTAGAGGGCAACGATTACTGCAGGTGTCAGATAAGGGTATCAAAGCTGGTAATTACCAGGGTCCCACACTGATAATGCTAAATACACATCACTAAAGTGAATAGTAATCAGCCGAAAGCAGTCCAAAATGTTAATCGTTATTTACTTGTATGATGTGTACTTACCATCTTTCTCTTTCTATCCTTCAGACTGCCTCCTTGTGTTTGGATTTCGTTAGAAGGTAACTATCGTACAGGAAAGTATTATTTCTCTATGTGCATCATTTCTGGCATTATTCTGGAAAATCAAAGTAAGTTTCTGTTAATTTGTAACATAATTCAGTTTGGTGGGCTGATTATTTAGGCATTAATTATATTTCTCTTTTAGCATCATTTCTTCTTGGTTGTTGCTGGATTCAGGCCAGGACTAGCCCAAGTATATACGTTTAATGCCTTTTGAAATTCAATCAGTCATCTATACGTTTAATGCCTATTGAAATTCAATCAGTCAACTTCGTGTGTGCTTCCTCATAACTTCTTTGACTGTTCTGCAAGTTTCTGTAATCCTTCTTCTACTGATTCTAGGGTGCTGGAGCCCTGTTCTCTTTCACTGATATTGTTTCTGATATTGTTTTTCCCCACATTGTCCACATTTGTCATCTTGTCTGTCGAACCATGTGTGTAGGCCACAAATATTATTCCTGAATTTGATATTTTTAAAAGTCTCTGTGCAGCTGTCCTGGCAGTGAAGATGCATAGTGGAACCCACATAAATAATTCACAATTTACGGATAATGTTTCCAAATTCCCTGCATTGTACCTGTTGTGTTTTTCAGCCTTGTGCATGCTACAGATATTATTCCCAGTTTGTATGGATGTTTCATAGTCTTCCTGCTGCTGTCATGTGGGTGTAGGGGACAGCAGATGCTTCTAGATATTATTCCAAATTTAAAGAGTTCTTTTCATCCCTGAGACATGCATGCTCTGTGACTTACTATGAATGGTGCTATGGTTCAAACAGGGTCTCAGTTTTGGCAGTGCTCACAGGGTTGAGTGTGGTACGTACCTCCTACTTTGCTATTACTGCCAGGCTATTGTATCTCTTTGTTTGTTACATGTCTTTGATGGGTGTGGTGGGGGTAAGTGTCTGTCAAAAGCTGTTCTAGTACTAAAGAAAAAACTTTTGAATACTTCCGTAAAACCAGCTGTCATCAAGGCTTCACATCTGTTACTGTAACTACCCATGGAATTATGTGTTGTGCCATGTATTGCATCACTACAAGATCAATGATCACGTCAAATCGCCTGCCTGCTTATCGGCTTTTATCTGCGGGAGACAAAAGGGAGCTGCAGTTCTTTACACATCATGAATTTTCTGACTCCATACTTAACTTCAAGTGTAGAAGTAAACATAGCACTCAAAAAGTCTGTAAACGCAAAGAAAGTCACCAGTGACAAGTCTTACACCACCTAGAGGACCACCAGCAGTGCACACTCTGGTATGAATGCCTCTGCGTCCTTCAGGTGGAAATGCGCAGCATAGTTTACCTGGTGTAAAAAGTCCTTCTTGGTAGCAAAATGTTGGAAGAATTCTTGCATCCAAAATATGACTACCAATCATTGGGCCACCAGAAACAAAATCAGATGTTCTCAGTTCTTTAATAGAAGCAGCCATGACTCACACATGATTGCCATAGGGAGCAGAACAGAAGGTTGCACTTGCTTCTTCATCAACAGTATTAATTTCTTCTTCACAATCTTCTGCTTGAGAAGTCCCTAAGTGCTCCAGTTCCCCCTCCTGATGATGGGGTCAGGGAGTAGGCCCTGAGCTCGGGCACCAAGCGAGACATGGCAGAATAAAGTTTCAGGAAATCCTAGATGGAAATGCATAAAGTAATAATAGTGAAGAGGATGAACCTGTGAATGTTGAGAGTGACACTAAGGGAATGGAAGGTGTTTTTCCAACTGCTGTATCTGCAATCCCTATTGGCTTCATTTTCCTTCCATAGAAATTGAAAAAAACAACATCATCAGCAAAAATCCCCACCTTGATTCTTCCCTACCCTGATCCCTCCTGCCCCCAAGACATTGAGTGTACATCACAACAACTTCTAGAAATGACAGCAAAGAAAGGAGAACATCAACACATTACAGTGTGCTCACTATGCAAGGGTGAAGTGTGTCGAGGGAGGCTGGACAAAACATCTAGTGCTGGGGACCAGTTGACCCATTTGAGAGGCCAACATTCATGCAGATGGAGAGAACACCAGAAATAGGCATCTGCTGTTCAGCTTCATAATACGCAGAAGGGGCCCAATTCACAAAGGCAATATGAGACAAAAGTCTAACTTTATGACTATTGGTATTCACACAGGTCATTTACGAGTCATATGTTTACGTCCGCAGTTGGGCCAGAATCTCCGACTCAAACTGTACTCTCTGGCTTGGGCCGGACAATCCGGTTCAGGCCTGATGAAATGGAATCAATGGGCCAGAATGCAATTTGAACAAAAAGGAACATTAGGAATGTGAGATAAATGGTAGAGGAGGTCATGAACATCAGTTTGGGCAGGGAAAAGAGTGTGGCCAGACACCACATCACATCCCAGAAAAGTTTGCTCTTTTGCATCATGGTACATGCAGCCAATAATTTGAGCTCCCCTCAGTGTTTTAGGTGTTTGTTGTGGGGTTTATAGTGGTAAAGGGTGGGAAGTAATTGTGTTTAAATATTTAATAACTAGTTGTTAATTAATATTAATTGATTAATTGATATTTAATTAGAGTAATTGTTTATCTTTGTGTATGTGGGTTTTACTTTTATAGGGGTAAAGGGTGTAGAATAAATACATTTTACTTACTTTATAATTAGTTGTTTAATAGTAATAGTTTTTTAATTGAAAATAAGTTTTAATTGTGTAATTAATTTTTAACAGTTTAATTTTAGCTGTGGGTTGTGGGGATTATAGGGGTAAAGTGTGGGAATTTAGGGGCTCATTATGATGGTGGGCACCATAACGGTGATGGGACCAACCGCCAGACGTGCGGCGGTCCCACCGGCCCAATTAGAATGAGACTGCCATGCTGGCGGGCGCATCCTGCCCTTTTACCATTGCGGACGGTGCTGCTGGCTGCAGCACCGTCCGCAATGGTAAAAGGGCATGCACAGCATTTCCCTGCACCACGTGGCAGGCACCATGCCACCTGGTGCAGGGAACTGCAGGGGGGTACCATGGGTATCCCCCAAGTGCACCCTCCCACCCCCCACCCTCCAGGAGCCTGCAACGGGCCCCCAAAGCCAATCCCCGCCAGCCTTTCCATGGTGGCATCGCCGCCATGGAAAGGCCTGTACACCACCCACATCATAATATGGCTGGCGGTGCCTGCTAAGCACCGCCACCATATTATTGGCCCAGTTCCGCCTGGCCGGCAATCATAACGATTGCCGACCGGCGGAAAAGCGGCGGACGGACTTTGCGTCCGCAGCGATACCCACCGCCATCATAATATGGCAGGGGTATTTCTCGTTACGATGGCATAACGATCTCACCGCCGGCTCGGCGGTGGCGATCGTTACGCCATCGTAATGAGCCCCTTAGTTACTTTTTATTAGATTTAATTTGTTTTTTAATTAATAATATTTATTTAATTGGTAATTAATTATGTTAATTATGGAAGTACATTTTTGTTTAAATTTAGATGTGGGTTGTGATTTGTGTGGTGTTATAGGGTAGGAAATAAAAAAACTAAATTTATGTAATCATTAATGTTTGTTTTTCTAAATATTTTCTAATTAAAAATATGTATTTGTTTGAAGTATATTTTTTCATTTATTTAATATAATATTTGTGGGTATTTGTCATAAGTAATTAACATTATAATATGTTTTTATTTTTATTTGTAATATTAAATATATGTTTATTTTAATTTTTAACATATTCATATATTTATTTATTTTAAATATCGCTTTGTTTTTGTTAAGATTCTGTTTGTTTTTATTGTTTTTATTTTGAACTGACTGGAGTGGAAATAGTCAATTTTATCCCTCCGTTATCCAACACTTTCCCTACTGTTGCACTGACTGGAGTGGGAATAGTAAATTTTATCCCTCCGCTATCCAACACTTTCCCTACTGTTGCACTCACTGGAGTGGGAATAGAATTTTTTTACCCCTCCGCTATTCAACACTTTCCCTACTGTTGCACTCATTGGAGTGGGAATAGTAATTTTTACCCCTCCGCTATCCAACACTTTCCCTACACTTACACTCACTGGAGTAGGAATAGTAATTTTTACCCCTCCGCTCTCCAACACTTTCCCTACTGTTGCACTCATTAGAGTTGGAATAGTAATTTGTACCCCTCCGTGATCCAACACGTTTCCCTACTGTTACACTCACTGGAGTTAGAATATAAAATTTTACCCCTTCGCTATCTAACACTTTCCCTACTGTTGCACTGACTGGAGTGGGAATAGTAAATTTAATCCCTCCGCTATCTAACACTTTCCCTACTGTTGCACTCACTGGAGTGGGAATAATAATTTTTACCCCTCCGCTATCCAACACTTTCCCTACTGTTGCACTAACTGCAGTGGTAAATTTAAGTTTAAAGACTTTTAAATAGTTTAATGGTTTATTTTATAATAGAATTCTTTTTTAAATTAGATTTTATGTTATGGGTATTTATATATATATATATATATATATATATATATATATATATATATATATATTTATATATATATATATATATATTCACTGAAAATCCATAGGTTTTAGGGACATTATAGTTAGAAATTAGCATTTAAAAAACCTTTGAAATTCACTGAAAAGACCATAGGTTTGAGGGACGTTATAGTTAGAAATTAGCATTTAAAAAACCTTAGAAATTCACTGAAAAAACCACAGGTTTCAGGGACGTTATAGTTAGTTGGACATTTCACTCGTACAAAACCAGAGAAATTCGGCCGTTATAGTTAGTTGAACTAACTATAACTCGCGCCCCCGCAATGCACTTCTGATGACGTCACATATTACATCATTCATGACATGGTCAGTGACATCACTGATGACATCTCAAGAAGGGTGCAGAAAGAGGTAGGAGAGGTGCACAAAGAGGCAAGAGGGGTACAGAAAGAGGCAGTAGGGGTGCAGAAAGAAGGAAGAGAAGTGCAGAAAGAAGCAACAGAGGTGATGAAAGAGGCACAAAGGGTGCAGAAAGAGGCAAGAGAAGTGCAGAAAGAAGCAACAGAGGTGCAGAAAGAGGGTACAGGGGTGCAGAAAGAGGCAAGAGAGGTGCAGAAACAAGCAAGAGAAGTGCAGAAAGAGGCAAGAGAATTGCTGAAAGAAGCAACAGAGGTATAAAGAAGCAAGAGAAGTACAGAAAGAGGCATGTGAGGTGCAGAAAGAGGCAAGAGAGGTGCAGAAAATGACAAGAGAACTGCAGAAAGAGGCAAGAGGGATGCAAAAAAGGGAAGAAGGGTACAGAAAGAAGCAAGAGAGGTGCAGAAAGAGGGAAGACGAGTGCAGAAAGAAGCAACAGAGGTACAGAAGGAGAAAAGAGAACTGCAGAAAGAGGCAAGGAAGTTGCAGAAACAGGAAAAAGAGGTGCAGAAAGAGGGACCAGGGGTGCAGACAGAGGCAAGAGAGGTGCAGAAAGTGGAAAGAGGGGTGCAGAAAAAGGCAAGAGGGGTGCAGAAATGTGCAAGAGAGGTGCAGAAAGAAGCAAGAGCAGTGCAAAAGAACCAACAGAAGTGCAGAAAGAGGCAAGAGGGGTGCAGAAAGAGGCAAGAGAAGAGCAGAAAGAAGGAAAAGAGGTGCACAAAGAGGCAAGAGGGGTACAGAAAGAGGGAAGAGAGGTACAGAAAGAGGCAAGAGAGTTGCACAAAGAGGGAAGAAAGGTACAGAAAGAGGCAAGAGTGGTGCAGAAAGAAGCAACAGAGGTGCAGAAAGAAGCAAGAGAAGTGCAGAAAGAAGCAACAGAGGTGCAAAAAGAGGCAAGAGAAGTGCAGAAAGAGGCAATAGAGGTGCAGAAACCGACAGCAGAGGTGCAGAAAGAGGGAACAGGGGTACAGAAAGAGGCAAAAGAGGTACAGAAAGAGGTGCAGAAAGAGGGAAGAAGGGTACAGAAAGAGGCAAGAGGGGTACAGAAAGAGGCAACAGAGATGCAGAAAGAGGCAAGAGAGGTGCAGAAAGTGCAAGAGATGAGCAAACGAGGCAAAAGAAGTGCAGAAAAAGAAGGAAAGGTGCAAAAAGAAGCAACAGAAATGCAGAAAGAGGCAAGAGAGGCGCAGAAAGAAGCAAGAGTGGTTTACACACCATTAGTACCAATTTAATACCCACATTTTGCAATAATTAACAGGTGATCATTCTAGGTTTGCACAGGGCCTTCCACCACACTGTAACCCTTGCCGCTGCATTTTTGGTAACGTTTGAGCCGTTTGAGCTAGAAACAAGGTTTCTTTTGTTCAAATCTGCAGATTATTCAGCAGATGATGGATTATGTGGCAAATGTGGAAAATGTATAATTGTTCAAAAGTCGGTGCAGCCAAACAGTCGTATAATTCCAGTGTCCCTGCTCATACCTCTGATTAGGTCCAGAAGTGCTCCTCAGTGGTTCCTTCTTTTTGTTTGTCTCATTGAGTTTATAGTTTAGCTTCTATGGAAACGAGGAAGACTAAACCTGAGGTTACAACTCCACAACACAGACTATCATACCACACAATTACTCTCCATAACAAATAATCCCACTCTACATAATTCCTACACACTAAATACCACATACTTTCTATCCACATAATTTCACTGCACAACATACCACATAATTCCACTACACACAACCTACATCCACTCCACTCCAAGAAACATTAATAAAACACTTTTACATTTACAACGCCAATAGCTCTAACTCTCGCAAATGCGAAACCTATTGCATTGCAAATGCTTCTTCAACTCGTAGTCGCGTTTGCAGAGTGGTGGAGAAAGGGGGCTAGGCCTCCAACCAGCGCTTAGGAATTCCACTGCGTGGGACTTACAGGAGGCACCAGGAGGGCGTCTTGTCCCCCAAAGTCCCTCAGGAGCAAAGTGGACTTCATCCACCAACCCGTAGTGTGCCAGGAGGCGCATTTGCAGAGTGGTGGAGAAAGGGAGGGCATGGCCTCCAAAGATCTCTTAGCAATCCCACTGTGTGGGACTTACTGGAGGTAACAAGAGGGGTAGTTGGCCCCCAAGGACAACCTTGGGGGCCAACTACCCCTCCCATTACCTCCAGTAAGTCCCACACAGCAGCACTGGTAAGTACTCATAGCAAGCCATGCCCCCTTTAACCACCAGTCTGCAAATGCGCTCCCCGGCGCACTCTTGGATGGAGAGTGAAGTCCCCTTCGCTGCTGGGGGTGGTTAGGGGTCAACTAGCTTACCTGTTACCTCCAGTAAGCCCCACACAGTGGGATTGCTGAGAGGTGGACACAGGCCATGCCCCCTTTTTACACCACTCTGCAAACGTGCCTCCTGGCGCGCTCTAGGTTGGGGAAGGAAGTCCCCTTTCCTCCTGAGGGTCCCTGGGGGCCAACTAGCCCTCCTGTTACCTCCAGTAAGCCCCACACAGCAGGATTTCTGAGAGTGGTCTGAGGCCATGCCCCCTTTTTTACACCACTCTGCAAACGGGCCACCTGGTGCACTGCTGCTCGGGGAATGAAGTCCACTTCAGTCCTGAGGTCCTCAGGACACAAGAGGACCTCAACACCCCACCAGCAGTGCGCCAAGAGGTGCATTTGCAGAGTTGTGTAAAATGGGGCATGGCCTCGGACCACCTCTCAGCAATCCCACTGTGTGGGGATTACTGGAGGTACCTGGTGGTCTAGTTGGCCCCTAAGGACCCTTAGGATTGAAGGGGACTTAATCCCCCAATTCAGAACGCACCAGGAGGTGCGTTTGCACAGTGGTGCAGGGAGGGGACTGGGCCTCCGGCGAGATGCCGGCTATTCCTTTTTAAAAATATTTTTAGAAGAGGGGCTGTGTGGCCCCCCTTCTTTTAGTATTTTTTGGGCCCTGGGGACCCCATCCCCTAGGGCCTGATCATTTCTTCTTTAAAAAAAAACTGGAAGGGGGCCGCGTGACCCCCCTTCCCTGGGCCACTATTGGCCCCAGGGACCCCATCCCCCAGGGCCTGGCCTGGTTTTTATATATTTTCTTTTCTTTTACCAGGGAGGGGGGCCGCGTGGCCCCCCTCCCCTGGGCCACATCTGGCCCCGGGGACCCCATCCCCCAGGGCCTGGCCTCATTTTTTTTATTTATCTGGGAGGGGGGGCCGCATGGCCCCCTCCCCTGGGCCACTTCCAGCCATGGGGACCCCATCCCCCAGGGCCTGGCCAGCCTGTTTTTTTGTGGGAGGGGGGCCGCATGGCCCCCTCCTGAGGCAAATTATGGCCCTGGGGACCCCATCCCCCGGGGCCCAGCCTTATTTTTTTTACATCATGAAAAGGGAGGGGGCTGAGAGGCCCCCCTCCCGGGCCACTTCTGGCCCCAGGGACTCCATCCCCGGGGCCGGCCCTCACGTTGGCGACCGTGGGGGGAGCCCCAATGCCCCCCCAGTCCCTGCCGGCTCCCCGCCTCCTGCGGGAGCCGGCATTACTTTTGGGCAAGGGGAGCTGCTAACATGCAGCTCCCCTTGCCCAAAAGCAATTCTGCTTTGCTTCTTGGAAGTGAGAGCAGGTTTCCTGCTCTCGCTTTCAAGAAGCAAAGCAGTGTTTGCTATGGAAGGGCGGGAGCTGTGCTCCTGCCCTGCCATAGCAAACGGCAATGTACCGGGGGTGGGCACCCCGGGACATTGCAGGAGCCGGCCCTGGGGGTGGTGGTCCCCAGGGCCATGGAAGGCTCCACGAGGGGGGCCGCGTGGCCCCCCTCCAACATATGTGCAAAGCCCCAGGGAGGTGGTGGTCCCTGGGGCAGTGTGGGGGGGCAGGAGTCACCCACGCATTTCATAAAGACACAGCCCCGGGGAGGTGGCGGTCCCCGGGGCTGCAGGGGGTCCGCGTGCCCCCGCATATTATAAATAAAGCCCTGGGAGGGGGTGGTCCCCTGGGCTGCGGGGCCCCCTGCAGGCCCCCGCACCATTATTACATATTGCCCCCGGGACCTGGCCCACCCTGGGGCTTTAAGAAAACGAAGTGCGGGAGACAGCACTTTGTTTTTAAAAAAAAAAAATCTTCCTGATTCGCGTACCCAGAGCGACTACGGCCAAATTCTTTTTTAAAAAAAAGCTTTTTTTGGGCCTGGGGGTCCCTGTGGGACCCCCTGAGCAGGCCTAGGGGGTCAGGGTGTTTCTACCCTGCCCCTTTTCTTCATTTTTAACTTTTATTTCCTTTTTCTTGTGACTCGGTTCACAAGATGGCTGCCAACACTTCCTGGTTTGGAGTGTTGGCAGCCAATCACAATGAAGCTCGTGCTCAGGAGTGTTCGCGAATACTCCTCGGTGCTCAGATATCGATATTTTTATTTTTTGAATTTCTCAGAAACTACTGAACGGACTTACACCATTTTAAAAAAAGCACACTTTCTGGACCAAGACCTACCTTTTTGCCAAATTTGGTGTAATTCAGTTCGGCAGTTCGGGCTGTAGCTTTGTCTAAAGTTCCTATGGAAATTAACATGGGGAAAATGCATTTTGGGACCCCCCTTTTTTCTCGGCCCCTGCTTGACGAATCACCCTGAAACTTTCAAGACAGCAGCTGACCGGAGTGAACCATTAGTTTTGAAAATTTCGCCAAGATTCGTCAAACGGCGTCAAAGATATTGGCAAATGAAAAAACACTTTTTGAATACAAACGAGGTCCTAACTATAACTACCTACTGCCGACCGCCAGTAGGTAATATATATATATATATATATATATATATATATATATATATATATATATATATATATATATATATATATATAAAAATACGTTTTTATAAGATTTTATATGTAAATTTTTATATGATTTTAAAATTATAAAATAAATTAAAATTAATAGTTTATTAATGGTTTTAAAGTAAATATATATATAACTTAATTATTATGTATGTGTGTTTAACTTTTTATAATTAAGTTTATTTGTTATATTTGTTGAAATGTTTATTAAATCTAATTTTTTTTTTAAATTAATTTCATTTAATATTTTTAATATTTATTATTTTATTCTTTATATATATAAAAATCGATATTTTGTACAACTATATTTTTTACATCATTATTTTTTCCTATTTTTTTACTTACCTTTTTAAGTATAGGGAGTAAATATTTTTGTATTCTATTTTTTTACATCAATAATTTTTACATCGATATTGTGTCAGTGAACCTTAAAATATGAAGGGCGTAATGAAAACACTATCTCTATCTCTATTGTAGGCAGCGTGACCAGACAATCTACAAGCTCTAATGATAAAAATGAATGTAGATTGGGGGAGTGAGATTCCCCCACATCCTACTGCAGAGGTCGCAAACCAAAGGGTCACTACTACCCTGGAAATGTGTATTAAGGATTATTAAATCGATCCCAAACCAAACCAAACCTGCGAAAATAACATCAAAGTCCAGCTTTACAAGAGTGGTGGAATCAGATACTGCACAGAGGCAAACGCAATTCATGACTCAAGGAAATCAGACGACTGGGCCTGGATCTCCGCAGCGCTGCATACAAACGGGAGGGCACAGTCCTAGCATAGGAAAGCATCTGACCCCTTACGGATATCAACATCATCAGATCTTGAGAGAAGCTCAAACAACCCGCATTGAAGGACCAAAGGAACTGCCGACAAGACCAAGGATTAGAATAATAAGCTGGAATGTCGCTGGGCTCAAAACGATTACAGCCAACAATGATGCTATGGAACTCCTCCAAACAGGAGATATCCTATGCTCACAGGAAGCATGGCTGACAACACCAAACTCGATCAATGGCTTTCAGGCGTATCACACACTGGCCCACAAGAAAAACCTTTTTGGAAGACCCACCGGCGGGATTTTGATCTGCATAAAACTAAACCTGCAAGTACGAGCTAAGGAGTGGCCCACACACTCACCCGATGTCCAGGTTATAAATATAAAAGGGCTGGCCCTAAACAGAACACCAATTACCATTGCAGTAATTAACCTTTACGTTAATCCAAAAAAGAAGGAAAAACTCAAGAACATCAAGATAATCACAGACCTGATCAGAGAATATCTCTATGAGCATCCGGACCATCAGTGCATCGTGAATGGGGACTTTAACCTGAGAGATCTTTTCTGCCTAGAACAAAACAAAGGGGAGAGTGGACGGAGAATCATGGAGGCCTGCATTAACAAATTTAAGCTGGGGAGCGTGAGCCAAACAGGACCGTCGAATAGCAAAATACAACCCACCTTTAAAAACATTTCCACGCTTGATTACATACAGTCTTGCTGAGGAGGTGCGAAGAATATAGAGTGCACGACTCTACCGCCAGTGATCATCATCCACTATCCATCTTTCTGAACGTAAGCGCCACAATGCACAAGGTGCATCTTCCAGCTGGCCAAATACTCGCTGTAACCAGCAACTCGGCATAAAAAAAAAAGAATCAAATGGGGACTCTCCTGCCGGGCCAGCTATAGCCAATGGAAACAGGTTACATCCACATCTGGCATCGAGACAAGCTGGACAGAAACAATGGTTTCACTATTCAATGCTCTGAGTGCAGGAAGTGCATCCCTATATAAAGGAAGATACATCGGAAAGGGGCCCACCCCCCTCCTTGACAACAAAAAATTCAATGAGAGCAAAAAGAGGTGCCATTAGGCAGAGTCACAGCACAGCTTGGAAAAGTGCGCATTGACAAAAAAAAATCTGCAAACTGTTAGAAAATTGCATAAAAAAACTACCTGGCAGCTGAAACAGAATCACACAGAGGAGAAATGGAACACACCTACGCCTTATTAGCGCCCAATAAAAACAGGGAATTTTGGAGATATGTCAGCAGCCTCCATGGCGCTGTCCACACAGAGAACGCTGTACCTGCCAAACGAATGAGCAACACATGCAACAAAGCTCTATGTCGATTCAGAAAAAACACTGGTTACACCCATGGATGTGGAGGACAGTCACCCAGGTGAACCCAAGGTAGCCCACACAGTGACATCAGAAAAAGAAACTCTCTTTATCTTGAAGGGCATCCGGAAGGATGGGGCTCCAAGACCAAATGGCCTACTGGGCAGCATCTTCAATGAAGACCGAGAATTCTGGGCCCCTCATATGCTCAGGTTGTTTAATCAATGCTTTCTCACATCGACAGTCCCGGAATCATGGAAAGGCTCCATCTTGCACCCCATCTACAAAAAGGGGGATGCATCACAACCAGGGAACTATAGACTGATCGCCTTGTTGGATATTGATGGGAAAGCGTTTGCAAAAGTGCTCCTGAAAGAACTAGAGGCCTGGATAAATAAAAATCATATTATTCCCCAATACCAGACAGGATACCGGCCCAATTCATCCACGCTGGACAATGCCATCGCCCTTTCATACCTGGCAACATGAGCCACAGAGGTCGCCTCCCCACTTCTCTATGCCTGCTTTGTCAATTACAGGGCAGCCTTTGACGGCATCGACTGCAACATTCTTTGTGCCAAACTCTCAAAGTGGGGCATCCAGAGGAATCTTTTGGCGGCCATCATGACGCTCCACACGGGCACATGGGTTCGCATCAAGCTCTCGCAGACTCATGCGACAGCCAAGATCTATACCAACAAAGGGCAAAAACAGGGTTGCGTGATCGCCCCAACCTTGTTTAAACTATACACTGCGGACCTGGGTGAGGCGCTATTGAAAGTCAACATCTTTCCACCCAAATTAGACCATCTTAGACTTCCCATCATGCAATACGCGGACGACCTGGTACTACTGGATCACACCAGAATTGGTATGAAAAGGGCACTGGAGACACTACGGGGTCGATTCCGATTCGGGCCGGAAAAAGCACCGACCGACTCGGATCCGGAAAAAATACCGACCGACACGTACCAGTGGCGCCCGACACGCCAAGTACGATGCAAGCCGCGATAAATCCGACCGACACGTCAGGAAACCAAGCCGACCGACCGAGCCGCTCGGAAAATAGCAATCCGGCCGGAAAAACACGCGAATCCAACCGACCGACACGCACCCGGAACAAATCCGACCGAATCGTACCCGCCAACTCCAACCCGCAAAGTACGATGCAAGGCGCGAAAACACGACCGAGTCGGACGGAGGACAAGCCGTACGACCGACACGCATACAAAACCGAGCCGAAGCAACACAATACACCGCGACCGACGCGTACGCAGCATACAAAACTGCACAAACACAGCGTGAACGAAACGGAAAACACCGTACGAGACCAATGCAGGGTCCGACTCGGTCACAAGAACGTTTCCAACATACACAAACAGCACAAAGGAAAAATCAACCAAAAAAGGCCAAACAAGCAATTACCAAGCCAATAAATACTGGGGGGGTGGGGACAGAGAACAAAGACACACCCACAACTCCACCTATATAAAGGACACAAATCACTACCATGAGCCTTTGCAAATGCCATTTCACTGCCAGCACCCAAGAGAAAGCAACCACACACCCACAGCTCATCCCTCACACAAGCCACACACCATCAGCACACCAACAAATACCTACCTCACATACACCCAGCAAAACACACACTCACACACCCTCACCTGCACACCAACACACACATCACTCACCATCACCACCCATCACCATGCCCCCAAGAAGAATCCCAAGTTCCTAGATTGTGAATTGGAAGTCCTGGTAGACGAGATCCTCAGGGTGGAGCCACAGCTGTTTGGCACTCTGGTCCAACAGACCCCCATGTCGCAGAAAACCAAGATGTGGGAGAGGATCATCAACAGGGTGAACGCCCAATCATCATGTCGGCGCACAAAGACGGACATCCAGAACAGGTGGTATGACGTGCGCAGGAGGGTACGGGACCTGCTGAAGATAGACTACATCAACAGCCAACAGACCGGCAGTGGCCCTCCTGCCAAGCCAATATACCTCAGGCCCTGGGAGGAGAAGGTGCGGGCCATCCTTCCGCCAGTGAGCGTATATGGACTAGAGAACATCCCAGAGCCTGGTGAGTACACAACAAATGTACACAATAAACTGCCACAAAACACACACATCACTGTCAAGGGGAGAGTCAAACCATGCACACATAGCAATTACACAGCAACTAGAACAGAATCATCCCAAAATGTGTATGTCAGTCAGATAAACACAACACATGCCATCAAAAAAGTCACATCCAACTGTGCCAACACATGTACAAACACAACCACAACTACAGCTAGGCAGTGGCACAAATAGAACTAACACACACATCCACACATGTAGCCACCACAACAACACCAACACACAGTGAAGACCACTCAAAGGAAGGAATTCTGTGTATGCTGGCCAAGTCAGTGTAGCCAATAGCATCATGGGAGTCGCAGTCACACATATTGCCCCCCCACAACTGTCCCATCAACACCACCCTGAACCATGCTCACATCACAGGGAGTGGAGAAGGACTCACAAGATGGCTGACACTGGCTACTGCTGTGGGGAGCACAAGGCCCTGCTGGCAACTGTGCACCAACAAACAGCAGGACACCACTGACTGACATCCTGAGAGACAACTTACACTCCCTGCAATGCAAGCACGTTCCATGGTGGGCTATCTGGCTGGCTGGGTGGGAAGGGGGACTTGCAGCACTGACTATAGTCACCAGCAGCTCCCCTCACACCCCCCCACACAAACTCCACAGTACCCACCTGGTAGAATGCAATGCCCTCCATCCTAACACAAGATCCCACAAAGCACCACCACCCTGGGTTATGTTGTGTGAAGCACAGGGACACTCTTGGGACTCTTAGCCAAACAACTGCCAGGACAACACTCCCAGCCATCCTGTCAGCACAGCCAGCCCACCCCACAGGGAAGCAGAGTCAAAAGGAAGGAAGCATGGGCATGCTGGGAAGGGGGGTGGAGGCAATAGCATGATGGGAGTGGTAGTCACACACATTGCTCAGCCTCACAACTGGCCCATCAACACCACCCTGAACCATGCTCACATCACAGGGAGTGGAGAAGGACTCACAAGATGGCTGACACTGGCTACTGCTGTGGGGAGCACAAGGCCCTGCTGGCAACTGTGCACCAACAAACAGCAGGACACCACTGACTGACATCCTGAGAGACAACTTACACTCCCTGCAATGCAAGCACGTTCCATGGTGGGCTATCTGGCTGGCTGGGTGGGAAGGGGGACTTGCAGCACTGACTATAGTCACCAGCACCTCCCCTCACACCCCCCAACACAAACTCCACAGTACCCACCTGGTAGAATGCAATGCCCTCCATCCTAACACAAGATCCCACAAAGCACCACCACCCTGGGTTATGTTGTGTGAAGCACAGGGACACTCTTGGGACTCTTAGCCAAACAACTGCCAGGACAACACTCCCAGCCATCCTGTCAGCACAGCCAGCCCACCCCACAGGGAAGCAGAGTCAAAAGGAAGGAAGCATGGGCATGCTGGGAAGGGGGTGGAGGCAATAGCATGATGGGAGTGGTAGTCACAGACATTGCTCAGCCTCACAACTGGCCCATCAACACCACCCTGAACCATGCTCACATCACAGGGAGTGGAGAAGGACTCACAAGATGGCTGACACTGGCTACTGCTGTGGGGAGCACAAGGCCCTGCTGGCAACTGTGCACCAACAAACAGCAGGACACCACTGACTGACATCCTGAGAGACAACTTACACTCCCTGCAATGCAAGCACGTTCCATGGTGGGCTATCTGGCTGGCTGGGTGGGAAGGGGGACTTGCAGCACTGACTATAGTCACCAGCACCTCCCCGCACACCCCCCCACACAAACTCCACAGTACCCACCTGGTAGAATGCAATGCCCTCCATCCTAACACAAGATCCCACAAAGCACCACCACCCTGGGTTATGTTGTGTGAAGCACCGGGACACTCTTGGGACTCTTAGCCAAACAACTGCCAGGACAACACTCCCAGCCATCCTGTCAGCACAGCCAGCCCACCCCACAGGGAAGCAGAGTCAAAAGGAAGGAAGCATGGGCATGCTGGGAAGGGGGTGGAGGCAATAGCATGATGGGAGTCGTAGTCACAGACATAGCTCACCCCCACAACTGGCCCATCAACACCACCCTGAACCATGCTCACATCACAGGGAGTGGAGAAGGACTCACAAGATGGCTGACACTGGCTACTGCTGTGGGGAGCACAAGGCCCTGCTGGCAACTGTGCACCAACAAACAGCAGGACACCACTGACTGACATCCTGAGAGACAACTTACACTCCCTGCAATGCAAGCACGTTCCATGGTGGGCTATCTGGCTGGCTGGGTGGGAAGGGGGACTTGCAGCACTGACTATAGTCACCAGCACCTCCCCTCACACCCCCCCAACACAAACTCCACAGTACCCACCTGGTAGAATGCAATGCCCTCCATCCTAACACAAGATCCCACAAAGCACCACCACCCTGGGTTATGTTGTGTGAAGCACAGGGACACTCTTGGGACTCTTAGCCAAACAACTGCCAGGACAACACTCCCAGCCATCCTGTCAGCACAGCCAGCCCACCCCACAGGGAAGCAGAGTCAAAAGGAAGGAAGCATGGGCATGCTGGGAAGGGGGTGGAGGCAATAGCATGATGGGAGTCGTAGTCACAGACATAGCTCACCCCCACAACTGGCCCATCAACACCACCCTGAACCATGCTCACATCACAGGGAGTGGAGAAGGACTCACAAGATGGCTGACACTGGCTACTGCTGTGGGGAGCACAAGGCCCTGCTGGCAACTGTGCACCAACAAACAGCAGGACACCACTGACTGACATCCTGAGAGACAACTTCCACTCCCTGCAATGCAAGCACGTTCCATGGTGGGATATCCGGCTAGCTGGGTGGGTGGGTGGGAAGGAGGTCTGGCTGTCAACCAAACACAATCAATGCAGACCATGTTCACACCCCAGAGAATACATAGAAATGCCCAAATAATGCAGGACAATGTGCCACACCAATATCAACCCCTGACTGTGACGACTTAGGACAATACAATGTACAGGCCCGCACCCCGAGGCACAGTCACAACTGTCAGGTGTGTCAACCACTGATGCCTGCAGAAACATGACATACATTGTTTGTGTCTCCCAAAAACAGGTGATGATAGGGACACAGCAGCAGACGCTGAGGAGTCCCAGTCCCAGGCTCAAGAGGATGCCGAGCTCACTGGCGTCGTACAGCCTCTGTCCTCCTCGGACGATGAACAACCTGGCACATCCGGTGCAAGTCAACATGCTGCACCAGCAGGACCACCAGCTGCAGCACCAGCAGGTCCACCAGCTGCACCCCCTGCACCCACCCCTCCAACGACTGTCACCACGAATACCATCCCTGCCGACATGGACAGAATAAGGAACAACACCAGCGCAGTGACCCTGGACCAACCTGGGGCCATGGACACCACCACCACCACCAACCCCCAAGGTGGACCAGGGTTATCTGTGCGTGCAACTGCACACACTGCACATGTCAGCAGGGGTGGTGGGAGGGGTGGGAGACAGAGGTCGCTGCTTGCAGACGTTGCTGGTGTGCATGAAGACCCACAACTGGTACGCATAGCTGATGAGTACCAGTCCAGCACCGGAGAGCTCAGCCAGGTAGTGGGGCTCCTCAGAGACATTAAACAGCAGCAGGCTGCCCATCATGCCCGCTTGGACTCCCACATGTCCCAAGTGGAGTCACACATGTCACGTGTGGACTCCCACATGTCACGTGTGGACTCCCACATGACCCGCGTGGAGTCCAAGTGGGATGTACTACATGAGATGACGGCGGTGCACAGGGACATTTTACAATGCCTCCGCCAGATGAACAGCAACCAGTCCACACCTCCCTGTGTGCCAACAACATCTGGTACCGAACAAACTGCAACTGCCACAGGGAGGGAGGAGGACTCTGGCGGAGAGTCCCCTGCACCGCAGCAGCCTGCACTTGAGGGCCCCCCCCCAAGAAGAGGGGTCGTCCGAGGAGGGGAAAGTGAGAGGCTGATGGCCAAGCGCAACTCCCAGGAAGCCTGAACCTGTTCTGGATTTTCGCCTTTGTGCACAGACTGTTCACCCTGTTGATGGCAACACTACTCCCACACATTGCATGGGGAGTATAAGTTGGAACAATGTGTCAGACAACAGTGGCCCCGATACTGGGGATCCTGTCTACCTGGACTTTCTATTCATCTAGGAACTTGGGATTGCAAGATTCATGTACAGCACAATCCATCCTATGCACTATTATCACAATAAACACACTAATACACCATACTTGCCTCTGTCGTGATTCCAACGTGGGTGCTGTTATGGGGATGATGAACTGCAAAATTACACAGTGTATGCGAACTGCAACAGCAAGGACAACACAGGCATGTGAGTACAGGCAACGTGACACATATGAGGGAGACACACCACCAGGGCTACACAACACATACACACCTAGGCCATCTGACTCATTGCCTACACTGATGTTGCCAGGGAAGACGGTGCAATGCACAGACACCACACCCATTCCCAGTTGTAGTCAAGTAGCCCACAGGTGCAGTAAGCAAATGGCAGTCAAATGTGTGACCACAGACAACGCACATCACTAAGTGAAGCACAGGTTTATTACACAGTAGCAACATGCCGTAACCACTACAGATGCAAGGTAACCCCACCTGGTAGCGGGCACACAGTCAACAACTGTAGACAGAAGGAAGTCCATGGGTGTGGCGCACATCACCTGTAGGGACACAACAGCTACCAGCCTGGATGTGCAATCACGTCGTCGGTGGACACAGTTGACCAAACGAATCTGAAAGTACCCTGTGAAGGACAGAAATGACACACAGTCAAAAGCAATGCAGTACAGGACAGAACAGCAAAACTCATGCACAATACATGTTACAAGATACCCACCCAGAACCAAGTTAGCATGTCAACACTGTTGGGGAGTACAGCCCACCCGTCACCACACATCGCAACACACATCCTGTCAAGTAGCCCATGGACACACTCCAACAGCACCAGAGCACCACCCACACATCATGCCAACTCACATCATTCACATGACACCTCAGGATACTCACATTCAGCTAAAGAAGTTGGTGATGAGCTGTGTGCGGACATCACCATCACCATCATCATCATCATCGTCACTGGCATCGTGGTCCAGGCCAGGATCCTCCACAGGTGGCGGATGTTGGTCATCGTCATCCTGGATGAGAGGCAACTCCTTCCGCACTGCCAGGTTGTGGAGCATGCAGCAGACGATGATAATCTTGCACACTTTCGCAGGGGCATATGGGAGGGACCCTCCGGTCTTGTCCAGGCAGCGGAAGCGGCTCTTCAGGAGACCAAAGGTCCGCTCAATCACTCTCCTGGTCCGACCATGTGCCTCATTGTAGCGCATCTGGGCAGGTGTCACAGGGTTCCTGAGGGGTGTCAGCAACCACGGCATGTTGGGGTATCCCGAGTCACCTACGGACAGACAAGTGCACATCAGCTGACTTGGAAAAGTGGGCGGAATACTACAGATCAGATCACACACAATGGCACAAAGTCAGTACACACCGACAAGCCAGGCACGCTGGTTCTGCATCTGTGCCATCAACCTGGGGATGCGACTACTCCTCATCACAAAGGCATCGTGTGCTGAACCAGGGAAACGGGCACACACGTGTGTGATGGTCATGTCTGCAAGACACACCACCAGTGCATTGACCGAGTGGTAGTGCTTGCGGTTCCTGTAGGCCTGCTCCTGGGCCTGTGGTGGTACCAAAGCCACATGTGTCCCATCAATGGAGCCAATGACATGCGGCATCCTCCCCAGGGCATAAAAGTCACTCTTCACGTCAGTGAGTCGTCGCAGTCTAGGGAAATAGATGTACCGGTTCAGGAAGAGCAACATTGCCGCCAAAACATCGCGGAGCACACGGCTGAACATGGTCTGTGACATCCCACCAGCAGACGCCACAGTATGTTGGAAGGTACCGGTGGCAAAGAAGTGTAGGGCTGCCATCACCTTCACCTTGGGGGTCAGCGCTGTAGGATACGGCCGGCCAGGCTGCAAATGTGGGGACAACTGCACTGCCAAATCCTCAATCAGCTGCCTGGTGAAGCGGTACCGTCGGATGCTGTCCCGTTCCACCATCGTTGCCAGGTCTGGGAATGGCCGATGGACAGCAGGAGCCCTGCAGTGCAGAGGAGAAGTAAGCAAGATCGTCAGTCACCCCACATATGCGGCATTGAACACACTCAAGATCCCAACATACATCATCATGAGGCACAACTACATGAAGTGTGCAGTACCGGAACGACATTTATGGTACATACATGGCCAACATCTGTCAACACGGTCCTACAGGTGGCATCAATTTGTCCCTGTTTGGCCCATTGGATATCATGATGCTGTGTCACAGTCACCCCCCAGTGACATGTGAGGACAGATGTGCCCCAGGCACCACAGCTCAATGACAGGCACATTCCCAGGGACCCTGTAATGCCACATGGACACTGGCATCACCTGGAGTATCATGTGTACACCACAACAAAACAAACATGACCCCCACAGGTAGTGGCCACACTTGCCATGGCAGGAGAGCCATGGACGTCTGTGACACACACGCACAACATCAGAGTCCATGCACACACAACGTGGATGTGGAGACTGTCTCCCATTGTGCACATGAAATCAGAGACATTGTAAACACTACATGCACAAAGACTGTGGAGGGCCATCACTATTGTGCCACTGGGACACCCTGGCTCAAACATACCGTCCCACATGGGACTCACGGGGTATGTGACATGACATACACAAACACCACTGTGAAATGTGACCATGGCACATGCACAGATATGAACAGTTGCACATCACAGTGGTCACGTACACGTAACACCCATGATCCTGTCCCCATGAACACGTGCACAGCCTGGGGGTGGCTGCCCACAGGTGACACCCACAGGACAACATGTACACCAACATACACACAATAGGAAATGCAGCCTTACATGCCTTATGATAAGGTTTGGACAGGCTGTCGTGATGTAGGTGTGCCCCTCACTCCCTGGGAGCTATCTGTGGCTGGCATATGTCCATCTGAGACAGGCATGCTGACATATGCCAGTCACATGTACAGTGATGCGTTGTACTGCAATGGACCGATCGGTGCCTCCGGCCGGCCCATTGCATTCAATGTGTGCGGGTACGCGTTGTACCCCTGTGCGCGTTGAACAGCAATGGACCGATCGGTGCCTCCGGCCGGCCCATTGTATTCAATGTGTGCGGGTACGCGTTGTACCCCTGTGCGCGTTGTACTGCAATGGACCGATCGGTGCCTCCGGCCGGCCCATTGCATTCAATGTGTGCGGGTACGCGTTGTACCCCTGTGCGCGTTGTACTGCAATGGACCGATCGGTGCCTCCGGCCGGCCCATTGCATTCAATGTGTGCGGGTACGCGTTGTACCCCTGTGCGCGTTGAACAGCAATGGACCGATCGGTGCCTCCGGCCGGCCCATTGCATTCAATGTGCGCGGTACGCGTTGTACCCCTGTGCGCGTTGAACAGCAATGGACCGATCGGTGCCTCTGGCCGGCCCATTGCATTCAATGTGTGCGGGTACGCGTTGTACCCCTGTGCGCGTTGAACAGCAATGGACCGATCGGTGCCTCCGGCCGGCCCATTGCTTTCAATGTGTGCGGGTACGCGTTGTACCCCTGTGCGCGTTGTACAGCAATGGACCGATCGGTGCCTCCGGCCGGCCCATTGCATTCAATGTGTGCGGGTACGCGTTGTACCCCTGTGCGCGTTGAACAGCAATGGACCGATCGGTGCCTCCGGCCGGCCCATTGCTTTCAATGTGTGCGGGTACGCGTTGTACCCCTGTGCGCGTTGAACAGCAATGGACCGATCGGTGCGCACCCATTGACAATGGGCTTGCCTGGCAACGGACGCGTTTTTGAATATTCGAACGAGTCGGTTGCTGGAAAATCAGTTGGTCACCCACAACAATGTTGCAAAATCATGTATGTCATGAAGTTGAAGATTTGAAGGATGCTGTGGGCGTGTTTTGGTGCTGCTATTCCATGGATTGGCCAGATTCAGAAGATGCAAACGACTTGGACCTATCACTTTGGACACAAGGGACAGTATCTGCCTCTCCAGCACATATATATTGCTGCATGTTCCCCTGAGAGCCCACTTGCCTGCACTACATGCTCCAGGACGACATCTGCCACTGCACTGCTGCTGTCTCTGCCCCTCTGGACCCTGCAATGGCACGTACTGTGGAGAGAGCCCCAGCCTTCAGCCTTGAAGAGAACCAGGCCCTGCTGGACAGCCTACTTCCACAGTACAGCAAGCTGTATGGGACACCAGGGGAGCAGGTGAGTGTTCTGTGCACTGCCTTTCTGAATGTGCATTTTGTCTGACTAGCAAGGCTGAGAGTCAGCACACCACTGGCTAGCAGGCTCACTGAGTAGTTGTCACCCCCATAGTGTGTAGTGACTTGCACTGGACAGGTATGGTGCAGTGACAGTGCTTCTGAACAGGGTTTTACTCCCCATGCTATGATACCATGTAGTGACTTCTGGAAAACTGTCCATGGGCAGCCGTGCACTGCCTGGGTACACCATGTGCCCCTGTGATTGCGACATGTATATGCAACTGTGTCATGCACGGATATGTTGCATGTGTAGTAATGTCCTTATCACTTTGTCATCCTGACAGGCTTCTGCCCATCGGAAGCATGAGATCTGGAAGGACATCGTCCGGGCTGTCCGGTCCGTGGGGGTCTACAAGCGCCGGATCCGCAACTGCCAAAAGAGGTGGCAGGACCTTCGGGGCTGGACCCGGAGGATTGCACGGGTCCAGCTGAAGCTGTCGCCTCCTCGCAGGAGGGGCAGAACATGGACCCTGACCCCCACATGCTCAGGATCCTGGCGGTGGTCTTTCCAGACCTGGATGGGCAGCTGAAGGCCAGAGAGCAGCAAGGAGGGGGTGAGTCAAAGACTGCACTGTGTACTCTGTCTAACATGTTATGTGCCCTCCTCGGGCCAGGTTGAACTGCCACAGTACAGCAGTCATGTTGTCCAGGAGCCATGTCCCTCTATTGTGCACTGCCCACTCCTCATCTGATACCCAGGTGTGGCCCTTACATGCAGGGAATTCTGTCACTTAGGACTGTGTCCTTGCAGTTTGCTTGACTCAAGGTGGGAGACAGCATCTGTTTCCCTGACTCTGTGGTGGGCATCATGGGTGGGTCCATTGCTTACACAATGCCTGTATTCTGACATGTATTCAGCGTGTTACTTTGATCTGTGGTCCAATTGCTGAGCTGATCCACCACATGTGGCTGGGGTACCTGGCACACACCCATGCTGCGGGTGGGAACAATGTTTGGGCCCCAGGAGTATGTATATGACGTGTGTCACACATACTTAGCCAGCTGCCTACAGTCCAGGGCTCATCCCTCATTCATGTGGGGCTGGACAGTCATGCCTACTCCAGGCCATACAATACACTCTGTACTCCCACTCCCGTGTATCAGAGGACACATTGTGCACAGTGATTTGCCCCTCAGGTGTCTGCCTCTGTGTCAGTGTGCTGTGGATTAGTCGCCAGGACTGCTGTGGAGTTTCTTGGTAGGGGCTCAGCATGCCACTGGAGATGTGACCATAGGAGACGATACTTGTGTGACACATAGGTGTCTGATCAGCTGCCCATGCAGACTGGGGCATGTAAATGTGAAGTTCAGGCAGCTGTTCCCCATGCACAGCAGAGTGTGAGGGGCTCAGGTTCAGAGGGTAGTGTCACAGGTCTCCCATATGTCCAATAGGTATGACCTGGACAGATGAGGGTTAAGAGGATGTGTTGTGGGGGATGTACATGTGCACTTGTGCAGCTCCAGGACTTGCATTCCCCATGACCTACTATTGTGACACAGTGCAGAGTGTTGTTGTCTGGCTGCAAAGTCATACATCACTGAGACAGTGATGTATGACTTTGCAGTCATGCCTCCGCCATGGCATGTGTCTACTGATTGGTGATCCTGCAGGGGAGTGACATGTGCTACATGCACACCATAGTGGCGCTGGCTATCAGGACATGGGTGCATCATGGTGTCTGTCGCTGGTATGCATCACATGCATTTCCTATTTGACTCTGGGCATCCCTTACATCCGTAAACCTGTACTGACTCAGTGGCAAGAGCTGTGATGTGTCCACACCGTGTCCTCTGCACTGTCCAACTACTGTGTACTTGGTGCATGTGTCAACACTGGGGTGTTGCAATCCAACAGACACCAGACAGATGGGTGCAAGGCCATGTGGGATGTGAGTGCCATGCTTGGCATCAGACTGACAATTGACTTCTCCTGTTCAATTAGTGCACTTTTAGCAATGTACAACTAATGATGCCAGGGCTTGCTCTGTGATGTGCTGTGCTCACAGTGGTGTGTGCGTTATGTGCAGGTGACTGATGTCTGTCTGTTTCCCCATTGTTTGCAGATACATCCACGGCCACGGAAGGGGACAGCTCCACGGACCAGGAGGAGCCGGAGAGCCAGACTGGGTCAGCAGCCGAGGAGTGGTCGGAGGGACCCAGTGGCACGGAGGGCGAGGGGAGCCACACCGAGGAGTCCTCAGCAGCATCCACCTCAGCTGAGGACCAGAGCAACTCGGAGGATGACTCCCTTGTGGAGGCGGGTGTCAGCAGCCACCACACCCCAGCTAGTGTTGCTGTCCCCGCCACCACCAGCACCACCACCGCCCTCCCATCGGCTCCCATTCCCCAGGTCCGTGGAGGCTCCCATGTCCGGGAGCGTGTCTCCTTTGGGCCAGGCACCGCACCCCCTGCCCCTGTGTCCCCTGCTGCCCTGAGTGAGGAGTCTGTGTACCTCCTTCGCCAGCTCCATGTAGGGCAGACAGCCATGCTGAGTGTCCTCCATGCGCACACCGCGCTGTTGACTCAGCTGGTGTCGTTCATGGAGGGCATCTCATCGGGCATGTCTGACCTACAGAGGGGCAATAGGTCCATGGACTCCTCCCTGATGGCAGCAGTGTCCCTCCTCAAACGGTCCCTCACCCCTCCTGCCTCTGCTCCATCCACACTCCCCAGCACCTTACCCATCCCAGGCACACACACACTGGCACACACCAGCACACACACATCCAGCACACTGACACACACGCCAATGACAAAACGCACACGCAAGCACATTCAGGGGACTGAAGCCAGACTCACAGGGGATGGGGCCCTGGAACACACACACGCATCCACATGCACTGCGCAGTCCTCAGTTCCCTCTCCCTCCAAAGCACCCTCCCTTGCCTCACCTGCAACCCCAAAGTCACAGCAGCTCTTCCTCTGTGACCTCGGCCTCTTCCCCACCGATGAAGCTGCTCCAGCATCCCGGGGGAAGAGGAAGCCCACCCACACGGAGCAGAGTGCCCCTCGCCCCCGGACACCCTCCCCCAGGCGCAGACGGACTGAGGCCCCCACCCGCAAGTCCCCCCGGAGTGCTAAGAGCAAGACCCCGCCACCGCCCTGCAGCTCAGGCACAAGGTCTCCGTCCTCCATCCCTCAGGCCCCCACTGCACAGGTGCCCCCACCACACCCTGCCCCAGGTTCCCCCACCCACAGATATACCATCCCCAAGATGCTCCGGCCTTCTCCCCCTGCCACTTGCTCTCCCAGCACCACACCCTCCGCTGCGCTTGTCTGTGCCACTGATGTGGTGAGGGTGTCCCCCCCTCTGTCCAACCCACCTTGCCTGTTCCCCATTCTCCTCCCCTGGAGGTAGGCACTGCAGTGGAGTCCACTACCGCCCTGTCTGACTTGGGCACTGCAGTGGCGGACCTGTCCACCCCATCTGCAGGGTCCACTGCAGTTGTGCCGGCACCCACGACATCTGTGTCATGCCCCCCAGTTGTGCCGGCACACACCATGTCAGACACCTCCACTGCAGTTGTCAGTGGCTCTCCAGCACCCACCACCCCTTCCCTGACTCCCCCTGGTGAGCCCTGATCCTGTCCCTGCGGTGCCTGGCCTGCCCCCCGGTTGCCCCTCCTAGTGGATTGTCCCTGGTATTGTGCAGGCATGCGTAGGGTGACATCTGCCAGTGTCACCCTGTTTGAACTTTGACAATGGACTGGCCATTGGCCTTTGCTCTTTTTCAGGACTTCGTTTGGCCTCAACACATATGCTGAATAAAGCAACTTTCTTTTCTCTAGTGCTCATGCTTCAGATGTACATGTTGTTGGTGCAGCTAACCATGCCCTTGCTGCAGTGATGGTGATATCTGGTCTCATGATTATGAAGTGTTACTGTGCAGGAACCCATGTGGTCCAGGGGGAATGTGTCCTATCATGTGGTGTATCCATGTCATCAATAGCAGCATCTGAGGGTGTCATGTGTTCAGTATTTGGCAATGGGTTTCCTACTTACATTGGCAATTTCACATCTGTGGCTTCCACCCCTGCACATCTGTTGTGCCTGCCATCGTTGCATTTGTCTACTTCCCTGACCGTGTTGCCATCTCCAGTGGACATGCAGGTTTGGGCATCAATGGGGAGGGACTCATCCGTGTAGTCAGTGCAACATTGCTATACAAGTGTGTTGGATCTGTGCTGATGATTCCGTTGGCACATCCATGACCAGGCTGATGTGATGGGAGCCCTCATTTGGTGCTAATTGTTGATTGTGTGACCAAGTGCTCAGCTGACATGATGGGGCCCTACTGAGGCAACATATGGCACAGCTTTCCTCACACAGGAGTGGAGTCCCCTCATGGCAGTGTGTACACGTGTGACATTGCCTGCGCCCAAGGTGTGTGTTGTATGTGCATGTCTGTGTGTTCACTTCCATTCATCTGCGCATGCTGTGATCCCTAGTGTTGTACCTGTTTGTGATGCTTGCTGACTTGAGCTATGTTCCCCCAAAGTCTTCTCCCTGTGTTCTCTGTGATGTGGGTGCATGGCACATTACTGGTCATCAGGGTGTCACCCATAGGTGTGTTTGCTGTCAGGGCAGAGTTTGTGTGCTGACGCAGATGGGTCACAGTCAGGTTTCCCTTTGGCACTTGTTGTTTGCCCCTGTCATGTGATTTCCAGTTTGTGTTATCTTTCAGTGATTGTGACACGTTGTGTGTGTGACTGCTGGCACTCCTTAGGGTCCGGGCTGCAATGTTGGTTGTTGTCTATGTGTGTTCTTTGTGGGTGACCTTGGCTTCTTCATTGGTGTGTGACTGTGGCTGGGATCCCATTGGTCGGTGTGGTATTGCCGTCATGTCCATGTACAGCGTAGTGTGCAGTGTGTCAGACATTCAGGAGTCTTGTTGAGTGTCCATGTGTGATGTGTTTCTACACCTTGGTTCCCACCCACCACCCTGGAATAGTAATGGGTGCATGTGCAATGTCACCAGTGCATGTGTACTTCACTGCTGCACATTGTTGGAGGTCGAGGGGTGTGGTGTTGAGTGTGTGCAGATGAGAGTTGTTGCCCGGCTAGTCCCCTGCCTCCATGTTGGCCTTGGCTTACTGGCCATGCTGATTGATTTGTGCTTGTGTAGGTGTGATGGTAGTTAGTTGCTCAGGACACCTGACTGTGGTTCACAGTGTGAACGACATTTAGCTTTGTCATCACAGTGGTATTTTTCTTCAGCCCAGGGTCACCACATTGTGGGGGCCCTGGGGGTGGTGCTGTGGTGTGTCTGTGACTTGCTGTGTCAGTTGTTGTTCCTACGTGCCTGTGTGACATGTGTGTTTTGTGCTCCCTCTCACCTGTCAATGCCTGCTTGCCCACATAGGGGATTTGGATCCATGAGTTACCTTAGTGTGGCAGTGTATGCACATCTGTATGATTGGTATTCAGCTCTCCTCATGTGTTGTGTTGTTGCCTGGGGACAATGGCACCCCCACCCCTCACCTGCTGTGTATGATGACAGTGTTGGTCTGCCTGTTTGTGTTTGTGCATCTGCACCACTGCATTGGCATATCTTGGGTGTGCCATTGGCTGTATGTTGTTTGGTGTGTTTCCCCTGCTGTCCCTGGGACTCCTAGGTTATCGGTCAGCACAGTGATCATGGTTTGTGTGTCCCATTGCTGCCATGGTATGGTATCTGTTCACCTCACATCTGCTGTCTCCACAGGGTATCTGCATTTGTGTGCCCATTGGTGCAAATATGTGGTTCTGCATTCTGATGGTCACTTCTGTCATTGTGTCATTGATGACTGTTGACGGTCTCAGCCCCCATGGGTGTTGTTTGTCTGCACATGGCCAAAGGAATGTTTCATTTGCACTGCAGTATTTGGCTCCCCCAATTTATGTTGCAATGGGACACATACACTACTTTGCCACAGATGAGTTTTTGGTTCTGTGACCAGGAATGATCCATGCAGTTTGGCAGTTGCAGCTCTTTCTTTGTCAACAATTACCTTTTGGTCACTGTGATGATGAGGGTGTAGACCCCATTGCCACAATGGTCAAAATGTGCTTCAGCTATGGACCCCACACTTGCCTTTTGGTCACTGTGATGATGGGGGTTTAGACCCCATTGCCACAATGGTCAAACTGTGCTTCAGCTATGGACCCCACACTTACCTTTTGGTCACTGTGATGATGGGGGTTTAGGCCCCATTGCCACAATGGTCATGGGCTGCTTGCATTGTGGGTGCCACACACATATATGTGTGGCACATGTGCTAGGGGGTCACATTGTATGTTCAATGTCATGTTCGGTGTTGTAGGCATTTGACACAGCCTGCTCACACGCTTGTCATGGTGGTGGGGGGATGTCTTAATCTTGCATTCCCTAGGTTGTGGTGTGCTTGTTGTGTCATGCATTGTCCATCCTATGAGTGGGGGTGGTAGTAGTGGTAGGCATCCAGCCCCCTGGCTAAGGGTGGTAGTAGTGGTGGGCATCCTGCCCCCTGGGTGGGGGTGGTAGTAGTGGTAGGCATCCTGCCCCCTGGGTGGGGGTGGTAGTAGTGGTAGGCATCCAGCCCCCTGGCTAAGGGTGGTGGTAGGCATCCAGCCCGCCCTGGGTGAGGGTGGTAGTAGTGGTAGGCATCCAGCCCCCCTGGCTAAGGGTGGTAGTGGTGGTGGGCATCCAGCCCCCCTGGCTAAGGGTGGTAGTAGTGGTGGGCATCCTGCCCCCTGGGTGAGGGTGGTAGTAGTGGTAGGCATCCTGCCCCCCTGGTTGAGGGTGGTAGTAGTGGTAGGCATCCAGCCCCCTGGCTAAGGGTGGTAGTAGTGGTAGGCATCCAGCCCCCTGGCTAAGGGTGGTAGTAGTGGTGGGCATCCTGCCCCCTGGGTGAGGGTGGTAGTAGTGGTGGGCATCCTGCCCCCTGGGTGGGGGTGGTAGTAGTGGTGGGCATCCTGCCCCCCTGGGTGAGGGTGGTAGTAGTGGTAGGCATCCTGCCCCCCTGGCTAAGGGTGGTAGTAGTGGTGGGCATCCTGCCCCCTGGGTGAGGGTGGTAGTAGTGGTGGGCATCCTGCCCCCCTGGCTAAGGGTGGTAGTAGTGGTGGGCATCCTGCCCCCCTGGGTGAGGGTGGTAGTAGTGGTAGGCATCCTGCCCCCTGGGTGGGGGTGGTAGTAGTGGTGGGCATCCTGCCCCCTGGCTAAGGGTGGTAGTAGTGGTGGGCATCCTGCCCCCCTGGGTGAGGGTGGTAGTAGTGGTAGGCATCCTGCCCCCCTGGTTGAGGGTGGTAGTAGTGGTAGGCATCCAGCCCCCCTGGCTAAGGGTGGTGGTAGGCATCCAGCCCCCCTGGCTAAGGGTGGTAGTAGTGGTGGGCATCCTGCCCCCCTGGGTGAGGGTGGTAGTAGTGGTGGGCATCCTGCCCCCCTGGGTGAGGGTGGTAGTAGTGGTAGGCATCCTGCCCCCTGGGTGGGGTGGTAGTAGTGGTAGGCATCCAGCCCCCCTGGCTAAGGGTGGTGGTAGGCATCCAGCCCCCCTGGCTAAGGGTGGTAGTAGTGGTAGGCATCCTGCCCCCTGGCTAAGGGTGGTAGTAGTGGTGGGCATCCTGCCCCCTGGGTGAGGGTGGTAGTAGTGGTGGGCATCCTGCCCCCCTGGCTAAGGGTGGTAGTAGTGGTGGGCATCCTGCCCCCTGGGTGAGGGTGGTAGTAGTGGTAGGCATCCTGCCCCCTGGGTGGGGGTGGTAGTAGTGGTGGGCATCCTGCCCCCCTGGCTAAGGGTGGTAGTAGTGGTGGGCATCCTGCCCCCCTGGGTGAGGGTGGTAGTAGTGGTAGGCATCCTGCCCCCTGGGTGGGGGTGGTAGTAGTGGTGGGCATCCTGCCCCCTGGCTAAGGGTGGTAGTAGTGGTGGGCATCCTGCCCCCCTGGGTGAGGGTGGTAGTAGTGGTAGGCATCCTGCCCCCCTGGTTGAGGGTGGTAGTAGTGGTAGGCATCCAGCCCCCTGGCTAAGGGTGGTAGTAGTGGTGGGCATCCTGCCCCCCTGGGTGAGGGTGGTAGTAGTGGTAGGCATCCTGCCCCCTGGCTAAGGGTGGTAGTAGTGGTGGGCATCCTGCCCCCTGGGTGAGGGTGGTAGTAGTGGTGGGCATCCTGCCCCCCTGGCTAAGGGTGGTAGTAGTGGTGGGCATCCTGCCCCCCTGGGTGAGGGTGGTAGTAGTGGTAGGCATCCTGCCCCCTGGGTGGGGGTGGTAGTAGTGGTGGGCATCCTGCCCCCTGGCTAAGGGTGGTAGTAGTGGTGGGCATCCTGCCCCCCTGGGTGAGGGTGGTAGTAGTGGTAGGCATCCTGCCCCCCTGGTTGAGGGTGGTAGTAGTGGTAGGCATCCAGCCCCCTGGCTAAGGGTGGTGGTAGGCATCCAGCCCCCCTGGCTAAGGGTGGTAGTAGTGGTGGGCATCCTGCCCCCTGGCTAAGGGTGGTAGTAGTGGTGGGCATCCTGCCCCCCTGGGTGAGGGTGGTAGTAGTGGTGGGCATCCTGCCCCCCTGGGTGAGGGTGGTAGTAGTGGTAGGCATCCTGCCCCCTGGGTGGGGGTGGTAGTTGTGGTAGGCATCCAGCCCCCCTGGCTAAGGGTGGTGGTAGGCATCCAGCCCCCCTGGCTAAGGGTGGTAGTAGTGGTGGGCATCCTGCCCCCTGGCTAAGGGTGGTAGTGGTGGGCATCTGGCACCCCCTGGCTAAGGGTGGTAGTAGTGGTGGGCATCCTGCCCCCCTGGGTGAGGGTGGTAGTAGTGGTAGGCATCCTGCCCCCCTGGTTGAGGGTGGTAGTAGTGGTAGGCATCCAGCCCCCTGGCTAAGGGTGGTAGTAGTGGTAGGCATCCAGCCCCCTGGCTAAGGGTGGTAGTAGTGGTGGGCATCCTGCCCCCTGGGTGAGGGTGGTAGTAGTGGTGGGCATCCTGCCCCCCTGGGTGAGGGTGGTAGTAGTGGTAGGCATCCTGCCCCCCTGGCTAAGGGTGGTAGTAGTGGTGGGCATCCTGCCCCCTGGGTGAGGGTGGTAGTAGTGGTGGGCATCCTGCCCCCCTGGCTAAGGGTGGTAGTAGTGGTGGGCATCCTGCCCCCCTGGGTGAGGGTGGTAGTAGTGGTAGGCATCCTGCCCCCTGGGTGGGGTGGTAGTAGTGGTGGGCATCCTGCCCCCTGGCTAAGGGTGGTAGTAGTGGTGGGCATCCTGCCCCCTGGGTGAGGGTGGTAGTAGTGGTAGGCATCCTGCCCCCCTGGTTGAGGGTGGTAGTAGTGGTAGGCATCCAGCCCCCTGGCTAAGGGTGGTGGTAGGCATCCAGCCCCCTGGCTAAGGGTGGTAGTAGTGGTGGGCATCCTGCCCCCTGGCTAAGGGTGGTAGTAGTGGTGGGCATCCTGCCCCCCTGGGTGAGGGTGGTAGTAGTGGTGGGCATCCTGCCCCCCTGGGTGAGGGTGGTAGTAGTGGTAGGCATCCTGCCCCCTGGGTGGGGGTGGTAGTAGTGGTAGGCATCCAGCCCCCTGGCTAAGGGTGGTGGTAGGCATCCAGCCCCCCTGGCTAAGGGTGGTAGTAGTGGTAGGCATCCTGCCCCCTGGGTGGGGTGGTAGTAGTGGTAGGCATCCAGCCCCCCTGGCTAAGGGTGGTGGTAGGCATCCAGCCCCCTGGCTAAGGGTGGTAGTAGTGGTGGGCATCCTGCCCCCCTGGGTGAGGGTGGTAGTAGTGGTAGGCATCCTGCCCCCCTGGGTGAGGGTGGTAGTAGTGGTGGGCATCCTGCCCCCTGGCTAAGGGTGGTAGTAGTGGTAGGCATCCTGCCCCCGTGGGTGAGGGTGGTAGTAGTGGTAGGCATCCTGCCACCCTGGCTAAGGGTGGTAGTAGTGGTAGGCATCCAGCCCCCCTGGGTTGGGGTGGTGGCGCGCATTCAGGCCCCTGTGTGCATATGTGGCATTGGTGATGGGCATCCCGCCCCTATGGTGCTGCTGTTGCTGGTGTAAGTATATTCAGATTCCCAGTGTATGTGTGTGATGTGTCGTGTACGTGTTGTATGTGTTTTGTGGTTGGTGTCTGACTTACCTTCTGCGCCGTACGCGTCCGTGCCTGTTCCGGTAGTAGATGTAGAATATTGGTATGATCGGGACGAAGGGATTCATGGTTGGTTCGTGTCGTTCGTCCTTCTCGTTGCTTCGCGTCGTCCTCGTCGCTTGGCTTCGTCCTCGTCGCTCGCGTCGTCCTCGTCGGTGCTGTGTTCGTCTCGTAGCCGTGGATCGTGTTGTGGCGCGATTTGGAGCTTATGTGCGCCTCTCCCGGATGCTTTGACGTGCCGTGCGTAGCGACGGGTTCGGCGCGTACGGAAGCGCATCGTACTTGTCCGGCCGGACGGGGCTGCATTTTCCCTTCCGTGCGACTCGATTCGGGCGTTTCCGGATTCGCCTCGGTCGGAGAACAGGACCTGGTTTGGGTGAGTACGGCTCGGCCGGGATTTTTGCTGTTGTGCGCATCGTACTTGCTCGTTCGGTGTGCTGTACGGATCGGTCGGGAAACTGGCTTTCGCATGGCTTTTTTCCCGACCGAATAGTATTGGGTGCGCCTCCGACCGAGATCGGAATCGGCCCCTACATCTGTACAACATGGAAAATAAACTCTGCGCCAATGCCACAAAAACGAAGGTCTTGGTCTTCAGTCACAAACCTAAAAAGTACCTGCTCGAATGGCACCTTGGACCGCTAAGGATCACCACTACCAACAAATACAATTACCTGGGAATACAATTCATAGACAACGGGAGACTGAATTTGTAGGCCAAGGCACTCAAAGCGAAGGCAGCCAAGGTCAAATACGGGCTATGCAAATTAAATCAGAAGCTCCAAAGTCACTCTGCAGAGGGTATCCGACGGGTCATGCAAACAAAACTGATTCCCACACTGAGCTACTGCCACCTCGTCTTCCTGGGTCAACTCACTGAAAAACTGGAGCGACTGCACATAATGGCCTATCGAAAGGTATTTAATCTTCCCTACTCAACTAGGCGCACACTGATTCAGTTGGAGTTCAACATTTCAACGATGGATATCGAATGTAAAAAAGATATCATTAAACTGCATTACAGGGTGATCAAGGCTGGCCCTGACACAATCGGGGAAGCAAAAAAAGCAGTTTTTCAGGACAACAACAGCCCTTGGGCTAGGTACCTCTCAAAGGCAAATGAGACACTGGTCTGGCCCCCAGAGACTATAATTGACACACCTTCAACAATGGCCAGCCTGAAAAGCCTGCTAAAGAAACCGGGCAAACGCACCTCAAGGTTATAGGACCTCGAACGAATCAGACCCATCCCTGGCAGAGAGGGTATCACCTACTCATACGAAACTACAGTAAGTTAACCATATCTGAAAGGAGGACTGGGTAGGACAGCCCTCCAGAACATACTGAGAACTAGGCTCCTTACACTGCCAATTTGGTACTACAGGACCCATTGGAAACACAGATTGCCTGAAAATAAGGGATGTCGCCTGTGTCAATATCACACAGAATCAGCCGAGCACATCATCTGCTGCTGCCCAGTTCTGCTGGGACAAAGGCGACTATATCTAAGAACTCTGCTTTTGCAAAATGGCATGAGAACATGCAAAGAGGCCCTAATGCTTATCTTTACCATCACGGAACCGATGGCCCTCGCTCGAATCAGCAAATTCTACGCAGAAGCAGCAAGGATTTTAAGAACATCCTAAGCAACGGAGACAAATGTCCGCAACTTACAAGCTGATGTTCATCAAGAGCCGCAGCAACATTGATTGGAGGAGCTTCCCATACGAACTGGCCACAACGATCTCACTCATGCACTGTGCACCTTTGATTTTCAAGACGCACACTG
This sequence comes from Calotriton arnoldi, assembly GCA_963921515.1. Lineage (NCBI taxonomy): Eukaryota > Metazoa > Chordata > Amphibia > Caudata > Salamandridae > Calotriton > Calotriton arnoldi. Next base: position 730,854 of record CAWUFW010009547.1, read on the forward strand.
CATGCATGAAGGACGTACCACTCTAGGGGCCCGTATACGGTTCTGACTCTCCATCTCGCCCCCTATTTATCTCTGGCATAATCTTTTGGTGAGGCCCTTTTGCACTTCCATGCGCCATATAGACCCACACCTCACACAGCATGCGATCAACGATTCTAACATCAGATTTTTATTGACCTTTGCACGTATAACTTAACCCACTGCATGCTTGCATGCCACAATAATGTATGTCCGCGCACTCCACAGCCTTGGCCTTGCGTTTTGTCGTTTCACTGTACTCGCTATACAAATCACTTTTGACCCCACATCTAGGGCAGCTGTTAGCCTCGCTTGGTGATAAACGCCACAACACTGCAAACTTTTATATGGCATCATTTTATGGCACAATTTATGGTAAAGAGTCAGAATATCGAGTTGGAAATGTCGACTTGCACTAATATCGAGTGCAGAAGATTGAGATACAGAAATATCGACTGCAAGAATATCGTGGTCAAGAATATCGAGTTTAAGGTAAGAAATATTGTTTTCAAAAATATCAAAGCCATTAATATCGTTTGCAAAAATATAGGGGCCCATTACGATGTCGGGCGGAAGCACTACCGCCGTGCTGGCGGATGCAAAAACCACCAGTTACCGTCCGCACGCAGCAGTCCACACGCCCGCCCGATTACGATGCGAAAAGTCAGCCAAACACAGCCGGCAAGCCAGCGACACCGTCCGCCATCAAAGTGCGCCCGTACACGTAGCGGCGCAGCCTAATTGACACACACCGTCCGACGAAACACGTACCGCCCGGCGTACAAATTACGATGCCGCAAACAAACTGATCCCACGGCTAAGAGACACCGTACGTCAAACCGAAGCGGTAACACGAACGCCGAGCACGGACACCGAAGAAGCGGCACCCCGAGCATGAATCCAGCACTGCAGGCCCTCCCTATGCTCTATCTGATGCACCACCAAGGACGCAACGTACCGCGAAGACACAGGTAGGCACACACACAACAAGTGCACGCAAAAGCGCACACAGTGCAAGGGCGGAAAAAGCGGACAACACCCCACCCCCGCGTGTACACGACACATCTACCATTGCATCCACATATGACACACAGGCCAAATTGTAACATCTCATAACACATGTGTACACACCACCTGGGACTAGGAACCAACGACCCCGTCACGGCCCCAAAGCGGCGATGACGCTGCCACACATGCGCACAACGCAGAGGCCAACCGCAGCGCCATGCATGCGTCGCACACAGACACAGGGACACAACCAAGCAGCACACACACCAGCCCCACCCCGAACGCACATGACACTTGACAGGCCTGCCACAGACATGTCCCCAACGCCCAATTCACGGTCAACACCCAACGTCACACAACCGACGCACACATGTCAGTGAAGTCACGCAACAGCAGGACACACCCCAGTGTAACAAACATGGCGAAGCACACAGCGGCGGCAACACCAACTAGGAGAAGCAGGGCCCCTTCGGGAAGAGGAACGCCAGTACCACACTGAAACACCCATACCACCCTGCACACATGAACAAGACATACAAAACGGAACACCAAAGAGCCCGGGGACCGACAACAGGTGGCCCAAGAATAACATCCACACACAAGGCCCAACGCAGAGCGGAAAGGCAGCCTGCCGCCCACACAAGGGAGAGCAGACAGCACTGAATGACCTTCCATTCCAACTCCGAAACCACAGCCCTACGAAAGAAGCCGGTGAATACAGCCATTGTCCAATACAAGACCAACACAGGCATGCAGAGGAGACCGACCACAGGGCAGATAGCGCATATCACAGAAGAACACTACGGACGGGAAAGAAGAAAGAAAACACTCCCCCATGTCGGCCCCATGCAAGTTATCTGGAAGGAGTCACACATCACTGACCTTGAACTGTCTGAGAAGCATGTGGGATGAGGGCCCGTGTCCTCCGCACAAGCCAACAGAACACAAGTCCTGTCTCCCTACGACTACACAGAGCTCACAGCAACCTCGGAGCGTGCACATTGCAGACTGCACACACAGCCGGAGCACGCCACCACAACGCACCGCTGCAAAATGGCACTCGCAACACACCTACCCAACTACGCCGAACAGGTCAAGCTGTACAAAAACAACCTGATACAGATATTGGGATGCGAACCCCTGTCCCTGCTGAACGTAAGTTACCGACTGACTTACCGCATCACATTGTTCAGCTGCGTCATACCCGTCTTCTACTGTCGGAGGTGTCCCTACCAGCATCCTGTGGAGTTGTGTCTCTCCAACTGGGCATGTCTAAAGGCGGACCTGCTACAACTATTCCTCCTCTGGACGCACACGACAGGGCCTGCTCTGCCTATGGGGGCATGGCGTATGTGGCCAACATCGGACCCGCACTGAAATGGGACCACTGTGCCTCCACACGACGGATCATCGAGCACAGCTACATCGAATGTCACCCAGCATGCCCCATCATGCTCCTCCAAGGGACAACTTACGAACAACACCTTGACAGCCACCATCCGCTACATTGGCTGGCAAACATGTATACCACCAATGACATGGAAGCCCTGCTGGACGGCATCGCATACCTGACAACCTGTCAATTCGTCGGACCCCAACGCAAGTTCCCCAATTGACCTATGATGTCCAACCCCGCACCCATGCTTAGCTTCCGCACGGACTGGCCAGTCACCACCACAACAGCCATACCAAACGACCGGCAACAATTACCACACCATCAACGACATCGCCATGACATCGGATATGACTGGGACATGCACACTGTTCCCCATCACATCCAGGAACACCGCATGCATCGTGGGAGGCAGTGGCATGGGGTCTGTGTATCGCACCCACATGGACGGAACTGCACGAACAACCAGGACACGACATGGATCCAGCGCCCATGGACACACACACCGCTCAGTGGACATGAATAGGTCGCCTGGAGTCTGTGGGTGCTGCACCCCTCCCACCCCCGCCCCGGGAATCCCATACCAGGACCTTTGCATGGACGACAAGTGCATACAACAACAACACGACCCCAGTGACTGTGACATGTCCAGTAACCACCACATTGCAACAACAAGTGGCACGCCGCTGCATGCACGCAAGCACATGCCCTGATGTCATCTCACATGCACGCGTGCATGAGGAACAACCGCAGCAAACCTGTCACATGGAACTGAGATGGACTGTGCCCATGATGCCAAGCGGTCTGGTAGGCTACTTGTATACCGTCTGTGTCAAAGTCCGCAGCTCCGCAGCTATACGTAAATGTACATTAGCACAGCCTTGGCCAAGCAGATGTAACTCTGAAGCCCACATCCCACATGCAACAGCCAATCACATGTAACCCTACACCCTATCCCATTTGTAATCATGCTCAGTATATCCTCAACATGTATTCCGCTGCCAGTAGTGTCCACTATACTGCATCACAGAGGACAGAAGACTCAATATAATGTTTGAAACCAAAACTGTCTCCGCTGACTCATTTCACAAGTACGAATGAGAGAGGATGAGAGTATGTGAAGTACACGGCAGTCGTGACATGACCATGTAGTCCACTGGTATTGGATGTCAACGCAAATGAGTAGCACAACTGTGGAAGACACACATGTGTCGTGTGAAGTCGTATGGACGCAGTGCTCAGGTGGGTGGGTGTGACGGGTAGATGCGCACATGCCAAGTTGGAGCACGCCGTGTTGGGAGGGGTCATGAACAGTACACCACCGCTTCCCTGGGCATTGTGAGAGGACACCTGTCGGGGGAAGTGAACACGTGTGTGCACAGCAGCCGGGCACACGAACAATGCGGTACCAGGCGCACACGTCAGCCCACCCTCCGTGGACAAGCTGGATCCTGTTGTGCGCCCGCCATGCCCCTTGACAAGGCACACACAGCCCCAGTCGACCAGGTGTAACCCCAACATAGTCAATCCGCACAGGCGATACAGGGCACAGGATGGCAGTGGAGCATGGTGTGTGAGAGGTCTCCTCGCGCTCCTCCTGGTCATATCACGCAGGCAATAGAACCTCAACGTGTAGCATGGCACAAGTCAAATGGAAGTGTAGGGTGGACGCACCACAGCACGAGCAGCACTGACGTCACGGGAGGTGGCTCGCACCATCCCATCCATTGCCCATTATACCAACCACGCCACATGCCATTGCGACTAAGTGCAAGCGCGTGCGCCACCACCCCGAGCCCTCCCCAGAGAGGCCAAAGAGTGAATGTGTGGGCCATCAGTTACAGACGGACGCGGCCTGGCCGCAAGGGCAGCCACAGCCACTGGGTGTCGCAGGTGGCGGATCCGGAAGGCGAAGACTGTGATGCATAGTCCATGCAGGCCGGGTCTCCATTTGGGGCACCACGCAGGTGGACGGCGTCCCGCCACACATCATACCCTGAGACAGCCCACTCATGCAACTGGACCCACACATACACTCCTTGCCCTCTCTGGTGCGAGCTTGGGGCTGCCTGTGCAAGCGCTAGCCTCGCAGGTGCACATGCATATTGGGGGAGCGAGGGGAGGACATGAGGGCTGGGGCGAAGATGACTGTATCACTGTCAGTGAGTACAAGGGATGACCCAGATGTGGAAAGGAAGAGACGTGTCCCGTGTGTACTGCAACTAGTCGCCAATCCAACTACCCCCATGTCCGGAATGTAAGCCCGCACCTAGGCCCGCCCATCCGCCACATCGAATTTACCACCAGCACAACAACCTTCCCATTCGAAACACTGACTGGGGGTGGCGACCAGTGAACAATCATGTGTAGCCTACCCACGCGTACATGTGGGCCCTCCATGATCCATGTCACCTGCGGCAAAGTCATGACATGCGCAATGAGGGAAGTGAGGAGAGCTGTCCGCCCCACGCACAGAAGGTGCATCAGCTCCACAGACCCAGCAGCGAGTGCAGCAGGGGTCACATGTGCAGGGGCAGCTGTGCCTGGTGTGAAGGCACATGCATATAGACAGCACATCGACCAATGTGTAGTCTGCCCACATCTACAGTCCATCATCATGCGGACAGAGGAATTGAACACAGGGCAACACATCTGAGTGGGTGCACCCACCGTGACCAACAATGCGCAATCATCGACGTACCCGCCCTGTGCATGGCCCCCCACCCAACGGAGGCACATCCAGTGCCACCATCCCACACACACAAGCCTTCCACGGAACATGCTGTGTCCAATGGTCAGTACAGAGTCAGCGCCCATCTGGTGGATCCTGAACAGGAGACACATGCACACACATGCCAGCTCCCACTATGTACGTCTGCCACCTGGCACGTGCAATGTAACCTCTCACCTGTGACGTGTGTCTGCAAGCACACAGCCGTCTTGGCGCTGTCAATGTCGACACCTGTCAATGTTTCGGGAGGTGTGATCCGTACAGTGCTGTACATAGGGTGCAGTGCTGACACCTACTACTGTCTCATATCCCCTCGTGCCACAGGTCCCACTTGTTTTGGCCGCTCAGCCTGTGCCCACATCGTCGTCGTCGTGTGCCATACTCATCCAGCCTCGGAAGCAGTGCCATGCTCAGCAGACATTCATGTTGCCGTGGCGTTGCCGCTTGACGAATATGCAGTCAGTCCCCATCAGCACGCCCCGCAAGTCATTGGGGCCTAGATCCCCATGTGCATGCTCATGGCAGTGGTTTGCATCACTAGCCATTGCCATTGGTGGGAGACCTGTGTAAGTGTATTGTGGCCGTGCCGTCCCTGCTTGACAGCTGGGCTGTGACTCATGTGCTTGCTCAGTCATGTCAGTGATGTGAATGCGAAATTGCTATGTGTTGTGTTGCTTTGACATGTGTCCACTGCCATCTTCCCTAGGCGGAGACCGAACATTGACCGCCCATACCAATTGCTGGCGGACATGGATGATACTGAGGTCATAAGGAAGTTTCGGCTGGACAGGCCAACCCTGCATCGACTGTGTGCCATGTTGGAACCCCATCTCCGTCCCCGCAGGGTGTATCCGACAGCATTCACCCCCACGGCTAAGGTGATGGCCGCCATGCATTTCTTCGCCACTGGGTCATTCCAGCACACAGTGGGCAGTGGAGGAGGGATGTCCCAGCCCATGTTCAGCAAGGTGCTGAGGGATGTACTGGCAGCCATGATGCTGTACCGAAACAGGTACATCAGATTCCCCAGGGCTCGTGAATTGGCGGCAGTGAAGGGTGCATTCTATGCCCTTGGCAGGATCCCACACGTCGTTGGTGCCATTGATTGCACACATGTTGGCCTTGTTCCACCACAGGCCACTGAGCACCTGTACCGCAACAGGAAGCACACGCACTCCCTGAATGTGCAAGTGGTGTGCCTTGCGGACATGGTGATAACCCACGTGTGTGCAAAGTTCCCAGGCTCGGCCCATGACGCACACATAATGCGCAACAGCATCTTGCCACGACTGATGTCCAATCTGCAACAGGATCGTGGCTGTATTGTCGGTGAGTATGTGGAGTGGTGTAGCGTGCTGGCTGTGCGATGCTGTCCCCTGTCCAGTTGGAATAGCAACGGTTCTCTGTGTCCCTCACACCCAGGTGACTCTGCGTACCCGAATGGGGCATGGCTGCTCAGTCCATTGAGGAATCCTCGCACCCCAGCAGACGATCGCTACAATGAGGCACATGGGAGGACCAGACGTGTGGTCGAGCGTACCTTTGGCCTCCTCAAGTCCAGGTTCAGGTGCCTGGACCGCACCGAGGGTGCGCTGGCGTACTCCCACAGAAGGTGTGCCAGATAGTGGTGGCGTGCTGCATGCTGCACAATCTGGCCATTCGGAAGCAGATCCCCCTCATTGTGGATGACGGAGATCAACCAGGGCCCCAGCCCGCAGACCAGGACAGCTCGAGTGAGGAGGACAGCGGAGAGGAGGAAGCTGGGAATGTGCGCCAGCAGCTCATCGCCCGCTACTTCACTTGACGGTGAGTGTCCATGTACGACGGCTGATGTGGCTGTATTTGTGCAGGTGTGTGTGTGCTGTGTCAGGGTGGCCTTTTGTTCACTGCGTGCTGTGTGTCAACGCTCCATGCCCAGGTTAGTATGCCACTGATGGTGGCTGTGGAATTGTGCCCTATTGCTCTGTGCGATGTGTGTACATTGCTTGTAGTTGTTGACATGTACTGTGTGATGGGTGTGTGACACACTCATTGAATGTGCTCCTGTTCTGTCTCCCACCCCTAGGTCCCTACAGGCCCTCCGGTTCCATTGCCATGCCACGCATCAGGTGCCGTTCCGCTCAAGGTGGCCGTTGTATTCCATACAATTAAAACACAGGGCACAGACAGCAGTTTGTGGAAGAGGTGCATTTATTTCAAACTGTGACATGTGATTGTGTGTAAGGTGATGACAAAAGTGGTGCGTGCAGTGACAATGAGCTGTCGGTCATGGCTGCGTGATGCTCAGGGTGTACCCACTGGTTCTATGTCCATAGTCCAACACACACATGCCATCCAGATGGCTGTGTGGAGTGGGATCGTAGTCCAAGTCAATGCAGTGGGTGGTCAAGGAAGGCTGGCTGGCTGCCTCACTTGCGTCTGGAGCGTGCGAAGTCCTCCCGGGAGATCTGTTTCCACTTTGGACGGCCCCTTCCACGTTTGCGGGGGTGCCTGCTTGCGACCTGCTGGTGGTTGAGGTGTGCTCACTGGCTGTGGACGCAGGGGAACTGGACACTGCTGCTCGACCCTGCGCCCCGGCAGGTGGTGGCGGAGGGGAGCTGCTGTCCCTGGCTGTGACCTCACCGCCACCACCAGCTGGCCCATGAGGTCCACGAGTTGGCCCATACGGGCGTCCATGGACCTCAGCACCCCCAGCACCTCACGCGTGTCTGTAGCAGACCTGGCCCATTGTCCTTGGGCCTCTTCATAGGCCCCAAGGACTCTGGCCATTTGAGGCAGGGCATGGCTCCCAGGGGAGACTGGTGTTTCCCTGACCCTGCTCCTCCTACCAGTCCTGCTGCCACCGGCCTGCCCACTAGCCACATTGCTCACCACGGTCCTCGTCCTGGCTCCCAGGGTGGATCCAGTCGGCCGGGCCACCACCTGCGCTGGGGCTGGGGCCAGCGAAGATGTGGTGGCGGTTGCGGCAGTGGTAGTGGCCGCAATGACCGTGGGTGTGGCCGCAATGAACGTGGGTGTGGCCGCAATGACCGTGGGTGTGGCCGCAATGACCGTGGGAGTGGCCGCAACGACAGTGGCAGCAGGGGGCTGGGAATGTTCAGCAGCCCTGGATGATGGGTTGGTGGGTAGGAGGGGTCCTGGGGAGCGGTTGGGCCCTGCCACACCAGATGGGCCTGCTGGGTGGTCCGTGTCCGAGGAGGAGGACAGATCCTCCACATCCGTGTGTCCTTGTTGGGGGCTTGCAGGCTGGCTGTGCTGGCTGCTGTCTCCATCCCCAGCATCCAGCGGTTCGTCACCTGTGGGGAGAATGAGATTTGTTAATGTGTTGCACCTGGCGAAGTATGTATTTGTCGTCTGACATTCACAGTTCGTGCAATCTCGTACATGGGTTTCCCGGAGGCGTGTGTGTGGCTGTACCATTTGTAGTTGTGTGTGCTTGGCAATGGGACTGTGTGCTGTGCACATGTGGCATGGGACGGATTGGCCATGCCGATGGGTGTGTTGCTGTGCCCCTACTTATTGTGACTCTTGTGTATGCGGGCTCCTGGCCCATCCTGGGTCTGGTTTGTACTTTGCTTTTGGGGTTCAAATGGGACGCTTAGGAACGCATATGGCAACATGGGGGTCATGCCCCAGGAACGCATTTGGGATGGAATATGCTTTTGGGCTACATGCTGTGAGCCATGGGTGCCGAACGTGACATGTGTTGTGGCAGCATGACAGTGCATGGTCTGAGGTGTGTGCATGCCTGACATACCCTGCATATTTGCTGTCTGTTGTGATTACTGGACATGGCATTGGACGCATCGTTATGAGTGTGTGATGGTTGTGTGCCACCCGACGTATTGCAGTTGTCCCATCTCCTTGGTGTGCGTGCTGCCCTGTGCCATGTGCATCACTGCAGTGCTCGGGGGGTGTGGCCCATGTTGTGTGTTGTTGCTCACAGTGTGGCGTGCGCTTCATTGACTTCTGGCACATGGTTGGTCATGGGCATGTATCTTAGCGTGACTGCTGTATGTGTGGCAGCTGTTCGGATGACATGCCTTTCATGAGACTGGGGCTGACGGATGGGATGGATGGTATGTTGTATGTGCATGGTGTGTCTGTGTGTTTGATGGGTTCAGTGGTGTTCGTGTGCATTTATGTTGTTCCGCTCTGTTGCGTCTAGTGTTGTTTGTCTTACATAGGCGTAGTTGTGGGGTGTGTAGTTGACAGGCAGTAGGGGCTACATGGACAGGACTTCAATGGTGTTTCGGTTGTGTGTGATGGGTTGCACAGTGGCTGCCGTGTGGTACTATATTCAGTGTGGCTTGTGCATGCAGACGTGGCTCCTTGGGTGTTGCTGTGTCTGTGATGGGTCATGTGGGGTGTGAGTCTGTGGTTCATGTCCGTGTGCACATTGTTCACTTGTTCGTGACGGTGGGCGGTGCTGCGTGTTCGTCTGCTACGTGACATGTCCCATGTGTTGGTCGTGTTACGGTCCTCATGCCTCCAGTAATCCAGCCCTGTCCAGTTTCCCACCTGCAGGTTGTTCGTGCGTGCACTGTACTGGATGCCACATGGTTCTAAGCGGGGGTGCTCCATGTTGCAGGTCTGTGGGGGTGGGGGCGGTGTTGTGGGTCGTGGTGATGGCTGGACACCCACTGACACCGATTGTTGTGGACCGTGATGTCTACCTTTCGGCTGTCGGTGTGCACTGCGGTGGCTGACACGTGGCTGTGGGGTGTGGGGGATGCTCCTCCTTGCTGTGCTGTGGGACTAGGGGCCTGGTGTGTGTTGTACTTGAGCTGTCCACCCTCCCACCCACTGCACTTTGTGTTCCTGCCACTTACCTGTTACTTGTCGGTTAGTGCAGCTATGGCGGACACATGGGTGTGGTGGGTGCTCGTTGTGGCGCTTCTGGCATACTTGGGGACCTGTTGGTGGTTACGTGGCTGGCTGAGTGTACACATGCCCCCACGTATCTTACAGTTGTTAGGTTTGGGCTGTGTGTGGTGGTGTCTGTTGCATGTGTGTGTGATGTGTTGTGTATTGTGTGCTGGACATGGGGGTGTTCGTCCCTGGGAGCTGTGGCATGGTGGTAGTGCATGTGAGTACATAGCGGTGTGCTGGTATACATTAGTTTGTACTTACCAGCCTCCACTCCCCCTGGTAATCCGGTGAGGATCTCCGGATGTATGATGACTCGCACCTTCTCCTCCCACGCTTTGAAGGTCTTGAACAGCGCGGGATTCCCTCCGCCAGTGACGGCAGCCAGCTCTCTGTTTTTGCTCTCCTTCTTCTTGACCAGGCTTTTGACGTCATTCCACCGTTTGTTAATTTCTACTCTGTTCCTGGGCAGGGTCCCGACTGCATTGACCTGGTCTACGATCCGGTTCCACATTCTGTTTCTGGTGGCTAGTGGTGTGTGCTGGACCAGGTTCCCATAGATTTGTGGGTGCACCTTGATAATCTCGTCGACCATGACCGTCAGCTCAATGGGCGTGAACTTGGGCATTCTTTGTGGTGCCATGGTGTTTGTGGTGCTGGTGCGGTGTGTGTTGTGTAATGTGCAGGGGGTTTGTGGTGCCGGTGTTTGGTGGTGGTGGTGGTGGTGGTGGTTGTGATGTGTGCGTTTCTGTGGTGTGCTGCTGTCCTTGCTGTGTCACTGTGTCCTCTCCTCTCCTCTCTGGTTTGCAATGTTGCAAGTGGTTGTGGTCTGTGGGAGTGCTGCTTTTGTACTTACCTATGTGGGTGTGTCCTCATGGTCTGTTGTTTTCAGGTGTGTTGTGTCTGGTGTTCTGGCCTTTGTAGTTTTTGTTTGTCCAGGGGGATGTTTTCGGGATGTGTACTGTGCTTGTGTATTTGTGCGTGCCTTGCTGTGTGGACTTGTTGGCCATGTTGTGTGCGATTGTTTTTGTCAGCGGATGGTTTCTGTGCAGGGACGTGGCCGCCATGGCTTCTGCCGTGTCAATTTTCATCGGCGTTGTTTGCGCTGGCGGGCGGTATATTTGTAGTTTTCCTGCGCTCATGGCGGTGCGTTCGTAATTTCACGTGCGGTGTGTCGGCCGTGAGGGCGGGCGGTTTTGTGTTGTCGTGCGTGTTTCCGTCCGTGGCGGGCGGTTTGACTCTGACTCGGACGAGGGCGGGCGGTATCTTGTGTGATTTTTCCGCCGATGGCGGTTTTTGGTTTGTGTCATCGTAATGGCGTGGTCGGTGTTCAGACGGTGTGTGCGGGCGGATTTTTGCCGCTTTCATGCCTGGCGGATTTTTTTACGCCGGGTATCGTAATGGGCCTTATAGTTGTTAAAAATATCGTTTTTTTAGTTAGTGTTATGTATTTTAGTATGTATTTTAAATGTATGTACTCTATTTTTTGTCTAAGTATTGCATTTGTTTTTTAATATATGTGTTACATTTTTAGAAGTTATTAATTTTATTTTAATAAAATTTTGCGTTTTAGTTCCGTAGTGGGTTGTGGGTTTATAGGGGAATAGGGTGGGAAGTAATTTATTTATAATAAATTGAATATTAATTTTTATTTATTAGTATTTATTTAATTTTGATTTTATAGTGTTAATTGTGGGAATTAATTTATTATTAATTAATTAATAATTGGCTGTTAGTTTTTATTGATTAATAAATTGGTAAATGTGTTAATTGTGTCATTTATTTAGGAGCGGGTTGTAGGTTTATAGGGGAATAGGGTGGGAAGTAATTTAATCATAATTAAGGGGTTGATTACGATGTCGGGCGGATCGCCACCGCCCGCATGGTGGTGGCGATCCGCCCGCCATTTTCGTCCGTCCGCCACCAAATTCCCCCCGCCATATTACCATGGCGGAGGGGACCCCGGCGGACGGAAAGACCGTCCGCATGTTTTCCGCCCGGCCGATCAGTCGACCAGGCGGAAAAGGGATTAATATGGTGGCGGTGTCTGCAAGACACCGCCATCCACATTATGATGCCGGCGGTGATGAGCCTTTCCATGGTGGCGTCGCCGCCATGGAAAGGCTCACGGTCCCTGACATTGGGGGCCCGTAGCGGGCCCCCAGGTATTTTGGGGGGTGGGGGTGCACATAGGGGGTACCTATGGTACCCCCCTGCATTTGCATATACAAAATGGCAGGCACCGCGCGGGTACCTGTCACGTTGTGCATGCAGATGCACAACATGCATTTCCAGCACTGTGGCGGGCGGTGTTGTGAGCACCGCCCGCCACAATGCTGGAAATGGGGATGCCACCGCCACCGTGGCGGTGGCATCCTAATCACATGTGCGGGACCGCCGCACACATAGCGGGCGGTCCCATTTACCGGGGCGATGGCGGGCGGACAAAGTCCGCCCGCAATCATAATCGGCCCCTAAATTATTAATATTTGTTTATGAAATAATATTTATTTATTTAATATTTTATGTTGTTAATTGTGGAAATTAATTTATTATTAATTATTTATTAATTGGTTGTTAATTATTATTAATTAATTGGTAAATATGTTAATTGTGTTATTTTTTTAGGAGCAGGTTGTGGGCTGATAGGGGAGCAGGGTGGGAAGTAATTTAATTTTAATACATTTATTAATATTTTTAATATAATATTTATTTTATTTTATTTTATAGTGTTGTGTGAATTAATTTATTAATAATTATTTATATTTTGCTTGTTAATTGTTATTAATTAATTAATTAATTGTTAATTAAATATGTTAATTGTGTCAAGTTTTAAGAAATTGGTAGTGGCATTTATAGGGGCATATGGTGGGAGGTAATTTATTTATAATTAATGAATTATTTGTTAATTAATGCTAATTAATTAATTAAAATTTAATTATGGCAATTGTGTAATTATTTTGATGTGTGAGTTATGGGGTTTATAGTGGTAAATGGAGGGAAGTAATTTTTTTTAAATTAATTAATGATTTGTTAATTGATATTAATTTATTAATGTAAAATTAGTTATGGAAATTGTGTAAATATTTTTAGGTGTGTGTTTCGGTGTTTATTGGGGTAGAGGGTGAAAAGAAATTTAGTTTAAATTAATTAATCATTATTTGATCATTAATATAAATGTATTAATTGATAAATATTTTTGGTAATTGTTCATTTTTTTTGTTTGGGGATTTAGGTTCTATAGCTGTAACGTTTGGTTAGTACATTAATTTTTACCTTTTTAAATGTGTTTTTTAATAATTGTTTTATTGATAATTAATTGTGTTAATTATGGAGGTACACTTTTTTAAATTTAGATGTGTGTTGTAAATTGTGTGGTGCTATAGGGTAGGAAAACAAATATATTTATGTCATAAATATTTTGTTTGATGAAAATTAATTTCTATTTCAAAATATTTATTTGATTGTTAAATTTTAAAAAATAATCTTTTTATGTAAATTTTAGATTTCTTCTACATTATAATATGTTTCTATGTTTTGTAAATTTTTATCTTTTTATGTATGTTTTGTTTTTGGCTTTTTTATTTTGTATTGTGGTTGATATTTTCTTTGTTTTTAAATTAGAATTTTATTTAGTGGGAATAGTAATTTTTACCCCTCCGCTATCCAACACTTTCCCTACTGCTGCATTCACAGGAGTGGGAATAGTAATTTATACCCCTACACTATCCAAAACTTTCCCTACTGTTGCACTCACTGGAGTTGGAATAGTAATTTTTACCCCTTTGCTATCCAACACTTTCCCTACTGTTGCACTCACAGGAGTGTGAATAGTAATTTTATTCCCTCCGCTATCCAACACTTTCCCTACTGTTGCACTCATTGGAGTGGGAATAGTAAATTATTCCCCTCCGCTATCCAACACTTTCCCTACTGTTGCACTCATTGGAGTGGGAATAGTAATTTTTACCCCTCCTCTATCCAACACTTTCCCTACTGTTGCACTCACTGGAGTGGGAATAGTAATTGTATCCCCTCCGCTATCCAACACTTTCCATACTGTTGCACTCGTTGGAGTGAGAATAGTAAATTATTCCTCTTTGCTATCCAACACTACTGTTGCACTCACATGAGTGGGAATAATAATTTTTACCCCTCTGCTATCCAACACTTTCCCTACTGTTGCACTTGTTGGAGTGGGAATAGTAATTTTTATCCTTCCTCTATCCAACACTTTCCCTACTGATGCACTTGCTGGAGTGGGAATAGTAAATTATTCCCCTCCGCTATCCAACACTTTCCCTACTGTTGCACTCACTGGAGTGGGAATAGTAATGTTTACCCCTATGCTATCCAACATTTTCCCTACTGTTGCACTCGCTGGAGTGGGAATAGTAATTTTTATCCCTCCGCTATCCAACATTTTCCCTACTATTGCACTTGCTGGAGTGGGTATAGTAATTTTTTCCCCTCCGCTATCCAACACTTTCCCTACTGTTACACTAATTGGAGTGGAAATAGTAAATTATTCCCCTCCGCTATCCAACACTTTCCCTACTGTTGCACTCATTGGAGTGGGAATAGTAAATTATTCCTCTCCGCTGTCCAACACTTTTCCTACTGTTGCACTCACTGGAGTGTGAATTGTATTTTTTTCCCCGATGCTATCCAACACTTTCCCTACTGTTGCACTCAATGTAGTGTAAAATGTAAGTTTAAAAAATATTAAATATGGTCATATTTTAATTTATAATATAATTTTATTGAAATAATTTTTATGTCACAGGTGTATGTATATATATATATATATATTTATTTATAATTTAAAAAAAATGTATAATTAATTAAAAATTATTTATTAATTAAAAGTAAATATATATATATTACATTTTATATATGTATGTTTAATTTATTTTTAAATTAAGTTTATTACTTATAATTGTTAAAATTTACAAATAAATCTAAATATTTTATTCAAGTTAAATGTATTATTTAATTTATTTTACATTATTTTTTATACATATAAAAAAAACGATATTTTGTACTTACCATTATGAAGATAGGAGGTCGATATTTTTGACAACGATATTTATGTCCCGATATTTTTGCATCTCAATATTCTGGTACTCGATATTCTGTCAGTGATCCACAATTTATATTGTCTTTTATGTTTTTATATTTAGGGGCCGATTCCGATTCGGGCCGGAAATCTCACCGACCGAGCCGGACCCGGAGAGATTTCCGACCGAATCGGACCCGTGCAGTCCGACCGAACGAGTACGATGCGCACGTATGCCATCGGACTCGAGTCGGTCGGACTCCCATTGAAGTCAATGGGAGCCTGTCGTACAACGCGTACGCGGGCTCCCATTGACTCAATGGGTGCGATGCGGACAAGTGCGCCCCCTACAGCGTGTACGCGGCGAAGCGATTCGCGCCGTACATGCACAGGTAGGGGGGACCCATGGGTCCCCCCTGTGTGCGACTCGCGCGGCTAATCGTACAGGGGGGTCCGACACGGACCCCCAAAGTACGGCTCCGACAGCTCTTTCGAGCCGGAGTGCGCGGCTCGGTCGGACTGCTCGCGGCGCGCATCGTACTTACCCGGCCGGGGAACGTCTCCATTGCGCGTGCGAGTCATGTCCGTGCGAGTCGGTCGGTGCGGTTCGACCCGGGATCGAGTCGGTCGGAGCGGTCGGGACGCCCGGACGAGTCGTCGGCGAATACGCATCGTACTCGCTCGCCCGGACGCGCGTACGGATCGGTCGGGAAATAGGGCTCCGAATCGGATCCGGTTAAGCCGAATCCGATTCGGAGCCCTACCGGCCGAGATCGGAATCGGCCCCTTCGTGTCTTTTTTATACTACCCCTTTTGCAAAGGATTTTAAGTAATCATACAATAAAGATCATTCAAAGAGTGAGATTCTGGCAATATTATTTAGAATACTTATAATGACAGGCTCAGTACTAGAAAACTGGAATACTGGACACAATTATACCAGGTGGTAATTCTGCCTTCAAAAATAGCATGAGGAATTGGCTGCAACGGCAACTAAGGGGCCGATTACGATTGCGGAAGGCCCGTCACCGTCAGCCATGCGGTGGGGGTCCTTCCGCAATCGGACCGCGATATTCCCTCCGCCACATTACAATGGCGAAGGGAATAGCGCACGGACCGCGGCGGACGCAAAGACCGTCCGCCACGGGACGGCCAAAAGCAATCTCACAGATTGCCTGGCGGACGGCCCACATAGCCTAAAATGGTGGCGGTGCCGTGCAGGCACCGTCCACCAAATTAGGATGCTGGCTATTGCAGGCCTTTCCATGGCGGTGATGCCGCCATGGAAAGGCTGGTGGGGATTAGTGACGGGGGCCCGTTGCGGTCCCCCCTTGTGTTGGGGGAAGTGAGGGTGCACTTGGGGGGTACCCATGGTACCCCCCTACATTTCACAGCACTATGTGGCAGGCACCGTGTGGTGCCTGCCACGTAGTGCTGTGAAATGCACAACATGGCATTTTCACATCGCGGAGGGTGCTGCTGTCAGCAGCACCCGCCGCAATGTTAAAAATCAAGATCCGACCTCCATAGTGGCGGTCGCATCCTGATCGGGTGTGCGGGATGGCCACAGGCATGGCGGACGGTCCCGGTTCCCACCAGGATGGCGGACGGACTCCAGTCCGTCCGCCATCCTAATGACCCCCTAAGTCTCTATTCCTGTTTCTTTTTCTGACAAGGGGAGCATGCAATGCTCCCTTGCTAGAACTTTGCCTCGCTTTCCCTCCCCTGCTCCCCACAATACCCACCCTCCACCCCCTCCTCACAAAGCGACTGCAGTATACATTTCCCTTCTGCTGAAGCAGTTGGTAAATTTATGCATTAAACACCACGGAACTGAGACATCGGTATGGTTTTATGACTTGTAAAACCAGTCCCACAAAAGTATTCCCCATTCCATGGGGTTTACCGTGTACTTGAACAGTACTAGCCTGGTGTTACCAAACAGTAGCATAACATTTTCATGTGGAGTTTACACCCTGCCAGTACTGTGCAACTTGTGGTAAGGGCCTTGTATGCAAACGGTGGAGAGTGTCTATCCATTTCATCCAGTTCATCCAATTGGGGGCTCCTGCATTTTTCCACATTGTGAACAGAGACGGTGGTCACAAAATGGATATAGGAAATTTGCATTGAAACGAGGGAGGTGTTTATTGACTTTGCAGGGATTCAATAATGATTTGGGATAGAGAGATGCTCTTTATTGTGTTTGCTAGGTTGGCTACCGCTCTCTCATTGATGTGGAAGAATTTTCCAAACCAGCCATTGCTCTCCAGGGATTTAGCTGAACTGCTAACACTCAGGCATGGACACCCACAAACTCTATGCTCTACGTCAGGGGTCCCCAATCTTTTCTACAATAAGAACTACTTATGTTCAATGAAAACCAACTTAAGGTACTTTTGTAATAGTCATCAGACAAGATTGCATTGATGGCCACCAAATGCAAGAGTATTAGCAATGACCACCTCGGTTCATCAGGCATGGCTGGCAGAAGTAATTTTAAAAAGGCTTTTTCAATGTGGAATGCCTCTATAAAGGTGATACAGAACAGCCATAGCTGAAATGCCCCGGGCATCAAGGTAATAATATTAGTAATAAGTCCCTCCAACTCTGCATGATTTATTACTCAAATACGAGCTTTAAATGTTTTTCAATTAACTCATTTTTCTCCAAACATCAGCATCTGAGTTCTGAAAATACACACATTTTCGTCTTCAATACACACTTTTCAATACTGGTGTACACATATTAATTCAACCAAGGAAAAGCTTATAATTTATTAGACTGGGCTGCATGTAGGAGAGCTATTTTAGTCAGCTAACAGCCTACCAGTAGCTCTCAAGGTCTTGTTGAAGAAGCCAGCTCTACGTGGGGCTTTAGTTAGATTGTGCAATATGCGTGTTGCCTTTGTGGGCTCTGTGGGAAATCAGTGACAGGAAAGCCATGAAGAACACCAATAGAGTAGGATTTGTGTTCATGTCAAAGAAATATCTAGCACTGATAGGTTAAAAAAATCTTTTTTTTTTTAAATACTGCACACATAATAATTCATCTCATTGGTGTTACCTAGAGTGTGTATTTAGCGCACGGATGTGTGTTCTATGGGCCGAATAGAGAAAGATGGGTTCTTTAAATGTGGTAAGGTCTTTCCTTGGCATTGCCTCATACTGGTATGCAATGGAGTGTAGATTGAGGAGAGCAGTGGAATGAACAGTTCAGGGTAAGATCAATTAATTCATACATTAATCAATGCAGCGCCTGGATACCCTCTCGGGTGACAAGTTTTGCACTCTACAAATCCACGTTACATTACATAGTAGGCTTGTTCATTGTATCTCGCAAGGGAGAATACAATACAAATTGGAAGCACTGTCCTTGTTGTCTGCAAAACGGAGAATTGCTATACACTGGCTGAGACTCATGGGACCACAAATTAACAAAGTGGCATTGTGAGGTGACTGAATAGTGTAAATAGTGTGTAACTGAGGAACTATATTTGTTGTGTACCCAGATGGACAACAGATTCACTCATGATTTGGAAAGATGTGAAATGTTGAAAGGCTTGATTTATTCAGCTGATACACTGCCCTCTTGAAATACTTTTGGTGTATTAAATACAATTGTTGTGATAATGGACATTGTCATTTACAAAAAGTACGTGCTTTAATGTAATGGTAGCATCTGACCAGATTCTGTGGCGATTGTGAAGACCCAGAGTACTGTGATGTGCCTATTGTTTGTTGGTCTACTGCACAATAATAAAATAGTTACAAAATAAATGTTGTGTTATACATTTAGGGGCCGATTCCAATCTCGGCCGGTAGGGCACCGAATCGGATTCGGCTTAACCGGATCCGATTCGGTGCCCTCTTTCCCGACCAAATTCGTACGTGTGTCCGGGCGAGCGAGTACGTTGCGAGCGCACGCGAAATCACCGACCGACTCGTACGCGGGTCCGACCCGCTCCGACCAACTCGCACGGACACGACTCGCACAGCGCAATGGAGACGTTCCCCGGCCGGGCAAGTACGATGTGCGCCTCGAGCAGTCCGACCGACTCGTGCCATCCGGCTCCAAAGGGCAGTCGGAGCCGGACTTTGGGGGTCCGTGTCGGACCCCCCTGTACGCGTAGCCGCGCGAGTCGCACACAGGGGGGACCCATGGGTCCCCACTACCTGTGCATGTACGGCGCGATTCGCATCGATGCGTACCCGCTGTAGGTGGCACCCTTGTTCGCCTCGCACCCATTGAGTGAATGGGAGCCCGCGTACGCGTTGTACAACCGGCTCCCATTGACTTCAATGGGAGTCCGACCGAATCGAGTCCGATTGCATGCGTACGCATCGTACTCGTTCAGTCGGGCTGCTAGAGTCCGATTCGGTCGGAAGTCTCTCTGGGCCCGGCTCGGTCGGAGTGATTTCCGGCCTGAATCGGAATCGGCCCCCTAGTGTATGGGCTATCTTTTGGCTTGGCAATAGCAGTGCCATTAAAGACATTTGCATTTTGTGAACATTTAATTTGCATTCTCCATTCATGAATAAAAGCAAACAGTTTTTAGGCATGGTAAACGATAACCAATTGGAAGAAAAAATATAAAAGTAAATCAGTGTATAATAAACATCACAAATGTGTTACTTTTGAAAACATACTTGTTAGACCTGGCACCATTGGCGTGGGTCTCCCTTCCATTTGTTTTGCCTCTACTTCCTGTGTTTTGCTGTATGTTGGACTCCATTTTTGCTGGTCTAGATGCTTTGGGCACTTTGCCACTGCTGTTCAGTGCCAAAGTGCAAGTGCTCCCTTTGTAAAGTATTTTTGTGGATTAGTGATTCCATTATTGGCTATTTGATTTACTTGTCAGACCCTAGTACAGTGCACTATGTGTGCCCAGGGCCTGTAAATCAAATGCTGCTGGTGGGCCTGCAGCACTGGTTGTGCCACCCACAGATGCAGCTTGTAAAATGTGACTCAGGCCTGCCATTGCAGAGCTTGTGTGCAGTCTGGGACTGCCATGTCGACTTGGCAAGTGCACACACTTGCCAGTTCCTAAACCTTCCCTTTTCTACATATTAGTCACCCCTAAGGTAGGCCCAAGGTACCCCTTGTGGGCAGGGTGCATTGTATGTGAAAGGTAGGACATGCCCTGATGTGTGTGGCATGTCCTGATAGTGAAATACTGCCAATTTCGTTTTTCACTATTGCAAGGATATCTGTTCCCATAGGCCAGAATGGGGAGTTTGTTTATAACACCTTATAAACATAACTGACCCTGGGAACGAGATGGGAAAATAAAGTTTAGTATGCCTGTACTCAGAATGTTAAGATACATCTTTTAGTGAGGGTGATTTTTACATTCTGTGTTTGAAAATACCACTTTTAGAAAGTAGGTATTTTCTTGCCTAACCATCCAGTGTGCCTTTGCTAGGTTTGTGTATTGCATGTCTGGCTTTTGGATGACAGGGGCTGGAGAAGGGCAGTGGCTCCAGAAGTCTGATGAGTCAGGGCTGGGCTGAATAGACCTGGGCTGCATTTAGAGTAGGTGAAGGAGATTTCCTTTTCACCTGAATGGGCCTGGTCTGCCTTCAATAATGCTGTCTCCACCTCCTGCCAGGAAGATGCACCAGTGAGGACAGAACTGGTTTTGGCTGGGTACAGACACTCTCTGCCTTCAGAGAACAAATGTTTTGTGGTATAAGTGTTGGGGCCCAGACCCCAGACTTTTAGATCACTTCTGGGAAATCAAGAGGAACCTTTGCCAAGGAGAAGAGCCGGATAAGCTGAGGAGGAATACTGCCCCTGTGCTGTTTGCTGTCTGGGGTTGACCTGCAGTGGCTGCTTGCTGCCAAGGAAAGGAGAAAAAGGACTTTGCTGTTTGCTTGGTCACCTGCTTGAAGAAGATCTCCAAGGACTTGAAACTGAGCTTACCTCCTGTTCTGAAGTCTCAGGAACACAAAGACTTCATCCCTTCTGTCTCTCTGCATCTAGAACTGCTGTTTCAGCTGCTACAGAAGGAAATTGCAACACCGACGCCGGCGACCCACGCTGTAACCTGCATCGAAGCCGTGGGCACTGCCGCATTGACTCCGAAGCCGTCATTGAGGCCGCTGCCTGCACCGGAGCCGAGGATACCGCCTGTGACGTTCACAACGCACCATCCCGACTCGCACCGCAGCCCCGACTTCATCAACGCCGGTGCTTCATCAACGCAGAGCCGATTCTCGACGAGGGTGACTCCCGAATCCATCGACATCGCACCGTCGTAAGGAACCGATGCCTCGCCGCCATTCGTGACGTCACCTCCCCGACACAGTAAGGAACCGATGTCTCACCTCCCCTGCGCTGCAGTAAGGAACAGAGGCATCACCTCCCCTGGGGTCATAAGGAACCGCCGGCGCCAACGCACTGGTGCACCGCCCAGGGAACTGGCTAGTGTAGCTTTGGGGGAGGAGTTGGGTGCCCAAGTTGGGTGGGGTCCTGCAGAGATGTCCCTGGTCTCTTTAGGAGACAGTGAGATGGTCCCAAGGACTCATCTGCCTGATAACACTAAAAAGTACAGGCAGTGGGTGACCATCAATGGCCATAGTGTGGAGGCTCTGAGGGACACCGGAGCCAGTGTGACAGCTATCAGTTGTCGGCTGGTGTCTGAAGAGCAGATGGTCCCCAACACATTCTACCCAGTAGTTGCCGCTGACAATTCAGAGTGCCTCTGCAAAGTGACACAGGTTCCCTTTGAGTGGGGGGGGCTCAGCTACCTTGAGAGTAGCTGTGAGGCCAGCCATGCCTGTTGACTGTCTGCTAGGCAATGATTTGGAGAGCTCCCCTTGGGCGAAGGTGGAGCGGAGGTCTCATTTAGAGATGCTGGGTCTGCCTGAGTGGGCATGTGTGACCGCTCGGTCAATGGCAGCCGGAAAGGGCATTCAAGAGGACCTGGAGCCTGAAAGAGTGGCCCAGGTGCCTGCCGGGAAGAGAAGAGGCAGGGGGCGTGGGAAACCGGCCCCCGAAGTTCCCACGGTCCAGGAGGAGGTAGACCCTGAGGGGGATGCCCTGGAGCCTACAGGGGAACAGGTAGCTGAACTGGGGGACCTGCCTGAGCTGACCCATTGGCAGCAAGAAGGAGGAGGACCCACCAGGGAGGAGTTCTGCCAGGAGCAGCATACGTGCCCTTCTCTCATTGGTTTGCAGCAGCAGGCTGCAAACCAGGCAGCAGGTGATCAGTCCGGATCACATTGGATATACTGGGAGAATGGTCTCCTGTATAGCGAGCCTAAGGTTGCTGAGCCTGGGCCAGCCCGTGTGCTGGTGGTACCCCAGCGCTTCAGAGCCTTCCTACTGGGTCTGGCTCATGATGTACCTTTGGCAGGACATTTGGGGCAAGACAAGACCTTTGAAAGGCTTGTCACCCACTTTTAATGGCCCCAAATGCGCAAGCATTCTGATGCTCACTGTAGGTCTTGCCAGACTTGCCAGGCAAGTGGCAAGAGTGGGAGGAAGTGTAAGGCTCCTCTCCAACCTTTCCCTGTAGTCAGCACCCCCTTTGAAAGGTTGGGCATTGACATTGTGGGGCCTCTGGATCCCAAGACAGCCAGGGGCAACAGGTTCATCCTGGTCTTGGTGGACCATGCCACCCGGTACCCGGAAGCCATCCCTCTCCGGACTGTGACGGCCCCCGTGGTGGGTCGTGCATTGATGGGGATTTTCTCCCATGTGGGGTTCCCCAGAGAGGTGGTGTCCGACCGTGGTACCAACTTCATATCGAAGTATATGAAGTCCCTGTGGCAGGAGTGCGGTGTAACTTATAAGTTCACCACTTCTTACCACCCCCCAAGGTAATGGGCTGGTTGAGAGATTCAACTGGACCCTAAAGGGCATGATTATGGGTCTTGGTGAACCCATGAGACGTAAGTGGGGCGTCCTCTTACCATGCCTTTTGTTTGCTTACAGAGAGGTGGCCCAGAAGTCCTTAGGGTTCAGTCCCTTTGAACTGCTGTACGGCCATCCTGTAAGAGGACCTCTGAGTCTGGTGAAAGAAGGCTGGGAGAAAGCTCCCAGTAAACCTCCCCAGGATGTATATAGCTACATGCTGGCCTTCAGAAACCAGATTAAGCGCTTCAGACAACTCGCTCAGGCGAATCTGGAAGCCAGCCAGGAGGAGATGAAACGTTGGTATGATCAGAATGCCACTCTGATCGAGTTTCAGCCTGGACAGAAAGTTTGGGTCATGGCCCCAGTGGAGCCTTGTGTGCTCCTGGATAAGTGGACTGGACCATTTGAGGTGGTGGAGCGCAAGAGTAACGTCACCTACTTGGTGGACTTGCAGTCTCCTAGGAACCCTTTGCGGGTCCTGCATGTGAACCGCCTGAAGCCCCACTTGGAGAGGTCCGAAGAGGGCACGCTTCTAGCAACAGATGCTGGGATGGAAGAGGAGACTGAGGCTTTTCCTGACCTCCTGTCTGCAAAGGAGCAAGATGGGTCAGTGGACGGTGTGAACCTCTCTACCGCCCTGACCCCTGAGCAGCAGAGGGACTGTCGCCAACTGTTGGGACAGTTTTCTGACCTGTTCTCCCTGACCCCCGGTGTCACTCAGTGGTGCGTCCATGATGTGGACACTGGGGACAGTCCTCCAGTAAAACATAAAATTTACAGAGTGACTGACAGGGTCAGAGCTTGCATCAAGGAGGAGGTCTCCAAGATGTTAGCGTTAGGGGTGATTGAGCCCTCAGACAGCCCTTGGGCCAGCCCAGTGGTCTTGGTCCCGAAGGCTGCCGCACCCGGTGCCAAGCCAGAACTCCGGTTCTGTGTGGACTACCGAGGGCTCAATTCAGTCACCAGGACTGACGCGCACCACATCCCCAGAGCTGATGAGCTCATCGATCGGTTGGGGGCTGCCAGGTACCTCAGTACGTTTGACTTAACATCTGGGTACTGGCAGATCACCTTGACTGATGGGGCAAGAGAGAGGTCAGCATTCTCCACACCAGATGGGCACTACCAATTCCGGGTGATGCCCTTTGGAATGAAGAATGCCCCTGCCACCTTTCAGAGGTTGGTCAACCAGGTGTTGGTTGGGCTGGAGGATTTCAGTGCCGCCTACCTGGACGACATTGCAGTGTTCAGTGCCACTTGGGAGGAACATCTGCACCACCTCTGGGAAGTGTTGAAGGCACTGCGGAGGGCAGGCCTCACGATCAAGGCAAGCAAGTGCCAGATCGGGCAGGGTTCAGTGGTGTACTTGGGACACCAGGTAGGGAGCGGCCAGGTGGCGCCCCTACAGCCCATAACTGATACCATTCTGGCTTGGGAACCCCCAAAGATTCAGACAGAGGTGAGAGCCTTCTTAGGACTCACCGGGTATTACAGGAGATTTGTCAAGGGGTATGGCACCATTGTTGCCCCCTTGACAGAGCTGACTTCCAGGAAGCAGCCCAAGAAGGTGAACTGGACTGACGCCTGCCAGAAGGCTTTTGATGCCCTGAAATCTGCCATGTGCACAGCGCCCGTGCTAAAGGCACCCAACTTCTCAAGAGAATTCATTGTGCAGACAGATGCTTCAGAGCATGGTGTGGGGGCTTTGCTCTCACAGCTAAATGAGGAGGGCCTAGACCAACCTGTGGCCTTCATTAGTAGGAGGTTACTTCCACGGGAACAGAGGTGGAGTGCGATTGAGCGTGAGGTATTTTCTGTGGTCTGGGCGCTGAAGAAGCTGAGACCATACTTGTTTGGGACTCAATTCCGGGTTCAGACAGACCACAGGCCCCTCAGATGGTTGATGCAAATGAGGGGTGAGAACCCAAAGCTGTTGAGGTGGTCCATTTCCCTACAGGGGATGGACTTTACGGTGGAACACCGCCCAGGTACAGAACACGCCAATGCTGATGGTCTGTCCAGATTTTTCCGCCTTAGTGAAGAGAACTCCCAAGAGGGTGGGTAGTTCTCCCCACATTTCAGCTGGAGGGGACAGGTGTTAGACCTGGCACCATTGGCATGGGTCTCCCTTCCATTTTTTTGCCTCTACTTCCTGTGTTTTGCTGTATGTTGAACTCCATTTTTGCTGGTCTAGATGCTTTGGGCACTTTGCCACTGCTGTTCAGTGCCAAAGTGCAAGTGCTCCCTTTGTAAAGTATTGTTGTGGATTAGTGATTCCATGGTTGGCTATTTAAAAAAAAAAAGAAATTATTGTTTTTTTAATGTTTTTTTTTAAATTAACTCTTTTTATTGAAAACAAGGTATGACACATAATTATTCAATATACATGCAGATTGGCAATACTTGGTACTATGCAAGTGGCACATCGGAACAGTGTTGAATAAATATAAAAGTGACAGCAGATCATTATAAATTTTTAGATCCCACTGACAATGTCTTCTCTCGGCCCTGGAGGTTCACATATCTCCCCCCTATGGACATTCCAATGCCCCCATATTCGTGTCCATTTATTTATTTATTTATTTATTTTAGGCAATTTGTAGAGCACACAACTACCCTTGGGTGTCTCGGCGCTGAGGACTGTTTAGAGGTCGAACTAGAGGAGGGGAGCTTATTTATTAGGGCATCCCCTGGCTTCATATATGGACCTTTCCGTGACCATACACCAGACCATATCATTGCCCCACTCTGTTGTCTTTGGTGGATACCGAGCCCTCCAAGTTCTTGCAATGTTCCGTTTTGCCACCATCAGCCCCAAGGTGACCCATATACGCTCCCAGGAGTTGAGGTCAGTAGGGCCCCATATGTTCAGGAGGGCCATTTTAATATTACAATTCATTTGCTGCCCCAAAGCTTCCTCCATATGGCACACCACCGCCTCCCAGTATCCTTGAATCAGTGCGCACTCCCAGAGTGTATGAATAAAAGTTCCCTCCTGCCCACATTATCGCACACAGCCTCCATCTAAACTATAACCCATGCTAACCATCAGGGGCCCCGACAGGTAGGATCTATGGAGAAGCTTTAACCGCACCAGGCGGAGCCTGGAGGAAATGGCCACCTCCCGAGGGGAGGCCACTGCCGACAGCCATTCCTCGTCATCCAGTCCCGCCACGTCATGCTCCCATTTGGTCCTCAAACGGGTCAGGGGATCTGCCATGTTGTTGATCAGCTTTTTATAGTTAAGTGATATGGCCTTCTCCGGAAGGTCGCCGTCCAATATTCTGTCTGCGAGCTGGGAGGATTCGGGGAGAGCACTACCCCTCGGAAGGACCGCAAGCAGGGCGTGTCTAATTTGGAGATATCTAAAGTATTCAGACTGGGCCAACTCGTATTCTTGCTGCAGCCGGGAAAAAGGGACCACCTCACCCGACTTCCACAAATCTCCCACCTTGGATATACCTATGAGGTCCCAGCGATCAAAGCCCTTCGAGTGAATCAGTCTGCCCAATTGCTCACAATGCCAGAGTGGTGTGGCCTGTGTAAGTTTTCCCTCCCATCCCAAGCTTTTAGTAGCCACTTTCCACACATGCGCCGCATGCCCAGTCGGACCAGTCAGAGCAGGTCTCAACGCCCGCACGTAGAGGACCTCCTCAAAGCTACCACCTGGGAGCAGCCATCTGTCGATCTGAAAGGCCGGGTCGCCCTGCGGTCGGTACATACATTGATTGATTGCTGCAAGTTGGGATGCCCAGTAGTACTTCCGTATATCCGGAAGTCCGATGCCTCCGTCGAACCACCATAAAGTGAGTTTGTGTGTTGCAATACGAAGTGGTTTTCCCTCCCACAGCAAGTCCCGCACAAGACAGTCGAGTACCTTAAAGTACGAGGAGCCAACAGGGAGCGGGGTATTTTGTAGCGCATACAAGAATCTGGGAAGAGACATCATTTTAAATAGGGCTGCACGCCCCAAGAGGGACAGTGGGAGTGATTTCCAGTGCAGAACATCTGATTTAAGATGCACCAGAGGCGGCAGAAGATTACGGTCATAGAATCTGGATAGGTCTTTAGAAACCCAGATCCCCAGGTATTTGAAGCCGTCGATGGCTTCCGTCAAGTGATAGCCCAGAGGGAGTGAAGGCCGCTTGCCATAGAGGACATAAAGTACCGATTTAGACCAGTTTATGGAGTAACCAGCAAACCTACCGAACACCTGAAAAATGTCCAGGACCACATTGAGGGTTGCAGGCGGGGAGGCCAAATAGAGCAAAATATCGTCCGCATACAGCGAGATATGGTCCTCCCATCCGGACGTCCATTTAAGGCCCCTTATGACGGGGTTCTGGCGGACCCACGTTGCCAGAGGCTCCAGGGCCAAGGCGAAAAGAAGGGGAGACAAGGGGCAACCCTGTCTGGTGCCCTTGCCAAGAGTGAAAACGGGAGACTTCCTGTTATTAACTTCTACTTGGGCGAGCGGCTGTTGGTATAGAAGCCGAATCCAACAGGTAAATTCGGGGCCAAAACCCAATTTGTGAAAGACTGCAAACATGTAGGGCCATTCGATAGTGTTGAATGCTGAGGCAGCATCGAGGGATACCACGACAACGTCTTCCCTTACTGTGTCGACACGGCACAGCACTCCATGGTGCCTGCGCAAGTTGAGGGAAGTGTTTCTAGCAGGCATAAATCCCGATTGGTCCAGATGGACCATGCGGGGGAGGACCCTAAGCAGTCGGGAGGCAAGAACCGTCACAAGGATTTTTGCCTCACAGTTAAGCAACGAGATGGGTCTGTAGGATGAACATTTGTTGGCCGGTTTGCCCGCTTTGTGAATGACAACAATGTTGGCAAGTCTCTGGTCCTCAGGCAGGATACCCCCCTTCTTGCTTTCGTGAAACATTTTGGCGAGGTAGGGTGCTGTTTTGCCCGCGGTTAGCTTAAATAACTCGATGGGCAAGCCATTGGGGCCCGATGCCTTCCCCCCACGCAAGTCGTGGATTGCCTTTTAGACCTCCGCAACTGTGATATCTAGGTCGAGGTCGGAACGCTCCTCTTCCGTGAGTGACGGCATGGAAATATCGCATAGTAGCGAGGAAGCTTCTTCCTCCGTGTGCAGTGTGCGGGATGTATAGAGTGCCTGATAGTATTGGCCAAATGCATCCGCTATGTCCTGGGGTGCAGTGAGGGGGGATTGGAAGTCGGTTTCTATCTCGACCACGACGCGATGGGCCTGATCTCTGCGATCGAGCCAAGCCAGCAATTTGCCAGGCTTATCGCCAACGTCGTAGATTCTGCTGAGCGTGGCCCTATAATGCGCTTTAGCAGCCTCTGTTGACAGGTCGGTGAATTCCTTGATTTTATTTCGCAGTTTCTGTCGCGCCACCTCCGAGTCCTGTGTTCGAACTGCGTTCTCTAAATCTAAGATTTCCCCCTCTAAGCGGGCCATAGCTGCACCCTTCTCTTTATGTTGCCCCGCGATCTGGGCCAGAACCACCCCCCGAATGACAACCTTGTAGGCCTCCCAAAGCGTTATCGTCGAGTCAACCGACCCTTCGTTTTCCTGAAAGTAGAGGTCTGACTCACTCAAGGCCTTGTCTCTGATTTGGGGAGTCGTGAGGTACCAGGAGTTTATTGGGGCAGTGCGGCCAACCGTGGGCTCCCCCACTTCTAGGCGACAAAGGAGGGGTGAGTGATCGGAAATTCCCCGGGCCAGATGCTGTATTTCTTTGACACTGTGAAATTGGTGTGCTGGCGTCAGCACATAGTCTATACGGGACATACTTCGATGTGGGCCCGAGTAGTAGGTGTATTGCTGTTCAGTCGGGTGCAGACCCCTCCAGGCATCCACCAGGCCCATCGCACCCAGAAAGCTATGGATCCGCGTGCGAGAGGGCGGCAAGATCCTCTGGGGCCAGCGGTCAAGGGAGTCAGAGACAATGGAGTTGAAATCGCCCCCAATTAACACTCTGCCGTCCGGCAAGGACAGAAGGAGATCCCCGAGGTCTGCGAAGGCCTGGGTGTGCAGTCCCGGCGGCATGTAGACGGATAGGAGATTGAGTATGCACCCCTCCCAGGTAAGGGTGGGCGTAGTTCGCGAAGTAATGCTTCGCGAAGCTACGCAAAGTGCAGCTCGCGCTACGCAAGCTTCGCGTAGCACTACGCGAACTGCGTAGCGCACTGTTCGCAATGATTGCACAGTGCCGGATGCTTGTCCGCACTGTGCAATCATTGAAAACGGCAACTTGCACAGTGCGAGCTGTCTCTACTGCCGCTCGAGTAGATTTTTACTCGAGCGGCAGCTTTCTCAACGCGGACTGGTAGTTCTCATCGCGAGCGGTCGCAAGCATACGCGACCACTCGCAATGAGAAACCTGACCTCCCGCGTTGAGAATCTCGCCGGGAGGTTTATTTTCCACGCTCGCGATCGGCAACTTGATGTTGCTGATCGCGAACGAGGAAAAAGTCTCGCCGGGATGTCATTTTGCTTGCTCGCGGTCGCCAACTTGACGTTGAGGACCGCGAGCAAGCAAAAAATGACCGCGGCACTACGCTACGCTACGCTACGCGTGTTCGCACTGTGCTACGTGCAATTCGCGTTGTGCGAAGTAGCGCAAACTTCGCAAACTACGCGAGCGTAGCGTAGCACTTCGCCCAGGGTTACTCCCAGGTCCCAGAGGCTGCAACGAATCTACCGAGGACATCAGTACGGACCGAGTCGATTGTCATGGGGAATGACTTCCGAATCAGTATCCCCACTCCCCGGGAGCAAGAATCAAAGGCTGAGTGTGCCACCAGCTGGAAACCCCACCGCGACAAGGCCTTGCATGCATTCCCCAGCAAGTGGGTTTCCTGGAGGAGGACTACGTCGGGGGAGTGCCTCTTTAAGAATTGGAGCACTATGCCCCGCTTGATCTTATCTCCCAGCCCATTGACATTCCACGACAGGAGCTTGAGCCCATGCCTAGTCGTCGGGTGCATCACGCCTCATTGTGTGTTCACTCAATCGCAGGGGGAGCCACCCGCGAGCGCCCCCAAAAGGAGACATGCCAGGAGACCATTTCCCCGTCACTAATAGAGATACCAAAAGCATGTATCCAGTAACCGCCTTGTAGCTGAGCCAATCAAATATGTCATACCCACTAAACAAAAAAAACCCAGACAGCCCCAACACCCCGAAAACATAAAACTGGACCCCCCTCCCTGCCTCCCTGCATGGCGGTGCCAGAACCTCCCGCCCACCCAAACTTGCAGAGTGCCTATCGCCCACCCCTTAAACTTGTGGGTGCGTGCGTCCAACCGGGCACCCGTTCCAGAGACTAAGACAACTGGCAAACGCATAAACGGATCAAAAATAAGCATTAATCACATCATTCAGTATCAAAATTGCGGTGTGTTCATCGTGAAGCAGAGCCAGGACCACTGGACAATAATTAAATCAGCTACTGTGAGGGTCTAGACCCCAACCCAGTCTTTCGGCAATCAGACAGTTCCCCCATTCTTGAAAAAGTAACTTACGGACCAATTATTCAAACCCTCCCGTTGCCGCCTCCTGCTCGCCGGGCAGGGTGTCTCCACTGGATTCCTGCGTGCCCCTCTCAGCTCCCGCCCCCTTGGCGCGGTTGTTTCTCCGGACCGCCATGCGCCAGCCATCCAACCAGTCCCAAGCCTCTTCGGGGGTGGCAAAGAACCAGGCCTTTCCGTCCGACTCCACCCTCAGTCTGGCCGGGAAAAACATGGCATATTTCAGTTCCCGCTCACGAAGTGCCTTTTTAATTCCAGGAAGCTGCGTCGTTGTCGCTGCACCTTGAGGGTGAAGTCCGGGAAAAAGGTGACTCGACTGTTTTGGAAATCCAATGGGGGTGCAGATCGGACCGCCTGCAGGAAGATGTCCCTATCCCTGAATCCCTGAAATTGAAAATCCTGGCCAATAAGGCCCCAGGTTTCGGTCTGCCTCCCGGCACACGGTGCGCTCGTTCAATGGAGAAAAAGTTGGAAAGTCCACTTGGTTTGAGATAGGTGGTGATCAATTCCTCCACGAACAAGTCCGCAGTCGGCCCTTCCGCCCTTTCCGGAACCCCCAGTATGCGGACATTGTTCCGCCTAGAGCGTCCTTCGTAATCATCCAGTTGCGCTTCTAGCTTGGTGGTGTGGGCCTGGAGGTCTTACATTTTGCGCTGTAGTTCAGAGGTGTCTTCGACCAAGGAGCTGGATTTGATCTCCACCTCCTTTAGGCGCGTGTTCATTGAGCGCATATCTGCCCGGATGAGGGATAATTCTGTGGACACTGAGTCGATCCGTGACTCCAACAAGGTCCGAAGGGTCGTGATCGCAGTGAGAATATCCTGCAACATCGGTTCCTTCACCACCTCTCCAGACTCGTGCCGCTCCTGAGCGGTCGCTCCACCTTTAGGGCTTGCTCCAGGGCCCTTGTCCCATACGTATTTGTGCAGCTTGGCCTGGACCGCTAATTTGGAACTACCGACCCCCAGCCATGACTGAGGCGCTACGACCAGTCTGCGCTCGGGGGAGAGAAGCGAATCTGCTTTGCGCAGCCAGGTGCCGGTTCCGGGTGAGAATTGAGCCTCCCTTTTGGGGTCTAGGTGCGGTGCTATGGAACAAGAGATACTAGTATCCAGGCTGTAGAAAACGGTCTAGACGTTGCTTCCCTGGGGAGCGGGTTCGGAGCTGTCCGCAGGTTCGCAGGTCAACCACTCCACTCCCGGCCCGCCACCCGGTGCTGTCACAGTGCAATTGGAGCGACAGGCCCCGGCTACTTCTCTGTGCGCCCAGTCGCTAACTGTCTGGGGTACAGCCAGGTCGCAGTGTCTCCCAGCCCCCTTCTCCGCCACCTCAGGGGGGGGTTATTCCCTTCTTCGCATAGTATTTGGCGGTGGCCACCCTTGTAGCGCCTGATGGCTGCTGGCCGTGGTCAAGACTGGTCAGGGAGACAGCAAACGGGATCCAGTAGTCAGGGAGTCTTAAGGGGCCACCTCGCTCCACTCGCCTCGTCTATCAGGTGCGGGCGGCACCCGGGACCAATTTGCCCCGCTCCAGGGGTATGCAGCGTTCAGTTCTGCCTTTGGACCCTGTAATTGGCCCGGGGCCACCTCTCTTTAGGGGCCGCTTCGCCCCACTCGCCTCTGCCTATCAGGCACGGGCGGCACCCGGGATCAATTCGCCCCGCTCTGGGGTATGCGGCGATCAGTTCAGCTTTTGGGCCCTGTAATTGGCCCGGGGCCACTTCCTCGGGACAGCGAGGCAATCATTCACCCCATGCCGCACTGCGCGCAGGCATCCCTTGCTTTCTGCTTCGGCGATGTTCGACGCTCCGTAGGGCACTGCAGCAGTTGATACCAGGAGCTCTGTACGAGCCGTCCCGGGGCATCCGATGAATTGAGGCCCGCCCAACAGCCAGTCACTCCGGAGTGAGCCTCCTACCACTGCTGATCTTGTCTGCTGCGGGCTGCCCCCCAGGGGCCCCTGTCCGGCCTCTTAGCAATCCTGCACGACACGAGGAGGTGGAATCACGGCCTCCCCCGGCGATGCCAGACACTCGGTGCAGAGCCCCAGTCCATGGATCCGCCAGCCCCTCCGACCCGCCGGTTGCGCAGCCTCACCACTCGGCCGCGAAGTGGGTCAGCCGGCCGGTAGCTGGAATCACTCACTGGAGTCGGCAATAAAGCGGCTCTTTCAACTCTCGACGTGTTCTGGTGCCCCTCATACAGGTTCTGCTCAATTGCCAGACGGATATATGCACGGATTTATACTGGAACGGGCACGCTCGGACGGAGCTGCCTTAGAAAGCGGCCATTGCTCTCGGCGGTTGGCCACGCCCACCCATGGTTGGCTATTTGATTTACTTGTCAGACCCTAGTACAGTGCACTATGTGTGCCTAGGGCCTGAAAATCAAATGCTGCTGTTGGGCCTGCAGCACTGGTTGTGCCACCCACAGATGCAGCTTGTAAAATGTGACTCAGGCCTGCCATTGCAGAGCCTGTGTGCAGTCTGGGACTGCCATGTCGACTTGGCAAGTGCACACACTTGCCAGTCCCTAAACCTTCCCTTGTCTACATATTAGTCAACCCTAAGGTAGGCCCAAGGTACCCCTGTGGGCAGGGTGCATTGTATGTGAAAGGTAGGACATGCCCTGATGTGTGTGACATGTCATGATAGTGAAATACTGCCAATTTCATTTTTCAGTATTGCAAGGCTATCTGTTCCCATAGGCCAGAATGGGGACTTTGTTTATAGCATCTTATAAACATAACTGACCCTGGGAACGAGATAGGAAAATAAAGTTTAGTATGCCTGAACTCAGAATGTTAAGATACATCTTTTAGTGAGGGTGATTTTTACATTCTGTGTTTGAAAATACCACTTTTAGAAAGTAGGTATTTTCTTGCCTAACCATCCAGTGTGCCTTTGCTAGGTTTGTGTATTGCATGTCTGGCTTTTGGATGACAGGGGCTGGAGAAGGGCAGTGGCTCCAGAAGTCTGATGAGTCAGGGCTGGGCTGAATAGACCTGGGCTGCATTTAGAGTAGGTGAAGGAGATTTCCTTTTCACCTGAATGGGCCTGGTCTGCCTTCAACAATGCTGTCTCCACCTCCTGCCAGGAAGATGCACCAGTGAGGACAGAACTGGTTTTGGCTGGGTACAGACACTCTCTGCCTTCAGAGAACAAAGGTTTTGTGGTATAAGTTTTGGGGCCCAGACCCCAGACTTTTAGATCACTTCTGGGAAATCAAGAGGAACCTTTGCCAAGGAGAAGAGCCGGATACACTGAGGAGGAATACTGCCCCTGTGCTGTTTGCTGACTGGGGTTGGCCTGCAGTGGCTGCTTGCTGCCAAGGAAAGGAGAAAAAGGACTTTGCTATTTGCTTTGTCATCTGCTTGAAGAAGAAGGTCTCCAAGGGCTTGAAACTGAGCTTGCCTCCTGTTCTGAAGTCTCGGGAACACAAATACTTCATCCCTTCTGTCTCTCTGCATCTGGAACTGCTGTTTCAGCTGCTACAGAAGGAAATTGCAACACCAGCGCCGGCGAGCAACGCCGTAACCTGCATCGAAGCCGTGGGCACTGCTTGTGAAGAGCACGACGCACCGCCCCGACTTGCACCGTATGCCCGACACCTGCTGACGCCGTGCCGCATCGACTCCGAAGCCGTCATCGAGGCTGCTGCCTGCACCGGAGCCGAGGACACCGCTCGTGATGTTCACGACGCACCGTCCCGACTCGCACCGCAGCCCCGACTTCATCGACGCTGGTGCATCATCAACGCAGAGCCGATTCTCGACGTGGGTGACTCCCGAATCCATCGTCATCGCACCGTCGTAAGAAACCGACGCCTCGCCACCATTCGTGATGTCACCTCCCCGACACAGTAAGCAACCGACATCTCACCTCCCCTTCACTGCAGTAAGGAACAGAGGCATCACCTCCCCTGGGGTCATAAGGAACTGATGCCGCCGGCGCCAACGAAGCATCACCTCCCCGACGCCGTGCACCGTCTTTGCTTTCATCCAATTCCAGGTACTGTTCTTTGTGGGTCTGCTTGACTCCGGGCCCAACGCCGCGCAGCTCGCGGTCGGCACCGTACTTTGGGATTTTCATCTGTCACGACGTCGTAATAACTCCAGGTGGAGTTATTTGTTGCTAGGAACTTGATTTAAGTGAATACCTATTTTTAAGGATATTTTTGCTACTGTATTGGGGATTTTTGTCGTTTTGTCTTGTTTTGGGTTTAGATAAAGATTAGTTATTTTTCTAAACTGGTGTGGTGTCCATTTGTAGTGTTTTCACTGTGTTACTGTATGTGTTCACAAATGCTTTACACACTGCCTCTGAGATAAGCCTGTCTGCTCGTGCCAAGCTACCAAGGGGGTGAGCAGGGGCTATTTTAGGAGTGTATCCCCCTTTCCCTGACTAGAAGCAAGGGTCCCTATTTGGACAAAGATACCCACCTCTGCCAACTAGAGACCCCCATTTCTAACAATACTGAAATAATGCTTTTTCTGTTTTGAGATCCGTGGCTATTTAATAGATAACGGCGACTAAATGAGAAGAGAATATTATTAAAAGTATATTTCACATTCAAAAACCAAAGGGGTTTGAGAATTGAGAATGTGTTTCATCTAGTACCATATTCGTTGATCCCCTGTGTCTCACATTAGGAAAATTGCTTAATTAATTCCCGTCACCTTAGCCAAACCCAATTTCAGTTCAATTATACCAAGACAATAATATAATAAATGAAAGAATTATGATAAAAAAGACTTTGGAATTCAGTAGAAATACCTTTCATTTTGAGAAAGGACGGTAAAAGAAAAATTTCTGGTCCTGGTTTCATCAGGCCATTAATCCGTATTTATGCTGTCCCATGTACACCATTACTAACCCCTTGCCTTAATTCCTTTGCCCCGAATGCACACTAACCTCACTCACTAATTCACTCACTGATTCATTTGCTCACTCACTTCGAATACATTGCCCAGGGCTTTAAAGGCTGATTACATTTTGCAATTGTAGGCACCAAGGAATAGCACAGGGCCTTCCTTGGCATGAGCATGGATGTTTCTCTCAGGGTAGGGTTTACAGAGTGAGTCTAAGGCATTTTACATCAGAGGGGACAAATGCCTCCTCTAATGTACAGTGTCAGAAAGCGATCGCCTCACCCTTTCAGTATCTAGATATGAGCCCTTGTTCATGTGATTTGGGGCTGCCATCTCCAGCATCAGTAGTATGGTGTGGATGCCCATATCATGTCTGATCTCCAGAACAGAGCAGGACACCCATTGTTAGAAGTGGGGGTCTCTAATTGGCAGAGGTATGCATCTTTGTCCAAGTAGGGACCCTTCCTTCTAGTCAGGGTAAGGGGATTACACACTTTAGATAACCCCTGCTCACCCCCTTGGTAGCTTATCCCAAAGGCAATGTGTAAAGTATTTTATTTTTTTTACGGAGTTTTATATAGCGTAAACTTGACCCGAAGGTATCGGGTATAAGAGCGCTTTACATAGCACCAGTTGTGTTACATGAGGACACATTCATTTTTGTTAGGCACGGGGAGATTAAGGGGCACATGCATCAAGGTAGGATTTTGCGAGTCCTTAATTGAGATTATTAAGGAATCGCAATTAAGGAATCGCAAAAGCCTATGCATGTAGGAATTGCTAAAAAAATAGCAATTCCTAAACATTCCTTAATTGCGACTCGCAAATTGCGAGTCGCAATTAAGGAATGGCTTCCCATTCATTCCTATGGGCCTACAGGCCCATAGGAATGAATGGGAATTGCATGTGCAATTTGCGAGTACCCAATAGGTACTCGCAAATTGCGCATGCAATTTCAAGGGTGCCAGGGTGCCAAAAGGACACCCTGTTGCACCCCTGAAATTGATATGTAAACACATGTTGCGCACACACATGCCCTTGTGTGTGTGTAACCTGGAACTTTGAAAAATGCACTTTAGTGCATTTTTTAAAGTTTTCGCTAATTGCCGTTAGGTATAATTTTTAGGTAATTAGCTGCCCCTAATAGCGAAATCGCTATTTTAAATGGCATCTTGCATTGCATTCAAGGCATTGCAATTTGCGATTCCTTAAATGCAATCGTAATTTGCGATTTTTGCATTTGGGATGATGCATCCCAAATGCAAAATACCGATCATAAAGGGCAGATTCTGCGAATCTGCCCGTTTGCGACCGGTTTTTAGTTTGATGCATGTGGGGGAAAGTATCTTTATCGAAACCAAACAAGACCAAAATGACAATAATGTAACATACATGCATCAAGATATGACTTTAAAAGATTTCAAGCAACTTGGTCCATAGAAACTATGGATGCGTGATTTTACACCAAAGTGCCTGTAGATGCGTCAAAATTCACAAGGCCAAATAGCTGCAGAGAAAGGAAGCACCAGAAAAAACAGCGATGCGCCAGTTCCTGAATCCTTGGGGAGGCGATGTGACAGTTCTACTGCACGCAGGAGAACTGATGCGTTGAATCCGGACTGTAGGAGGAAGTGAGGCGTCGAAATCCAAGATGGTTCTGGTCTGCGGGTGATGCTTGGAAAACTTGCTGCACAAGTACAATGCGTGACACACCGGAGGTGATGCGTTGCCTTGCGAGGCTTCACGCCGT
Source organism: Calotriton arnoldi (assembly GCA_963921515.1). NCBI lineage: Eukaryota > Metazoa > Chordata > Amphibia > Caudata > Salamandridae > Calotriton > Calotriton arnoldi. The sequence continues at coordinate 767,935 of CAWUFW010009547.1, forward strand.
CCGACGTCAGTGCTGGGGGCTGCGCAGCGAGGCTTTGCATCATCCAGAGTTGGTTCCGAGAGGCTTGCAGCCATGCGATGGGACTCAGTGAGACTTTGCGTCATCTGGCATTGGTTCCGAGAGGCTTGCAGCTGTGCGGCGGGACTTGGCAAGGCTTCGCGTCAGCCGGCATAGGTTCCGAGAGGCTTTGCAGCTGTGCAGCAGGACTCGGCGAGGCTTCGTGTCATCCAGTGTCAGTTCTGAGAGGCTTTGCAAGGTTTTGCAATGCTTCACACTGCTTCTTGTGGAGATCAGCTGCAAAACCCACTTCTGAGGCCCTTAAACTGGAGGGAGGCACCTCAGGCAAGTGTAGGACTCACAGATGGGAGAGTCCAGCAGCACCAGCAGAGTTGCAGGAAGTATTTTGTGTCCCTGAGACTTCCTAACAGGAGGCAAGCACACACAAGCCCTTGAAGAAACTTCACAAGCAGGATCCACATCAAAGTCCAGTCCATTGTCCTCTCCTTGGCAGAAGCAGCAACTGCAGGCCAACCCAGCAAAGCACATACAGCAAAGGGGCAGTACTCCTCCTCACAGCTCTTCAGCTCTTCTCCTTTGCAGAGGTTCCTCTTGACTCCAGAAGTAATCTAATTCTCTGGGGTTTAAGGTCCAATACTTATACCCCATTTCCCTTTGTTCTCTTTGTGGCAAGGGTCTCTGAGCCCAGTCCAAACCAGTTCTGTCCTCTCTGGACCAGCTTCACTATAGGGGATGGAACAGCATTGTACAAAGGAAAGACAGCCTATTCAGGTGCTAGTGAAACTCCTCCCATCACTCTGAATGCAGCCAAGGTCTATTCAGCCTGGCTATGAGCCACCCAGGAAAGGCAGGACACACCTCAACCCCCTTGTGACTGTCTAAAGTGAATGGACATCCCCAGCTCCAGTCACTCCAAAACCAGACAGTCAATACACAAACCAGCAGAGGCACACAAAATGGTTAAACAAGAAAATGCCTACTTTCTAAAAGTGGCATTTTCAAACACACAACTTAAAAACCATCTTTCTAAAAGATGGCTTATTAAATTCTGAGTTAAGAGAGCCTAAACTTCATTTGTCTATCTTGTCCCAATAGAAAGTTATAGGTGTAAGATGTTACAAAGCAACTCCCATGTTGCCCTATGGGACAGGTAGCCGTTCAATTGGGAAAAACGAAATTGGCAGTATTTCCCTATCAGGACATGTAAAAACACCAGTACATGCACTGCACCCTGCCCATGGGGGTACAATCGGCCTGAGGGGTGCCTTACATGTAAGAAAAGGGAAGATTAGGGCCTGGCAAATGGGTGCACTTGCCAGCTCGACATGGCAGTTAACAACTGCGCGTGAAGACACTGCAGTGGCAGGTCTGAGACACATTTACAGGGCTGCTCATGTGGGTGGCACAATCAGTGCTGCAGGCCCACTAGTAGCATTTGATTTACAGGCCCTGGGCACAATCAGTGCACTTTATGGGGGGGGACTTACCAGTAAATCAAATATGGCAATCATGGATAACCAATCAGAATTACAATTTACACAGAGAGCATATGCACATTAGCACTGATCAGCAGTGATAAAGTGCCCCCAGTCCTATAGCCAACGAAAGCAGGCCAGGAAAAATAGGAGGAAGAAGCAAAAAAACTTGGGAATAACCGTGCAAAAGGCCATTTCCAACACCCATCATCAGTAGTGGAATTCCTGACTGTAGTGTAGACCTGGGCGATGAACAAGCAAAGTCTCTACACTTTTTGAGAACTAGAACTAAACACGGGTCCTTTTGCTGTAAAGTCCCATGCCTGACACAGCCCCATGCAAGTGGCTAGTTTCTTAGGGCGTCCGCTATTTCCAACATAACAGTCTCATAAAACAGGAAGCCATATTTGTATTCTATTTTTTCAGTTGAGCCACATTTTAATCACTTTGGTGAAGTTTGCAGGTGATCCAGTCTATATTCTGGCAAAAAATACGTTCCTTTCAAGCAACCACACAGAGGCACACTATGTGTTACATGTGAGACTAGAAGTGGGCGAGCCAGCAAACTAATTGGGAGAGCAGGAGTTAGTCTGAGCTCTAAGAACCCAAGCACAAGCCGAGCCAGCAAATTATTTTGCAGGTAAATTGTGTAAACCTCATCTTGTAAACACAGAACAAAGAAGTTTCTCATTTATAAAAAGTTTTCCTTGTTACATGGGAGCGTTTCACTTTAGTGCATTAGTTTATATCGTGGACCTGAGAGTCAGCTGCTACAAGTGATAACCCGCTGCCAGTAGCGAGCCAAGTGGGAAGTCATGTGCCATCTGTCCCCTATATATACAGCTCACGGACAAGAGATGATTTTATGCAGCGCATATCTTGAACTGATGTAGGTCAAGGTGCTATCAAAGTTGCAGATTAAGGAAAAGTAAGCACAGTTAGATAAAATAATTGCTTAGGATCACACAGTTTGTTCAACTTAGAAGAGGGAGCTGAGACTGAGCACAGGTTTTCTGGATTAACACTGCGGAATACAGCCATTACGCTTATGACAGTGCTTGCACTGACTGTGAAAGCTTTCTGCATTTTAAAGTACCAATGAGAGCGTGGGTGGAGGCAGACCCTCTGCAGCACAGGGTACTCACAAACATTTCCTTGGGGGCCGCAATGTACTATCTATGGCATGCCCGAGGGCCACACCGATGCCAGCAGGGCAAGGGTTGGGGTGATGAAAGGTGGACATAGGGGAGACTCAAAACAGATGCATGTGGACAACAAACCGAGCCTTCACGTGACGTTGGTCTGTCACCAACGCTCTATTGACATGCACTAAGAATTAAAATCAAAGCAACGCTCATGCATGTTAATAAAATACACTTTTTTGAAGTTTGCAGAGAGTTTATCATGCTTTTACATGTTTAGTGCAAGATGTCTTTAAAAGTAAAAGTGTTCCTAAAGATAAGTTGTCCAGGACACCTTCTTTTCTTCTTTTCCATTACTTTAGTTAACGTGTAAATAAAGGAAACACATTTCTTTCACAGTTGTCTGAATGTTGCTACTCCGTCAAGTGAACAGCAGCCCAGTGATGCTGTTCACCAGGAGGGTGCAATTAAAGGTCAGGAGGGACGTATGCAGCCCCCGGGGCCTACTTTGAGAATCCCTGCTCTGCAGCAAGAGGGCAGGGAAATGGGGATGGGAAGGCAAGTATCAAGAATGAGGTAAGAGCGTTGGCGGCACGACAAGCAGAGGACTAACGGCCATCAGAGGACTCAGCTTATTTGGAGATCGAGGTTCCAAGTGTACCTCGAACTGAGTCAGAGCCAGGCGTTTGGTTCGAGCCTGGCTTAAGCCTTTAGTGGCCCACCCACTTCTAGGTGCACATTTGCTTACCAAGTTGTACTGTAACTCTATGCACCGAAAGCACTACTATAATAGAGTGAACAGCTACATAATCAGTCTATTAGGTTATTTTCGGTCCAAGACCTCAGGCCCATATTTCAGATGCTTTAGCCAGCCTGTCTCTCTGTTTCCAAAAAGTGTAAGTTTGTACAGAATCCAGTACCATGTTTTCTTCACAAGTGCACGCTCTCACCAACATTTGTATTTGTGAACAGAAAGGTGTCATCACCACCTAGTTGTATATAAAGTCACCATATACAAGTATTTTAATTGAATCTTATAAATTAGGCCTGACGTAGACTAGTAGAGGGTAACAAATACTTGAACTTAGATTCCTTTATTTGTAGAAGTCACAGAGATGTGTCCATGTTCTAAGAGATGAAAAACACACAAAAAAAAGTTTGCTTAAGAGATGGATAGATGGAAACGTGTTTCTGTATATAATTATGCTATTCAAGTTTCAGATCATAACAAGCATTGGCAATGCCAATAGATCTGGCTTATAACTGAAAGTGCCTCTTCAGTCAAGGGTGAGGTTAGGCACTCAACAACTCATCATGCATTCACTTTGTCACTCAACATTGTATTCATGCATCATTACATCCCCCAACTGACTCATTCTTGGAGAGACCCACCCATCCATTCACAATGAAACACACACAAGCTCAACAAGCATATGCAATATAACCTAAAATAATAAATGCAGGTAAAGGAAAAATGCAAGTAAACATGGCAGAAATATGATAAAGTGAGTGCAAAATTTGACTGCAGAGGACAGTTAGCTTGATTGTGCATTGTGTATCAATGTTGTACCAATCTTAGATGGCATACATGTTGATTTTAAATGTACTGGCCATATTGGAATAGTAAAACAACGATGCACTATGGAAAATACCATTCAGAGATGGATACCTGATTAAGAATCAGTGTTTACATGGGATGGGGTGCACTGTAGATGAATTGTGTGGCAAGCAAGCAGCCTGGTAGCATTGCCTGAAGAGTTGCTGGGTGCTCAAATAAAAGAACAACATGAAAAAAGAAGTAAAGAAATAAAGAAATAAAAGAGAACCAATAAAATTAGAAAAGGGAAAACCAAAGGACTGGCACAACAGCACTGAAATTCACTATTTTTCAAGAGACTTTTCACATGTGATCACTGAAATGTTGTCTCTCACAGGGCAATAAAGCCATTTGCTAAAGTGGGCTGACAAATTGTCCCATACACAATCTTCTTACAGTGCAGTAATAATCCATCCTTAAATGCCTAACATATGTTTTTGACAATAAATGCAATCAGGCCTATTGCCTTTGTCACTAATTTTCATAATGAAGATTTAAATCATGGACCCTAACTTTTCGCATTGATCCATTCAGGCCTTGACCTTTAGCTTGTCAACATAACCAACTGAGACCTACTGCATTGAGCACAAGCTTCGTAAGAGGCAAAACAAGTACTCATTTTCAGCAGAAGCACACATGGTGGGCCCAATTAAAAGCTGTAGAGTAAAGGATCAACATGTGGGTGGAGCCCAAGCGTCTCTCTTACATTGCTTCTGGAAGCTCTTTTTCTGCTGCTCTCAAAATGTTTGGCAGCAGCTGCGCTGTCAAGCAAGACCTAAAAAGGGTTTCTCTGTATTTGGTATAAAAATTTGAAATCTGAACAGGTGCATGCTCAGGTAACAGTGGGAGAACATCCTTTAACCTTGAGGATGTGTTGAATGCCTTGAATTGACTCAGGAACATTGATAAACCAATCTGCTGAGGAGACAAGATGAAACAATACTGAACTTGTGCACAGTGTCGAGAATAATTCAGTACTGCAGTCTATATTTATATACAGACCATTGCGCAGTCTATATTTATATACAGACCATTGCTTGTTGACATTCAGTGCTGTGTGAGGTCTGATTACTTTAATGTGAAAGTCGCTCATGTTTCTCCATCACCTTCCAGTATGTATATGCCACACTGATAACTTTAAAATCCTGAAGTCCACCAATACTTCCACAAATGTAGAGATTTGCCCCAGTGAATGTACTTTGATAGCATGCACAGGATGCTTTTGAAATGACCGTAAACTTAAAAAAGGGAAACATAATGCAGAACAGCTTTAATATTATTCAAAACTAATGCTTTCTGCAAAATGAGCAGTCTCCCTAAGGGCGTCAAGCACTAGATCTGCTCTAAAGCAAGCCTTCATCCAAGATCAGGTCTAGCTCTCACAGCTATTTTTCAAGCCCATTGCGTATGGCCGCTCATTATACAATACTCAAGCAAGGAAACGCTTGTGCATGTGTGAGTATGTGAGGCCAGAGGGAACGTGGTGCTTGATGCACTTTCTCAGTGTTTAATTTGAGCAGGTGATTTCCGGTGCTCAGCACTGGCACTTAATTGTCAACACTGGCACTTATGACAGTCTGCCTCATGGTGGCGCTGTTTGGCTAATTTACAAATGAGCACAACAGCAGTTGTAATAGCGGGGTGTCACTGAGGTTGAAGAGTACCTAATCCATTCCAGCCTTTATGGAACTCACAGAACATAAATGTACGTATAGTGATACTAAATTGAGCTAATTTACTTAGAGGTTATTCAGAAAATCTGACACTCTTACTATGATGCACCAGCTGCTTTGATCTGATTTAGGAAGATTCCCAAAAAGGGCCATTTACATTATTTTCATACTTTGTGTAAATTAAGTAATTCACAAAAAGAGGTTTGGGGCAAAACACCAAGCACCTATCTCACAAGCGGGAAACTTATGATGATGATTCCTGAATTGCACAAGTCAGATAGGCCAAACCTCTTACCCTTTCGCACAGGAGAAAACTCCTCACAAAATTAATCAAACTATTGACTCAGCACAAACATATATATATTGCTTGTAACAGTGTTATATTCCACATAGGTACCATAATATAGGCCCAGGTAACTTCATAACCCTTCACCTATATTCTTCCCTACATTACACTTATAACGGTTTACAGGGACTGACCTTTTACCTAGATACGACACTGCATTTAGAACAAGGGTTTTCCCTAGTTCAAAATCTCATACATTATGCATGAGGATTCTTGGAAGCACAGCAGGACTACCATCTCCTGTATAATATCTATGTATAAAGTTCATGCCCGACGTCATCCTTATCCGACACAGTAATACAGTGAGGTAGGACGCCTGGGGAGACCTATGGGTATATATACATCACTTCTTGCTAAGATAGCCAGAGGAGATCAGGACTTCCCGGCCGACACACTGACCAGAGACGCTGAGGTTCCTACATGCAGACACTCCAGCTCGCAGTGGTCTAACATCCCTCGCGGGGTGTCCAACTTGAGACCAACACGGGGTCCCACAGTCTCTCTCACTTCAGGTAATGGGGTTGACTTTATCCTAGAGGGATTCTTGGCTTAACACCTACACACATGCTAGGTACACTTAGGTACATCTAGTTAGGGAGACCTCGTAGGAGTACGCATCTTTTTATTATCATGTATTGTATGTACTTGTATGTATTCATGATTACTGCAAGATTGTAGAGCTTTACCATCCGTTTACTTTCATAGTGCTTCTAATCCTATATATCTGCTACTGTCTAATGGTTGTTGCAGCTCATCTATTTTACACCAGAATTACAACTGTTCAATAAATACTTATTGAAAACG
>CAWUFW010009548.1:600000-774832 GCA_963921515.1 Calotriton arnoldi
GGTCTGTCCAGTGGAGTTCGGTGGTGTGGTTGAAGGAGACGTGGGGGCTTGCGGAGAAGATGGGGTCAAGCGTGTGACCGGTCGAGTGGGTGGGTGTTGTGACGAGTTGTCTGAGTCCGAGGTTGGCTAGGTTGTCGATCAGCGTGGTGGAGTTGGTGTCGTCGTTGTTCTCGAGGTGGCAGTTCAGGTCCCCGAGGAGGATGTAGTCCGTGGAGGCGAGGGCGTGTGTGCTGACGAAGTCGGCGATGGAGTCGCTGAACTGTGGTCGGGGTCCGGGGGGTCTGTAGATGAGGGTTCCTCTGAGGGTGGTGTTGGGATCGGTGTGGATCTGGAAGTGCAGGTGTTCGGCGGTGCTGAGGGTGTTGTCGGTGTTGGTCGAGACTCTGAGAGTGTTCTTGTGGATGATGGCGATTCCTCCTCCTGCTCCGTTGGTGCGGTCCTTGCGGGTGATCTTGTAGCCTTCCGGGACGGCTATGGCTATGTCGGGTGCCGAGGCGGGGTTCAGCCAGGTCTCCGTCAGGAAGGCGACGTCTGGGGAGGTTGAGTCGAGTAGGTCCCAGAGTTCAACAGCGTGTTTGCGGGCGGAGCGGGTGTTGAGAAGGATGCATCTGAGGTGGTTGGGTTCTTTCCTGGTTGGCGGCATGGTGGGGCGGATGCTTGTGAAGCTGCAGTTCCGGCAGGTGAAAGCTCCGTGGGTGCGCTTCGGGGCGGCCAGGAAGCAGGTGTGTGATCGTCCGGTGTTGAGTGCGTGGAGGGATCTGGCATTGTAGCGGTGTCGGGCGTCGTGGCGTTCGCGGGGTCCAGGGGTCCTGGCGCTGGGCGCGGTCCAGGCGCGGACGGGCGCAGACGGGGGTTGCCTTAGGTCCGCCTTCGGCGCGCCAGCGGCGCGCCCGCTGTGCGCGGCCTCCATATGAGGGGATGTGGGAGGGAGGAGCAGCTGGGAGGCGGGAGCGGGGCGGCAAATGGGAATGCAGGGGGGCGGGGCCGCAGGGACGCAGCGGCGGGAAAAACGGGCGGGGGCCGCGGGAGAACTGGGCACAGGAAGGAAAAACAAGTTTAGGCAAGAAAACAAGTACAGGCACAGGGGAATAAAGACAAGTGTGGGCAAGAAAGCAAGTTAGGCACAGGAGGATAAAAACAAGTCTGGGCAAGAAAGCAAGTTAGGCACAGGGGAATAAAAACAAGTCGGCAAGAAAGCAAGTTAGGCACAGGAGGATAAAAACAAGTCTGGGCAAGAAAGCAAGTTAGGCACAGGAGGATAAAAACAAGTCTGGGCAAGAAAGCAAGTTAGGCACAGGGGGAAAAAAAGAAGTCTGGGCAAGAAAGCAAATTAGGCCCAGAGGGAAAGTACAGGATTAGGCAAAAACAATGCAGGCAGAGCCGTGCAGCAGCGTGGGGAGCGACCTGCCTGCGAGCAGGGTCAGAGGTTGTCAGAGGGCTTTCAGGCTCATTCCTAGCCAGGAGGAAATGAGAAGCATTCAGCTTCGAGTACCACCATCAGAAGTATTCATGCAGTGGTGTCTAAGCAGTTGTTCTACAAGATGTAGGGCCAGCTTACAGATCCAGGTTCGGGCACATGCGTGCTGCATTCTCCAAGATCAAAAGATCTAGCCAATCAGGCGAGGGCAGCGCTCTTCAGCGCATCTAAGGTGTTGTTTCCAGAATGCACTGCTGATCTTTCTGCCTATATGCAGAAGCCCAAGTACACATGCCTTGGTTTCTTACAGGAAACCTTCAGACAGCCCCTTAAAAATAATCGGCAAAGGAAGAAGAGAACCAGGGGGTGGGGCTGCCTTTGTTGTTCTGTCGGCAACATTAATCCTCCGTCTCCTCCTATTACAATTAAATAAATGACTGCAGATAGCTATGAGCAACCCTAACTAAAGGTTACGGTTAAGTTCGCAAAGCCATTACAGTGCGCTCACTTTCCAATTATTGTTAGAAGAGTAAAACCTATGCACATGTCTGCAAACACATAAAACGATAATACAAAGGGTCTCCCATCCTCTATATACTGCACCACGAATACTAAAAACGATATTATGCTCCCAGCAGCCAAGGCCTGCAAGACCTGCACAGTGAGTGGTGTGGAGAAGAGGGTTAGGGAGGCTTATCTCCTCTTAGGACACACTAAAGTGGTATTCCCCGAGGAGCATCAACTTGCAGTTTGATGTTCCCGTGGGATCATGGACCTCTCAAACTGTTTTCAAAAGTCGAAAAGACAGGGGACCACTCGGGGACAAAGGAAACATTGGTGGGAAGAGTAGAGATGCATGACATGCCAGGGACAGTTGTCTGGGCATAGCTGTTAACCCTCTCAGTGCTGCTGGTGAGGTGAGGGAACAAGTCTGTGGCAAACTTGAGAGAGGTGAAAGAGGCAAGCCCTACCTCGGTCTAACGCAAGATCGCTCACAATGGCTAGCACGCATATGAATGCCCCAATGAAGTGCTCAAGTGAGCAGTGCATGACTGAGCAGCATACACTTGGTAGGGGCCCAGCAGAAAGTAACAAACAAGATATCATTCCATCCTCAAATCTGGACCGAAGATCATACATGCTTGTAGTTCTCAGAGTGGCTTCAATATATGCAGAGGAAACACAAAAAGGACACGGGGAACAGATGTTGGAAGGGGGTAATAAGAAACATGTTGTATAAATGAAAGACAAGAAGTATGGCACCCGAGGACGAAGAGGGTATAAGCAAAGCAACTGAGATGGAAGGGAGACAGAAAGACGCAGCAAAACATCAATGCTGAATGGGGCGAATGGGAAGATAAGGCAACCATCAAGTTGGAAATAGCGAGAGAGAAGAGAACAGTGTGACCCCATGGTGGAAGGGGTGAGAACCACCAAAAAGAATGAAGGGCTTGTGTTGGAAGAGATACGTGGAAAAAGGTGTTGTACTAGTTAGAGGAGTGAGAGAGAAGGGAGGCTTGCACTTGTGACCTGTTGTGTCACAGCCAAGGAGAGAAGGAGACTGGACTTGCACTGGATTGTACACAAGAAGGGAAGGGGTAGTGCAAAGGATAAGGTGACGATGAAAGTGGTGGAGGAAGTGAGAGATAAATGTCAATGTATAGAGAAAACAAATAGGAGAAGAAAAGGAATATTGGCACGAGAAAACAGAAAAACAAAAGCCAATCTGCGTGAACAACTGAAGTACTGAGAAAGCAAAAAATAAAAAAGAAATACGGATGAAGAGTCCAACAGACACGGGGAAAACAAATAAAAGCTACACGTGCGAAACTTTAATGGGGTATATGAATCGTGCAAATCTCAATGAACACGTTTCAAATCTCTCCCTGCTTATCTGCAAATCACCTTCTCCCCTTCAGCTTATAGCTTTAAGTTCCATGCACTTTTGTAATTTCTGTGAATTGGGTCACCAAACAATGCTTAAAAACCAAAACACATCTGTAGAACAATTTACGAGATTTTTTTTTTTGTGTGCAAGTGTTCCAGTCAGAAAATGGGGAGGAAAATGCCACTTCGTTAATGCACCATATAAAGTTCAGATTCAGCGGGAGCTCTTCTATTAACTGGTCATTGTTGCGAGAAGAAAATAAAAGGGCTTAGAGGCAGCTTGTCATTAATGTATGGCTAGAACAGGCATCCTATATTGCTGCGCACCATTTTGGTTTCGGCGCAATTCACAGCAATTAATTTATGCTAAGACATCTAAATATAAATATTCTTAGACTTGACAATACAGGTGAAGGTTATCCTCATTTCTGCCTTTTACTATGTGTTTTGATTGCACATAATGTTTCTTTATCGTCATTTGTTTGTTCTGCAGACTGCTCTTCCCTTGTGCTCGATCAACCCACTTCCCTGCACAGTTATTACTTCTATCATTTTGCTCTTTGCGGGGGTTGATTTGATGTTGCGCTTGGAATCCTCATCTTAGTTTTCTTTTTTCTTTTCACCCTCTGCGATCGCTAGAGAGTTTTATTTCATTTGATGGCTTTGATGCGTTGGCAATTTTTTAAAGTCATTTGTTGCTTTTGAATTGGCCTTCAAGTGCCTGGAAATTATGTCCCATTGTGAACCGTGCTTTATAACAAACCAGTCCACGCGTCTCTCGTCGAGTCCAAGAGCTTCAGAGCAATCCTGAATGAGAACAGCAGTTTCCTATATGAGACCTGGTATGTGCTGGCAGTCTGATTTTGTAAACTGCACATCATAGGTCCACTTGGCATCCTTCAGAGTGCAGGCTTAGGAAGACTCGCCTGGCCAGCCTAAAGATATTTACGAGCAATAACCTTAATGATATTTTTAGTTATTTAAAATATTTTAAGTAATTTAACATATTTCCTCTGAACAGTGGCTCAGACATTGGCTGGTCTAATCATAAAGAGCAGACCTTTAAGAAATAGAAAAAGGAGTGTGACAATGTCCATTTGTTGGACAAGAAGGAAATATATTACCTTAACCATATGTTTTCTCAGAGCCACATAACTAGATTTGTACTCTGGAATTTGTTGGACCATTTTCACATGCAAGGTTTGCAACAATTTCATGTGCTATGTTTTGCTATAAAGCTCCTGTAGATGGTTTCATAACCAAAATAGCGTCATGGCTATAGGCTAAGGTCTAACCCTATCTTAAATCATATTCCTGATGGATACAATTTTCAACCGATTCGTCATCTTATGAATAGATCTCCTGACCAGTTTCCAGACTGGTCCGGAAACATTTCCACTGCAATAACCCTCGGCTAGTCCAGGTTCCACTATGAGGCTTCAGATGAGACTCCCCCTACCATTTGTGATGAAATCGTGTTATATTCCATATAGGTACCCAATATAGGCTCAGGTAACATCCTAACCTTTCACCTATATTTTCCCCTACATTACACACATAACGGTTCTTGGGGACTGACCTTTTACCTAGATACGACACTGTACACAGAATGCGGGATTTTCCCTAGTAAAAGCCTCATACATTATGCATGAGGATTCTTGGAAACTCAGCAGGACCATCATCTCCTGCATAATAAGTATGTACAAGGTTCATTCCCGACGTCATCCTAAGTCCGACAATGGCACAGCAAGGTAGAACCCCTGGGGACAACTTTGGGTGTATAAACATCACATCTTGCTGAGATAGACAGAGGAGAACTAGAACTTCCATGCCGACACACTGACGCGAGACGCTGAGGCTCCTGCATGCAGATACTCCAGCTTGCAGTGGTCTAACATCCCTTGCAGGGTGTCCAAGTCGAGACCAAGACGGGGTCCCACAATCTCTCGATTCAGGTAATGGGGTTGACTTTATCCTAGAGGGATTCTTGGCTTAACACCTACATACATGCTAGGTACACTTAGGTACATCTAGTTAGGATTGCATAGTAGGAGTACTCATTTTACTGTCATGTATTTCATATACCTTTCTGTATTCATGGTTTTAGCATGATGGTAGAAATCTACCATCCTTTTACTTTCCTAGTGCTTCTAATCATTTATATCTGTTTCTGTCTAATGGTTGTTTCAGCACACTTATTTTACACTAGAAGAACGACTGTTCAATAAATGCTTACTGAAAAACGTCCATATCGCTTATTCTGTGTATCTCTCTGAGACAAAGTGAGCACGAGTGACTGAGCGAAAAGTATTGCACTGTTTCCACGGTCCTGCGAGATCAGGGTTGTCATGTTCAATAGTTGCCAAGAACTATTCTCTCCTTGGTAAGAGGAGTTTCTAGTGGCACTGTGAGCTAGCTGGTATACAGACTGACATATTCGGTATGGGTGTCCAGAATCAGTCTGACTCCAATCGTACAGGATATGTTGTCTAAACACGCAGATTCTACATAGGTTTATAGGAACTACATGACAATCGGAGCATATTAGGTGTCAACCCACGCGCTGGCACCAGTTACTGTTTTTAAGCCACTCATCTACATGCTCTGGAACTCTATTGGTGCTTCAGCTAAATGATGGATTTATTCAGGACAGCTCCTGCACAGTCTGGGCCAGTCCCCAAGGGTGAGCCTGCTCCTATGTGCTTGACAACTCAAATTGACTCTGATCCAACACCGCCTGACTCTGCCTCTTCATGGCTCCCATGCTAAAGAAGTTAAACCTGTCAAGGCGCAATCACCCGTTGGGTCGGCGGTGCTACAGAAGCGGTGCGCAAAGAGCAGACTATGATGTTACTTTCCAAGTAGGCTGAAATTATTTGAGTGGAGAAAGACACAGTAAAATCATGCTTTTATGACGAGCTTCTTCTTATGCCCAAAAGTTTGAAGGATTATCCTTCCAAAGGGTGTCCACTTCCAGTTCCTAGACAGCCTCATATACATGCTTAGACAATAAAGTATTGTTACCTACTGTCCAGTATAATGTGCTTTAAAAGGCGTTTGGGCAGCCATATTTTGCAAATATTATGAGATTACAGTATTTCAGGAAATTTGCTTTACGTACCAAGTCTTACTGATGCAGACCAAACTCCCAGGATATTTGTGCTTTGCATGTGCTAAAAGGCAAATAAAAAAGTTTCCTAAATGTGTTGCACTAATTCAAGTTCAATGATGATGCGAAACGTCCTGGAAACCCTTGATGGTCATAGACTACAGCATGCAAAGTTTTCCTCTTACTGATGCACAGCACAAAGGTTAAAGCAAGGACTTCATTCTATACAGATGACAAATGGTACCTCAGTGAGCATCTGTTGGACTTGGCCCTTTTTGGCAGGTTCACCCCTGAACTTTTTGCCTGGTCTGTGACCTAGTGTTGGTGGTTTTAGGCCTCTGGGCCCTTTCGCACTGTGGTCCAGTGGAAAGTGCGTGCGCGCTCTGTGCGCATTTAGTGAGATGGGCCTGCCCTCCCATAGGAATGCATGGGGGATATGTGTGTCCATGGTAATTCCTGGTGTGAGAGGAGTGCAGGGGCGAGTTTAGTATGTGCGAACTCGTGAGAATAAATGCTGCGCAATGGTGTGCGCAGATTTATTATAACTGGTGTAGAAATGCCACTTCTAGAAGTTGGCATTTATGTGTGCTCTGTGTCTGCCTGCCTGATGTGAATTGCATGTCTGGCTTGTGAGTGACAGGGGCTGAGAGGTGTGTGTGGCTCCAGGAGGGGCAGGATGAGTCAGCGCAGGGCTGAATAGGAGATCTGCATCTAGATGGGAGGGAGGAGTTGCACCTGGGACCTGAATAGGGCTGTGCCTTCCCTCCACAATGCTGGCTCCACCCCTGTGGTGCGTCTGATGTCCCTAGCCTGTCCTGTGAAAGGAGAGAGGTGCTGAGCAAAACAAAGTGCTCCAAAGCTCCCCCCAAACCAGTTGCATCTGGTTTTCCCTAAACCCTACACCTTTAGACAAAGGAAAAGGGTGTATAAAAGAAGGGGCTGTGACCCCATGTAAATGTTCAGTTCCTGGTCTGTTCCTAACGGAGGGGGGGGCTTGCTGCTGGTGGGGCCCAGGAGGGACCGCCATGGGGGCTGCCTCCCTGCTGGAGGGCCCTGTGTGCTGGCCCCTGGGCCCTACATTGCCCCTTCTTTCCTAAAAGACCTCTTTGCTGGGAGCTTCCTTTGCTCCATCTCTTTGCCCCAGGACTTCGTGTGCTCCTAGCCCCTGGGAGCGCCTTATTTTACTGTCCCCTTGGAAGGGGAGCGTGGGCTTCGCAGCGCGGCGCTGCAGCCCTTGGAGAGGGAATCCCGGCGTGAGGGATTCCCCCGTGATGCTGCCTAAAACGGGTGCCCACCCCGCATGTTTGCGCACGGAGCGGGTGCCCACCCCGCTACTTTGCAGCTTCGTTATTGGTCCATAGCGGGTGCCCACCCCGCGTTATATTTTTAATGAAGAGGGAGCCTACCCCTCATTGCCACCACGAAGGGAGAAGAAGAAAACAGCCGCCGCGATCGCGCAGCGACCCGGAAGTCAGGCACGCTCTGCCTGGGACGTGGGCGGGGCCTACCGCCGGACCGGGAGAGGCCAACCGGACGTGATAGCGCGGGGCTCCCATGCTTGAGGGAGAGCCCCGCGGTAGCGGCCAAACTGAAGAGGAGTCCCGGGTCCCAGGAGGGGCCCGGGTGAAGAGAGATGCAGCCGGATCCCCAGCGAGGCTCTCATGAGCGAGAGAGCCCCGCCTGCTGGCCGCGGTGTCCGGGATGAAGAGGAGCGCCTCCCCAGACCAGTCCGGTGAGTGGGGGCTCCAGGGGGCACAGTGTTGGTGCCGATCGCGGCACCACGACAGCAGAAGTACCGAGTCAGAGCGGCCCCGGATGGCAGCGGGCCGCTCCAACGTGAGGGCACGGAGGTGCCCAAGCCCCATAGCCGCATTTCTCCCAGCTGCCCCGTTCGCAGAGGGCAGCTGCACCAAGAGGGCACATTTTATTATTTAAGAGCCCCAGAGCAGGGCTCAGGCCATTTTCCCCGCTGCCCCGCCTGATAGAGGGCAGCGGCCACGTTTGGCGCAGATTGATTGAGGAGTCCCAGTGAGGGGCTCAGAGGGCGGAGCGAGTGCCCCTGCCTACAGCGAGTTTCCCAGCTGCCCAGCAATTAGTGGGCAGCTGCAACGTTTAGGCTATCATTCTTTGGGGGCATTATTGAAAGATGAGGTAGGAGTGGAACGCACTCCTAGGCCCCATATCTTCCCAGCTGCCCAGCAAGTAGTGGGCAGCTGCTACGTTTAGGCTTGCGCAGTTGCGCACCCTTGACTTTCGCTGCTGTGGCAGCGCGCCTGACATTTTGGACACAGGGCATTTGAGCCCCGTTAGAGATGGCCAGTTGGCCAGGGGGACAGTTAGGTTTATAGGGCGCCAGGCCCTAATCTGAGTCAGGTGCTAATGTGATTATGGTGCTAGGAAATGTGATTCCTATATTGTGGTTTACGCACCCTGGGTTATACCTCTAAATGTGTTTCATGATTATGAGGTTTTGCATAATATGTTTATGCTTGTGATTTTATTATTACCTAATGCGTTTAGGTTGTGAGTTATTCTCTACTGTGATTTACGCCCCTAGTGTGAGGTATACTTAGGAGGTTAGGGTCTAATGTGTTTAGACTTATGAGAGGATTGCATAATGTGGTTTATGTTACAGGCTGGTGCTAAGTACAGTAACTACCAGTGAGTACTGGTTGTACGTTTATGATGTTCTACAGTTATTATAAGTTCTACATGTACTAAGTTCGCTTTGTGCTGGTTCTGACAGTGGTCCAGTTGGCCCTCTCAGGTGTAAATAATCCCTTGTAAATATGACCTAGTGCCAGGTGGCACCATGTATATTATGTGAGTACTATTCTAATGTGTTATGATAATACAAAGGCTATTTTTGATATAACCTTGTGTGGAGTTCCTTTTTGGGGTGTGCCTAGTATGTTGTTGCTGTGGGTGTGTTGCGCAAACGCTTTACACATTGCCTCCGGGATAAGCCTGACTGCTCGTGCCAAGCTACCAAGGGGGTGAGCAGGGGTTATCTTTGGCGTGTAACTCCCTTGCCCTGACTAGAGTGGTGGTCTCTGCCTGGCTTTGGCGCAAGCCTTAGCCAACCAGAGATCCCATTTCTAACAGCATCTATTTGTTAGCCTGATTCCCAAATAATTATGGGCCTGATATACAACATTTACCTTGCAAAAAGTGTTTGCACATTGCGCACTGACTTTTTGTGAATAGAAAGGAATTTTGTGAACTTTTTAAAAAGAAAAGGGTTTTTTGTTTGTCTGAGAGTTGTCAGTGGACCCGTGGACCACTGCCTACTCCCCAACAACCTTTTTTTTAAATAACATTCACAAAGGGAAAGAGATCTTAAGGGGACCCATTGCCATTTGCAAATGGGTTAACACCTAATTTGAAGTGTTAGTAAAATGTCAATAATTTGCGACTGGATTTCGGTCACAAAACTGATACATACTGTAACAAATCACTATTTGGAAGGGATATCCTAAGCGCACCCCACCAAAAAAGTGATACTTATGGGTTTCTACAGCCATTTTGTGGTTAAGTAACGTGTTACCAAATTGTTACATGGGTTTAGTACATAACAAAAAATCAATTTTGCAGTCACAAACCCTGTGATTTTGCGAACCAAAGGCATTGTGACTGCAACATGGATTTGTAAATCAGGCCCTATATGCAGAAAGGCAGCACAAGGAAGAAGGGCCCACTTTCTAAAGCGTTTTGTTTGTGTATTCGCCAAAATCATGATCTTTTATTTATTCTGATTTACTTTCATATTGTTAACTAAATTGTAAGCATATCGTTTGTTTAATGCTCTCTGGAGACCTATATAAGTGTGGCCTAAAATTATAATATCTGTATATTGCAGAATTAATAGTCATTGTTTGAAGAATCTTGGAGGAAATAATCTGGCCCTAAGAAGAGCTAAACCAACATCGGCCGTATGAAGGCTAAAAACTAGTGGGGATAGAACACACCCATGTTTGAGCCCTCGTTAGTTTTTACAAATTTTGCCAACCTTAACCAGTGGTGGCCGCCACAAAACAAAAAGGGGGGTAGGGGACAGGGTGGGGGGAATTTAGGGTAAAATGATGCCAACGGCCGCCTCAGTGCTCTCCTAGCAGTCTCTGGGAAAGCACAGGCTCCCTACCCAATCCAGATGCTGCTCTCATGCTATGACAGCAGTGCCATGATTGGTCTGAGAGGACTGGCCTGCTGCTCAGACAGTGCCTGAGAGCCAGCAGCTTTTCTCCAACCCAGCTGTGCAACACAGCTGGGTTGGAGAAATAGAAGTGTGCATGTCTGTTTGGCCGGCCTAAGACGGCCGGCCAAACCGTCATGCGCACTTCTAAGTGCCCAACTCTCCTCCCTGTCGTAGCCCAAACCCACCCTACATGCATGCCTAAGCCAGAGTCAGTCACAGAAAAATAAAATGATATTGTTTTATTATCATTTAATTTTTCTGTGACTCACGAGTGGGGCGACGCTCCTCTGCCATTATGGAGGAGCCACCTTGTCCTTAACTCTCACCAATGTAAATGATTAGAGAAAGATTATGGCACTCGTCAGGAGAGATGATAGGCCCCAATATGAACGTTCTTGGGGGGGGGGCGTGGCTTGAGCGCCGACGAAGATGGCGGGCAGCTGATACCGCTCAGGGCTGAGATCGGGGGAGCCGGTAAATTTCGACCGATGGAGTGGCCCCGCGGCAGGTCATAGTTGAAGAATTTGCTAGCGGAACGTGTACCGCATCGGAAGACGCCTTTATTTTGCCGCGGTAAGCCCGCATTCTTTCTGAAATCCGCTTTGACATGCGGCACGCTCCGTGAATGGACCGCGACCGCCATCTTGTGTTCTTCCCAGCCTTCGACTCGCGCAGCGGTTTCTCCTCATAAAAATGCCGCTCTGAATGGAACGTGTACTGCATTGGAAGACACCCCTTATTTTGCAGCGGTAAGCCCACATTGCTTCTAAAATCCGCTTTGACATGCGGCGCGCTCCGTGACTGGACCGCGACCGCCATCTTGTGATATTCTCGTGCTGTGGTTTTTCCTCAGAAAAATGCCGCTCTGTATGGAAAAGTTTTATGTTTGACATCCTGGAAGAGGATTTTCCCTCCTATCTGTTGTTTATTTAATACTAGTCTCAACTCTGCTGCACTCCTTTCACCTTGTGGTCAACAACAACTGTATCTCAAATGCTGGAAAATATCTCATAATCTGGCTACTAACTTTTAAATAGTGCTACTATTTCTATTCTGGTCGTTTTGATATATCTGCGCTTTTCATTGTGAATTTTCAACATTCTACCCTGCAGTTTCTTGTCTGCATTTTTCTCTCATGTCTATGGGGAGAACCAGAGGTGGACGAGGCAGCGTTTCATCCAATTTGGCTATTTCTTGCTCAAAATCTACCATACTGCCTACTTCTAACCCCTTTTCTGTTCTACAAGACAACATGGAGGACTCTACGCAAACCAGTATACTTCACCTTACCGAAACTTCGTCCAACATGCCATCCCTTGTGCCCACTTATGGATCTCCTTCCTCTCAAGTCAACGTTAAAAATACGCCTAAAGCAAATGCTTCGTCATTACTATCCTCCATCAAACGAGTCAAAAAGGACCCTCCTACACCTACTGTCTCTCCTCCACCTCCCTAAATAGAACTACTCCTGGATGAAATACGTGCTCTTAAGCCATACATGTAGGAAACGAATACTCGTCTGCAAGGCTTGGAGGATAATTGGTTTTCACTTCAAATAAAATTACTTCTGTGGAAGGTCAAATCGAGTCACTGCAAATCTCTTCACGGCAAATTCCCCCTATGAAGGCAGAAATCTTACAACTTCAGAAACAAGTTGAAAATCTTGAAAATCGTAGTAGACGTAACAATCTACGTAGTTATGGTTTATCCGAAGGGTTGGAAGGATCCAACCCTTTAGCCTTCTTTCAGTCTTTTCTCCCATAATTGCTTGATATTCCAGAATCTCCTCTATTGAACATACAAAGAGCTCACAGATTAGGTCGTCCTCCCTCTACTTCTTCATCTCAGCTCAAACCAAGAGGTGTAATACTCTACTTCCTAGAATATACTGACTTGTTAAAAGTTTTGCAGGCAGTTAAAATCAAACGTCGTATTTCCTGGCAAGGTTCACAGCTATTTTTCTCACAAGATTACGCCAAGACCACTGCAGATAAAAGGAAAAGCTTTCTTGCAATGCGACCAGCACTACGAGATTTAAATGCCAGATTCGGTTTGATACACCCTTGCCTCTTCAAAGTAACTTATAAAAACAAAACTACCACATATGAAGATCCAGCTTTACTCCAATGTTTTCTTGAGAACTGCAGAGAAGAATTTATGGATTTTGCAAGATCGTCTTCTTCCTGAGAACTCTATTATTTTTTCTATTTCAAATTTGTAGTCGTGTATTTATCTCATGTCTTCCTTGTCCATGACAAAATGAAGTAATTTTTTCTTTTTTCACATGTCTTCCCTTTCAGGTGTCGTCTCCCTCCTGTTCTTATCCTCCATTGTTTAATATAGTCTAGACCATTTACTTCCTCGTGATCTCCCCCAGAGGTGTTATGCTGGTTTCGTCTTCTCGTCCTGTTGCCTCAACACCCTCCACCCATGTTTGAGTCTCTGGTATGTTTTGATGTTCTTTTTCTATCTTTGTTCTATATTTACTTCTTCTATTCTTCCTTTTCTCTCTTCTTTGTTCCCCTTTCCTTTACTTATCTCTATTTCAACATCATTTCCTTTTTGTCTTCAATATTCCTATTCAAGAGCTTGTTACTATACTTTTCTCTCTAATCATTACGAATTGTTTATTACATTTACGTTTTTGCTGTAATATTTTAAAAGTTCTACTTCATATGGTTGATTAATGACGTTGCGTGTTATCTCTTGGAATGTTAAAGGTTTGGGTACACCTATTAAAAGACAAAGAGTACTTTCCCACTTATCTAATCTTAAGTCAGATATTGTGTTTTTACAAGAATCCCATTTAATAGTTTCAGAAGTTCTTAAACTTAAGAGACAATGGGTAGGACATGTTTTTTCTTCTCCAGGCACTAGTAAAAGAAATGGTACCGTAATTCTTATTCATAAAAAGCTTAAAGTTTCTTTTCTTTCTCAAGACTCAGATGATGATGGTCGATGGCTAATTGTTCACCTTAAAATCAATGATGTACTTATTACTTTATTTAATACATATGCACCTACTAAACCTGACAATACTTTCTGGCCACACATTTCTTCTCTTTTGATGTCCATTGATACACCATACGTTATTTTCGGTGGAGATTGTAATTTAATTGTCGACCCTTACATTGATCGTACATCTAAAACACCTTTTATTCCCTCACCAATGCACCAACACTTCACCAACCTCATCTCTCACAGATCCCTCGTTGATTCCGGGAGACTCTGCCACCCACAACTTCGTGAACACACTTTTTTCTCCCCCACTCACCTTTCGCAATCACGCATAGATTATTTATTTGTCTCAAAGGCACTAACACAATCTATCTTACAAGCAGACATTGGATCCAATTTGATCTCTGATCACGCTCTTGTAATATTAGACCTAGAACTACTCCCAGTCACTAATTCTAATAAAAGATGGCGCTTTAATACTTCCTTATTAGCTGACCAATCTTTCACTTCCTCTTTTGAAGACTTCATTACTGACTTTTTTAAACATAATTTATACTCTGTTTCATCCTTTTCTATCGTTTGGGACTCGTTTAAAGCTTCAGCCAGAGATTTTATTATTACTTATGTTGCTAAAAAGAAACGTCAAAACTCCCATAAAGCAAATGAAATTCTTAAATCTATTAAATTATTAGAATCCCTTTATACATAAACTAGTTCTGCAGCTGACCTTAATAATCTAATCAAAGAAAAATTTAAATATAATAAATTATCCACAGAAAATGCCTCTGCTTACCTTCTTCGAGGTAGTGCTCGTTACTATGGCGGTCAAAACAAAGCGGGCAAACTCCTTGCTTCATATCTCAAAATTAAAAAGGATCGCTCCAATATTGATTATGTACTAAATTTTGCCTCTGTCCCAGTAACTAAACATCTTGAGATTTTAGAGGAATTCAAAAAATACTATACCTCCCTTTATACTCCTGATTTTTCTCCAGATTCTATAGACATACAAAATTATCTTGCTTCCATACAAAAGCAATTTCCCACAGATATTGATTTTTCTTCACTAGAACAAGATATCACCATAAAAGATATTTCTCAGGCTCTAAAACTTCTTAATACGGGGAAAGCACCCGGCCCAGATGGATTCCCTGTGGAATTCTACTCCCATTTTTCCAAAGCCCTTCTCCCTTATCTCCTCTCATTGTTTTTACATTTCATCTCTTCCAATGCATCCTCCGGCACCTTTCAAGATGCTCTCATTTGCTTAATCCCTAAAGAAGGGAAAGATCCTCATTTCTGTAAAAATTACAGACCGATATCATTAATCAATTCTGATTATAAAATATTTGCTAAAATTCTTGCTCTTCGATTAGAACCTTTCTTACAATCTATCATTTGTAAAGAACAATGTGGCTTTATTAAAGGACGGAATATCTCGGATAATACCCGGATCTTCTTTAACATATTACATAAATCTAATAAATATCCCCACTCACTTGCAGCCATCTCTTTAGATGCAGAGAAAGCTTTTGACCGTATGGATTGGTCTTTTATTTTTCATACTTTATCTTGGTTTGGTTTTGGTCCCAAATTCATTTCTTATATTTCTTTATTATACACCTCACCCAAAGCCTTCATTTTTGCTAATGGTTCTTTTTCTAATTCCTTTATGTTACAGAGAGGAGTTCGCCAAGGCTGTCCCCTTTCCCCTCTCCTTTTCATTCTGGCACTAGAACCGTTTCTAGCTAAAATTAAACAAAATTCTAACATACATGGTTTCCAACATGATAAACTTCATGTTAAAATGAGTGTCTATGCAGATGACATTCTATTATTTTTATCCAAACCAGAACACTCTATTCCAGCCTTCACGGCAGAAGTCGATGCTTTCTCTTTACTTTGCGGTTACAAATTAAACCATGATAAATGCGAAATTCTACCCTTGAATATTTTTTGTTTTAAACAGGATTTTATTTCTACTAATT
The DNA here is from genome assembly GCA_963921515.1 of Calotriton arnoldi. NCBI lineage: Eukaryota > Metazoa > Chordata > Amphibia > Caudata > Salamandridae > Calotriton > Calotriton arnoldi. The sequence goes on from CAWUFW010009548.1 coordinate 615,555, forward strand.
TCTCATGGAATCCCCTAAAAATTAAATATTTAGGTCTTTGGTTTGCTCCCTCTATTAAACAAACACTTTCACTAAATATGACCCATCTCTTTTCTACTTTATCTACTTCTACTTCCAAATGGCACCCTTTATACTTGTCCTGATGGGGCAGACTTAACACCAATAAAATGATGCTTGCTCCCATCATTTTTTACATGATTTCGGCTATCCCTCTCAATCTTCCTGCATACTTTTTCCAAAAAATTAATTCTATCTTATCAATATTTTTATGGAACAAGAAAAACCACGTATGTCTTTAATTAAGCTAAAGCGTCCTAAATCACAGGGTGGAGTTAATTTTCCAGATTTTCAACTCTACCATAATGCCTTACTTCTTAAGCAACTCTCTAAATCTTTAAATGATTCCACTCCTAACCCCTCCCCCTTATGGAAAGATTTAGAACATTCCTTTTTATCTCCCTTTTCCCTTGATGAATCCCTCACTTTCACTCACAAGACACGTTTTCTATCTTCACCTATACATAACACTACTCATAAACTATTTCACTCTTTTATGCTATCACACCTCTCAGCTAAAGACCGATTTCTTAACTCATCTATTTGGCATAATAACTTTCTTAAAATTAAAAATAAGCCAATTTTTTGGAAGGCTTGGAGAAACAGAGGTTTACTTTGGATCCATCAGTTATACTTAAACGACTCTTTTCTTACTTTTTCTGATGCACAATTACTATATAAACTACCAAAATCTTTTTCTGTCAAATTCAAATTGTTGCTCCAACATATAGCCGATTCTCTACTTTTTATATCCTCTGCACCATCCTCCTCATTACCTCAACGCAACATTCTTCCCATTTTAAGTGCCCAAGCTAGTGCTTCATCTATTTACAAATTCCTCAGTACACCCATTGAACACAGACCTAAAACTCACATTGAACTCCAGTGGGAATCTGAATTCCACTCTTCATGGCCTACTATACTTTGGGATAAAATATGGTTGAAACTCCGCAAGACCTCAAGATCAGCCAGCACGACACAAACACTTTTCTTTATATACAATCGACTTATGTTCACACCAATGTCCTTACATAAATTTCAACCCACACTTTCTTCAGTTTGCTGGTCTTGCAATGCTTCTCATGCAGATTTATTTCATATGCTCTTTTCTTGTCCTTTTACACATCAGTTCTGGTTGAAAGTATGGTCTCAAAATAATACCATCTGTCATACTCGTTTCCCCTTCTCCCCCGAAGCTATATTTCTAGATACATTATCTGATCATTGGCAACCCCTCTCTCATAACATGGACATTGTGGATTTATTACTTGCAATTGCTTTTCAACAAATAACAAAAAATTGGAAACATTCCACACAACTCTCCTTCCAATCTTGGTGGTATAGTGTATGTTATAACCATCGACTGGATCGTGCCTATGTTTCTCCTATGTCTCTACTCCTAAAAAGAGAACGCATATGGTCTCCTGTGACTATTTTCTTAGACACTTCTGCACAAAGATTTACCCAACATCATCCCTCATCGGAAGAAGTCCCCAAACCACAATGAAATGTTTATAATGATATATTGTTTGTTTATGTTTATAATTATATAACTTCTCTCTTTCTTTTCTTCTTAACTGTTATCATATTTTGGTTTACAGCAATTATTCCTTATACTGTTCGATACCTTTTAAAGAGCATTAAGCTTTTTTACCTTCACATGTATCTATTCAATTACGTTACTAGTGTCTCCTTTGCTCGTTTTCCTTTTTCCCTCCCCTCTTCCTTCATATGTTATTATAACAAAAGTTCTATATGCAACTACTTTCTATTTATTACTTCTTGTTTCTACATTGCATAAGTTTCACTTCACTCAATGTTTTTTAATTGTCTTCTGATACTTATTTGATTGCTTGTACTTGGTTGCATTTTTTCAAAAATAAAATCTGTGCTTAAAACTAAAAATATGAACGTTCTTTTCATAAAATGTGTCGGGCAACTGTCAAAAGCAACAGAAGAATCCATGAAACAGGCAAAAAGAGGACCTCCTTTCTGATGTACCACCTGATGAGCCAAGAATAATAAAGCAGTTATGTAATCGACTGTGCTACAATTAGGCCGAAACCTATTAGAAAAAAAGAAATGATATCCCCTTCCTCTGCCCAAGTTTTCAATTCATTTAATAAAATTATAACATAAGCCTTAGCATCAATATCTAAAAATGCGATCAAATAGTAATAAGCTGAATCAGATCTACTGCCCTTTTTAAAAATGGCCAATCATGAAATGGTGTTGGGCAGTTATAAAGTAGAACAATAATATTTAAACAAAAGGTGCCTCGAATGCTTGCTTCAGCAATTATTCCGTTGCAAGTTTATGACAGCACTGCTTGTCAAACTTTGCATTAAAAATCAGCACAGTGAACACGAGTTTAAATGGTCTGTAATTAATGTAAATCAAAGGGACCCCAAAGGTGGTGACATGAAAGAGTTCTACTGAACAAGGAGGCAATTTTCATACAGAAAAATAATACCATTCATACTGGTCTGAACGAAATGTCAGAAATTCGGAGCATATAAATGTTGTGCCCCCTAGCCCACATCCTTAAGCTGCTCACACAAACAGTGAGGGCCTTCTTTTCCTTTTCTTCCTGTTTTCACAATTAAAATATAATTTCCTCAGTTTTAGAATGTGCGGTACTCTTACTGGATTTGATCAAACCTTGTAACTCAAAAGTGTGCACTAATAAGAACTTTTCCCAGAGGGACTACAATTCACAGAAGCACGTGCTGTTTATAATGAAGGTAGGGGCGGCTCCTCCGCAATGGAGGAGGAGCGTTGGCCTACTGGCTCCGAGCTAGCAGGTGAAAAATAAAACGATTACCTAAATAGTTTTATTTATCATTTACCGGCTCTGAGCCAGCGTGTTCAGGGAGGGGCAGGGCCAAGGCATGGCAGGGGGAGGAGGAGTGCTATGTGCACTCTCTAAGGGCGCATATGTGTTTGGCTGGCCGTCTCAGGCCACCAAACACAGATGTGCACTTTGGTTTCTCCAGCCCGGCTGCATTGAACAGCCAGGCTGGAGAAACCCCACAGTCTCCCTGGTCTGAGCGGAGCGTCTTTTCAGCCCGCTCAGACCAATCCCTGCGTTGCTCTCATAGCATGAGAGCAGCGTGGGGATTGCACAGGAAGTTGTCCCAGTGTATGCTGGAAGCCTGGGACAAGGAAGAACGCACTGAGGCGTGACGCGGGAGGTGGCAGCAGCTCCAAGTAAGTGGGTTAAAAAAAAATTATTAACGCCCCGCGTGCTCTCCCTCCGGCGCTCCCCCACGCCCCCTCCACCCGTCCCCCCACCTCTTCATTGTGTCAGCTGCCACTGAATGAAGGATGAATAGTCACATTCCTTACAATACGTTTTCAGTTCAATATTTATACGTTATCTCGTTTGACCATGTAGTTACAATGCATCCCATCTCTGTTTATGCCTTATAAATTTAGGTACGATAGCTGTAGTTCATGCTGGGATGTGGAGCCACATGATATGGGCCCTGTCCGGATTCGAACTACACTTCCCAGAACTATAGCCTGTAATGCTGCAGGCCGAGGGGTGGCCAGTCCAGCGCCCATGGCCTCAGGTACATAATGGTTCGCCCTGTGGGTCACATGACCCAAGGTGAAAATAAACGGACGGGCTGCACGTTGGCAGTTCTATGCCAGACCGCCACGAGTGTGCAGGCTATTATTCTAGCGTGTCCTCTAACACGTTAGGGCCAGCCTTGACACGTGTCCTCCCTGTAACACAACAACTGGCGATGAAGACGGTTTCCTCTACCCTCGCACTGACAGCCTGCTCTGCTGGGTCACACTGCCCCTCAGTCCGTTCTCGCTCCAGTTTGCAGGAGCTGTCTAATGCCTGCAGTGTGCAGCGCTTCCCCAGTGCGTTGCTCCTGGCTCCTGACAGTCGGCACGGATGGTGCCCTTCTCAGCTGCACAGCCCGGTGCCCACACTACCTGCTATCAGTGCTCTGTGAGCACAATTTTTGGTGCCACTGCTCAGGGCCTGCATGTCATGCTCCTCACCGGGCATTCATGACCTCTGGAACGATACCTCCTCCTTCACACCACCTACATCTATAGGCGGCTCAAGAGGTGTGGACTACTGCTGGCCAACACACTGCCATTGTGGTCGAAACCTCATCCTCCCCACTGCTCACCGAGGTTCTTCCATGTGGCTCCTGGCTGCTTTCACCAGGATCAGCACAGGCCCTGTCCTTCTCACATCCACTTTCTCATCCTCATCCATCAGTGGGAGAAGGGCCAAAAGATTCTGCAGTTGAGTCTGGTCACCGAATGGGTCGTCCTCCATGTCTCCAACATTGTCTTTCGTGGTGACCACGGGTGTGCATGTCGTATCCGAAGAGAAGACAGAAACAAGGGCTCCTCCCGTTGCTTACTTCAGGTATGAACACCACCATAGAGGTCTGTTCCACCAGACGCTTGTCCACGCGCTCTAGGGGCCGTACACATGGCATACCCACCATTGAACCACCATTGAACCATTCATTGTCTCTGGAGCCCCCCTCTGAAGCCGCAAAGTTGGCAACCTGGGTTGATCACCTTGAAACATACTTTGCTGCTGTACGACTGGAAGCGGACAGGAGTCGATCCAGGCTCCTTCATCTGGGCAGTGTCACCATACATAAGCTGTCTAAAACTGTAGGCAAAGCTGGCCTGCCTTATACCTATGCTACGCCCAAAGCTGCTTTGACTGCCCATTTCAAACCCCTAGCTAACTAAATTATGAGAGGTTCCTGCTTCGTCAAGCCTGCCAAATTCCAGATGAATTCTGAGCCAGGCTCTGGAAGCTTGTGAGCACGTGGGCATTTCCAGATGAGTAGGATTAGTTCCAGGCTCAGTTAATTTGTGACTGCTCCTTGGTCAAGCTACGAGAGCACATACTTCAAGTGGCCCGCATGACGATGGGGGACATCCTCACTTTGGGCTGGTTGAAGGAGTTGTCAATGCCACAGGCGGCCACATATAAACCATCCTCCAACACGCCATCAACACCGAACCAGTCAACCAGGTTGCGGGCGCCACATCGTCTCGTAGTAAACAAGATCGCCCTAAGATGTCACTGACCAACAGAGCATGCAGATGGTGCGGTGGTACCACCTCACATGCGGGAGACTGGCCAGCAAAAGGGAGGAAATGCTCCACGTGTGAGAAGACGAATCACTATACTGAGGTTTGCCGTTCAGCACCAGTGCCAAAAGGGTCAGAGAAGAAAGCAATCAACCGGGTAGACGCAGAGTTTGGTGCTCGCAAACAAAGAGGACATGAATGAAGATGCGCCTGAAGGAAACATTCATGTCATACATGCAGTCAAACTGAACCAGAACTGCACCGGCCACGCCCCCTCCGCTGCCAGGTCACAATAGACGGACAGCCACTCATCGCCCTCGTGTACACAGGGTCATCAATCAACATACTACCTCTAATATTACACTGGAGAATTAACTCTCCACCGGCACTTTGCCCCACCACCAGGGTATATGCCTTCAGCACCACTACATGCCTCCTACTCACCTGCGTCTTCACCACCATGATCTGTCACCAAGGACAAACAACGAAGGCAAAAGTATATGTTACCAAGAGAGGGCTGGACATGCTCATCAGTTGCCACATAGCTGAGCGCCTGCGGCTAGTCCAATTTGCCTTTGGGATCCAAGCCAGTGCAGTAGACTCATGCCTTAGTGACTCCCATTCGAACACCACCTGTGGTAAGTCACAAGGATCCAAGGAACCATGGTGTCAGCGTCTAGAGGCCGAGAGACTATCACCCAAAATGTTTCCTACTTCAAACAATTCCCTGTAGGGCACTAGGCCAAGGGAATTTCGACCCGACAGATGAGCACCCATCAGAGAACCTGCATGGGCTGGAAACAGCCGGCCCATACATTTTTCATCCTGAGGGACCAACGCCCCCGACAACAACACCTGTAACCTTTACCTTATTAATTATCTGTAAAATCAATGTCAGTCTCAAATTTGAATCATTCAACATATCGTTCCATGTGACATTTCCCCTTGTCTAGTGCAAGTACCGTATTGTATCCAAATTCAATAGTCACATTATTTTTTTAAAGTGTAATGCATAAGTGTTTACAATAAACACACCTGTAGTAACACCTCAAAAAATAATTCCAAACATCTATTTGTTGGTGCAAGTGTCCATTATCATGATGAATGGCTGCACCTAAATACAAATGACGATCACATACTATTTTAACCAGTGTATGCACTTAACAAAGTAAACATAAAAAATATGTTGTTTTTCCTGCCATAATGGTAACTAAAAATATGTACTTCACATTTTAGTCAGAAACATTGGTAGGAATTACACAATTGGAAAGGAAAATTAATGTCTGGACAAACTTGGTGAAATCAAAATAGTGGTTTATTAACTAATGAGAGAATTCTCTTAAAAATAAAGAAATAAAACAAAATAAAATAAAATAAATATAATTTAAATTAACATCCAATATTTATTTATTTATTTATTCAAGCAACTTGTAAAGCGCGCAAATACCCTTGGGTGTCTCGGCGCTGAGGACTAAGAGGAAAGGCCATGGAGCGAGTGACTTATTGGTTGAAGAGCCAGGTTTTTACTTGTTTCCTGAAGGCTAGCAGGGTAGGACTAGTCTTAATATGAAGGGGAAGCGAGTTCCACAATCTGGTAGTGGCGACTGTGAATCTTCTATCACCCCATAAGGCTTTCTTGGTTCGAGGGACAGTAAGCAGGTTAGCTGCTGATGAGCGCAAGGGTCTACTGGGGGTGTATGGGCAGAGAGCTTTCTTGAGAAACTCAGGTCCTGTGTTGTGGGTTGCCTTGTATGCGATGCATAGTGCCTTGAATTTGGTTCTGCTTCTTATGGGCAGCCAGTGGAGCTGTCGCACCACCTTGGATATTGGCTTAAACTTGGGGGTGCCTGACAGAATCCTGGCGGCTGCGTTCTGCACCAGTTGTAGCTTGCTCAGGACCTTTTCTTGGGCATTGATTAGGAGACCATTACAGTAGTCAACTTTCGACATAACCAGTGTGCTGATGAGGGTTCTACCAGCACTGATTGGGAGAAACGGTAGGAGTTATTTTATCATCCTGAGGACATAGAAGGATGAGGAGACAACTGTGTTGGCGTGGTGTATGAAGGACAGCTTGTCGTCAATAGAATGGTGAAATTCACCGTTAAGCTGCAGCAGTAAACATGCCTCCTATTGAACTACCAAAGGGAAGCTCCTCAGGAAGGGGCGTCTAGTGGGCACAGAGAAGGCACCTCAATCATCTTTCATGCCCTGGCATTAGGAGGGATGGTCTTGGGTATGGGAGGAGTGGCATGGACTTTGGAAGGTGTGGCTTGGCGTTTGGGAGGGGTGGGTTAAGCTGTGGAAGGGGTCAAGACAAGGGCAAATAAAACATCTTCACAGGGAAAATGGGTAGGATGGTCTGGAGGGAGTTGGGTTTCGGAGGTAGAGGGAGTGGCAGTTGGTGAGATGCGTGTGTCTGTTGAGGTTGCAGGTGCATGTGGGTCTGGTGTATGTCATGTAGGTTTGGGTGTGTTTCTTCCTAGGTGTATGTTGTTCAGGTGAGTGTGGGTGTTTGTGTTTTGTGGGTGTTGTTTCTAATGTATGCGTGTGTGTGTGTGTGTGTGTGTGTGTGGATGAGTGTGCTGTTGAGGTGTGGTTGTGGTGCTTGTGGATGTGGTGGTGCATGTGGGTGTGATGGTGGGTGTAGAGTCTGTGGGTGTATTGGTGGTGCATGGGTGTGGTGGTATTTGTGGTGTCTGTGGGTGTGCTGGTGGTACATGTGGGTGTGGGGGTGGTATCTGTGGGTGTGTTGCTGGTGGTACATGTGGGTGTGCTGGTGGTGGTGGTTGTGGTTGTGGGTATGGTGTGGGAGTGATACGTGGTGGTGGGTGTGCTGGTGGTGTTTGAATGTTGTTTGGGTGTGTGCCTGTGTTTTTTGTGGTGCCTATGTTTTTTGTGGTGTTTGTATTTATGTGTGGCTGTGTCTGTTGGAGTGAGTGTGAGAGTGCTGGGGACAGGGCTAGGAATAGGTAATTGGGATGGGAGGTGGGGCACAAGGTTGGAATGGCTGGGATGGTTGGGAGGCTGTGGTCAGTGAGGAGGCTAGACCTTGAAAAGACCTCTGTAGGCCCGAAATAGTACTGTGACTGCCTTCCAGGTATGCTACCATTTGTTGCATATTGCAGCTAAGCCCCTGGGTGGCATTCAGCAGTGCAGTCTGGCCTACAGAGATGTTTTATAGGAGGTCAATAGTCTCCTCACTCAGTGCAGCCGGGGGGACAGGGGCAGGAGGTGAGGTGAGGTGCCTACAGCGAAGGAGACGCCACCCCTTTCAGGGGGTGGGTTTGGCCAACGAGGGGGCGGGGGGGAACCAGAGGGAGAGTGGCGATGGTTCTCTGGGTGGTGGACACGGATGCAGTTGGTAGAGTTCGTGTCGGGTCTGCCACCTGTAGGGAGTACTCGCTTGTTGAGGCCTCCGAAGATGATGTTGTGTAGCAGGCGGGCTCCGTTGCACTCCCTCACCCTCCATGCCACTGGGTCCCTCGGTGTCAGTAGTCTCAGCACCCGAACTACAGTGGCCAGCTGCTTCCCCGCCTACATGGCCAATGTATTGTTTGCCTGCTCCTGATGATGCTGAAATGACCTATGCAATAGTTTTATTGAATCTGTGTAAGCAGAACTGATCATGAATTTTAACTACAAAACAATTTCCAAGTTTTCATGTTTCACCTATTTCGAGGGCTCTCAAACATTTGGTCTACATTAGCATAAGCTCATGCATGTAGGCAACATTTTCAGAAACCATTTGGTCACAGTTTTTTAAATTCCCCATGATAGCTCGCATATCATGTATGATCTTGTCTCTTATCCATTTTTATGTCTCTCCAGGAACTGTTTAGAATAGTGAACTTATATCGCCAAACAGGATATAAACCAAAAATACCTTTGTACAATGTGTTTATAAGGCCCACAAAACTGCATTATTTTCACTCACAAAAAGTAAAATATGACTCAATGTGTGTCAAAAAATACTGCAAAGTTGTACCAATATTTGTTTAAACTGAAAGGCGGTTTCTTTTGTTTGAGCATTTCACATTGGTAACACTTACTTCAAGTTACTAAAGTATATTTCAAATATGAAATACATTATATGGATTCTGTACTGTAGCAGCTTATCAATGTATCACACACTATGTAGATACCCATGCTGTTGAAGAAATTAAGAAAAATATTGTTTGGTGGATTGACAAATGACTTCAACAGCATAAGTAAATGCTTAGGCCTTGATACATTTCTAATCTACTTCAGTAAAATTAAAAACACTTACACATTTGCCTCCTAAATATGTCTAGTTATTTGAACTTTGTTTTACCATTGTGAAATTGTTTAACAAAATATGCTGGTTTTCTCTTTTGAAAAAAAATTGGTAAAACATCACAGTAAATATTACACACACTGATTCATATATAACTTTTATATCAAATATTTAAATGTAATTCGCAATATGCAACATATTACACCCTGCTGCATTCCTACATTTGCCTAATGAGTCATGATTTAGCCTGATCTTGAGTTTTCCAGATGGGATACTCCAACATATATATGAAGGAACATTCCATCTAAAAAAAGTCCCTTTAAGTATCCTATTTTTCTCCATCATTGATTTATTATCTGGGCATAACAAAGGACATTGAACAATGGGTTTGGGTATGTCTTACTCTGTCACCAATGTGTACACATTCCTGTCTGTGTTTCTACAAAAGTGGTATGCCTATCACAATTATTTGTACAAAAAAAGACTAGCTTAGATATGCATGTGTGAAGGAGTAAGACATCATGCAAATCTGTCACTTTGTACATGTATGAAACAGTATTTTGGATTCCCAACACATTTGGGATATGTTTTGATTCCAAAATGTAGTCATTAATTCTGATGCGACTAGTGATTTTGGCTCACATGCTCACTCTTGTTTGTGTAGAATCCCAACTTACCAATGTGATATTTGGAACATCCACTCAATCATAATTGCATAATATGCTATTTCACATGTAATAGAGCTAACATAACATCATTCTCAATAGTGGAGGAACATCACACCTAACACAATAAAGACAAGTGGCATGTGTGGTCCAACTGTACCTTATGACATCAAACAACCTGATATATATTTGTAGTTTAGGCTGCCATGTGCCTGCTCAGAACAGTCCTATGGTAATGAACAGAAATCAGATAGCATCCTTTTTCACAAATTCATATACAAAGCACACCATCATACACCTTGTGCAAAATGTACACTTTCAAGAACTCTTCATCTGCGTTGGACATGTGTTAATCTTAATGCTGATGGCAAAATTAGTTGCTGTAACAAAAGATTAGTTATTTAACATGTTGAACTCGCGATCAAACTTTCTCCCTTGACGCTGCTGTTGGGCTGGCCATCAAGGTCTGTATAGGCCACCACAAGTATGTGGGCCATTAGGGGTCTCAGGGTGCGGCACACACGCTTCCCACGTTGAGGGGACTTGCCAAGCTGGACTTCTGATGACTTCTTGGCCCAGCATCGTAGATCCTCCCACCTCTTGCAGCAATGGATGCTGCGCCGCTTGTAGACCCCAAGGGTCCGCACCTTCCTGGTGACGGCCTTCCATATCTTCTTTTTCTGATGGGTGTTGACCTGTATAGATGCAAGAAAACAAATTTTTTGTGACTTGTTGTTTGTCTGTATTAATGTAACAGAATTTTACTACATTAATCATAAGCATTACTCAAAAGTTACTACACATTAAATTTTATTCCACAATCTGCCAAAATAAAACAACAATTAAGAATTTTGTTGTAACCTGTTGACTACCCTTAGGCCTTGTCATTTCCTAAACTGAATAATCTAGGCCAGTGACATCAACTAGGACAGGGGCTCCAACATTTTATGTAATGAGAGCTACTTCTCATCAGTGATTCTCATTGTGACATACTGAAGACTACACAACTTGTGCATGGTAACCAGACACCTTCACGCCCAGCTACATTGACTTGAATCCTAATGTCCATAGAGCCATATACTATGGTTTGAACTACATACTATGACTAAGGGCACTATGAAAGGGCTGCCATGAATGTCAGTGAGAGCGTGGTCTATGGAGATGTATGAACATGTGTGCATATGAAGGGATGTATGTGAACGGATGAAGGAGAGCCTGTGAAATTTAAACTGTTTGTGTAATTAATAACTCTCCATTTCATTTGTCTTCCATTAAAAAGCTTTCAGAAGCATCATTTTGTTCACAACTCCAATTTTTAGTTAACAAGGATTTTTTTCTAAGAGTCCAGTACCTCAGTGCTTCAGTTGTTCTCCTCTGTGACTCAGCCCCAGCATGATGCACAAATCTGACTTAACACTGCTCATTGTCAAGCCCTGCTATCTGCAGCCTGATGATCATGATGTGACAAGAACGCAGCCTTCCCTTAACTTTGAAATGAAAATATGACCTTGTGCTTATTTGAAAAATAACTCAAGGCTGTGAGCTACTCTGAAGGTGTCTGGGAGCTACTGGTAGCTCCCAAACAACTGGAGACACCTGATCTAGGCCAAGTGATAAGTGGGATAATACACATAGAAAACATCATTTTCATTTGGTAAGTAAAAAAATAATATCTATGTACAGTAGAAAAAAAGATAAATTGTTTTTTTTATTTTTACATGATTTGAAATTTCTACATTTCACATGAAAATGAGACACATACATCGATATATCTCCAAATACACACCAATTAAAATGTAGGACTCCAAACACACAACACATACTAATGTTGTAGTGTTCTATAATCATAATGTGCTTAAAATCTCACACCATCATTGTTTTTTGTAATGTAAAACATAAAGTCTTAAGAAGGAAAAGGCCAGGTGTAGAGGCAGAGAAAGAAAATGGAGGAAAACCAAGCGGCCAGAGGATAAACTGGCCTTTTCAGTAGCACACAAAGCCTATTTAATAAACTGTAACTCAGCAAGAAGAGACCATCTAGGCTCGAGAATACAGGAGGCAAAGAACTCTTCTAAGGAGCTCTTTAAAATACTCAAAGAGTTCACAAACCCTAAAGCTAACAGTCCCTCTATACCCCCGACACAAACACTATGTGATAACATAGCAAATCATTTTAGGGACAAGGTGGACAAGATCTACAGCTCTCTAGCTGCAGGAGCAGCACCGAAGGGGTTGGCCCCTCCGAAGAGAGACCCCACACTACCTAAACTCGACGCATTCACAGCCATTACCACAGAGCAAGTGGCAGCAGTATTGGCACGAACAAAATCTGGTGCCCCCTCAGACCCGGCGGTGCCATTTATAATGGCTGAACTCGCCCCAATTTTAGCTCCGTCGCTAGCGGAGGTTTGTAACATCTCCTGGCTACGGCCGTATTTCCCAGGAAATGGAAAAAAGCGCATATAAAACCTTTGCTGAAGAAGGCTCTAGCAGACCCGGCAGACCTTCAAAATTATAGACCAATCTCTCTCCTCCCTTGCAGCTCGAAGGTCATGGAGACATTGGTAAACAAACAACTTACGGGATATCTGGAGCAGTATGGGTTATTGGACCCTCGCAATCAGGTTTCCGTGCAGCCCATAGTACGGAGGCGGCACTGGTGGAGGTCATGGATACGATCAGGATGTCACTGGACAGAGGGATGCCCACCATGCTAGTGCTCCTTGATCTATCGGCAGCCTTTGACACCATCTCTCATCGTGTCCTGTTGGACAGGCTGCGGGAGATTGGGGTCGAAGGCTTGGCTTGGATGTGGCTGCAGAGCTTTCTTAACAATAGAGCACAATGTGTACAATTAGACACATTCGTCTCTCAGACCACCGCAGTAGACAAGGGGGTCCCGCAGGGCTCCATCTTAAGCCCCATATTATTCAACATCTATGTGGCACCGCTGGCCTCCATCATAAGATCTTGCGGTTTTGAGACAATCTCGTATGCGGATGACACGCAGGTGATAATCCCCATCGAGACGGACCCAGCAAATGCCAGAGCAAAGTTTAAATCCTGCATGCTGAAAATTGCCGCTTGGATGAGCGAGAATTTTCTGCAGCTCAACTCCAATAAGACGGAGATCCTTCTGTTTGGAAAGGCGACGGAATTATGGTCGTCGGACTGGTGGCCGGAGGAATTGGGGGAGGCACCCAATCCAACCACTCAGGCACGGAATTTGGGTATCCTGTTTGATAATAAGCTTTCGATGGAGGAACACGTGAAGTCAGTATCGGGCACATGCCACAACTACACTGGCTGCCCATGAGGAAGAGAGCAGTGTTTAAGCTCTTGACGTCGGTGTTTAAAGCACAGCAGGGCATCGGCCCGGTCTACCTAAGGAAGAAGTTGGTTCCCTATATACCTGCCCGTTTATTGAGATCTAGCAATCGTAATCTACTACGTCCCTGTAAAATCAGGAAAGTCAAAATGGGAGGGCGCGCTTTTTCACATCTAGCCCCGCTCCATTGGAACCGCCTGCCGGATGAGCTACGCGCCTGCGCAAGCTTGGGGCAGTTCAAGAAGCAGTTAAAAACCTGGCTGTTCTAAATCAGCAATTTTGTCCTAGCCTTTAGCACTGTGTAGCCAAAAGCGCCGAGAGATCCCTGTGGGGATGATTCATCGCGCGTTATAAATGAAAAATAAATAAATAAATAAATCATGCTTCACTTCAATCACTACACTTCACTCAGGAACTCAAAGGGACATTCTAGCCAGTGCATTAAAAAAACAGACAGATTTAGAAATTAATCTTAAACATGTACCTGTTCCTCTGGTGAGCTAGCTATACAGGGACAGAATATCCGTTGCCAGCAACTCCAGCTCCATCTTGTGAGAAGGCTGGGGCCCTTTCCACCTGCTCAACTTGGCATCGTGGCACCCGGAGGTCAGAAACAGCAGCAAAAGTTGAGGAGGCCTTGTTGGCTGCAGTGTTAGTAGCAAGTGAGCTTTTTTTGAAACGCATCTTACATGGATACGACGTACGCGATCGTCAATGGCAGCGGACACATCCATTGGCTGTCCTACGTTGCTTTCACACACCTTAGCCTATAGCTGGGTCCGTCATGGAGTTTCACACCTATTAGGCGGTCAATTTCCACCGCGGTCGATGAATTCCAAATGTCCTAACAGCAAGATCAGGCAGCTGCCATTTTACATTGTGGAACAGTGTGTTTGTGACTATGAAGTGCGTCACCACCACACAAAATGGTGGTTACTTGGTTTACATGTCAAAAATGCTAATGTTCTTAATTTGTTTGTATAAAAAAGTGTAATGTTGTGCTCTAATGTGGTTCGAAGCAAGATTTGAGCGTTGGTGTTTATACCACTGTTAACAGTATTTTTACATTAATGTGTAAATAATACGTTAACTGGATTATTTACACATTTAAATAATTCATAATTTACCCATGTAATAAATGTGAATTTTTAAACAAATTTATACTAAACACAATAAGGTTCTGTCTAACCATGTATGAAAAAATATACGTATTGAAAACTAGATGTAAAGTGTGGTTTAAATTGAAAATATGTTAGCAAACATTTACAACATTTTTTTTCTTCAATGCAGACATATGAACCCAGGGAGAGTGAGGAGAAGACACGAAGTGTTCCGGCCATTTCCCGACCTTGCCACCTTGAAAGAATGGGATATTATCAAAGCATTCAGATTGAATAGGCAAACAATTCTTGATTTGTCATCAGCTGCAGCCAGATCTTCTGCCTCACAATATGAATACTACATTAATAGTCAAATTAATGGCAGTACTCCATTTTTTGGCCACAGGATCATTCCAATACACTGTGGTAGTATCTGGTAGTATATGTCACAACCAACTTTCAGTGGTGTGCTACAAGAGGTTCTTTCTTCAGTGATGAGACACATCAACAGCTTCATTCAATTTCCTACAAACCAGGGTTTTGCCAATGTCAAGGGGGATTTTATGCCTTGGGGAGCCTACTACATGTGGTTGGAGCAATTGATGGCACACATTTTGCCTTAGTGTCACCACACGCCAGAGAACAAGTGTACTGCAATCGAAAGAATTTCAATTCAATCAATGTGCAAGTTGCCTGCTTACCAGATTTGTACATCACAACCATGTTTTCCTGAAACAACCCATGATTCCTTTGCACTATGGAACAGCACCATACCTCTGCAAATGTCACAACTTGGACCTGAGAGGACCTGGCTTCTTGGTAAGTACTATCTGCCAATATATTCTTTGATTTTTGTAAAGTGTAATGATCGAAAATAGTGTTACAATTTTTTGCTAATTTATTTTTCAGCCCATATAGGAGACTCAGCTGATCCTAACCGACCATGGTTGTTAGCACTGCTGAGGAATCCAGCACCAGGGGAAGTCCTCTTCAATAAGGCCCATGGAAGAACACAGAGGCCAGTGGAGTGGGCTTTTGGGCTTCTAAAGGCCAGATTTCAATGTCTGGACAAGACTGGTGGAGCCCTCCTCTACTCACCCGATAAGGTGTGCAAAATCACAATGGCATGCTGCATGTTACACATTTCCCTGCGACAGAATATCCCATACACTGCAGATGAAGAAGACCATAAAGAGCCAACGGGTGAGGATGTTGAAATGCCAAATAAAGAGGATAGTGGTGAAGAGGAAGGAATTGATCTCATTGACCACTTCCTCACATGAGTGCCAGTATATAAATGAATTTTATTTTATGAAATGTTAAACCAACTTTTAATGTAATGAGGATAAAACTCTGTGCTGGACATTTTGTTTGAAAGGCAAAGTAAAGTGACATCCAGGGCAAAGATGTTTTTTGATAAATGTTTTGACACATTGACTACTTTGCATAGTTCATTTTTGATTGTACTTAGAAAATGTATCCTCAATATTTTCATTTATAAGGTGTCTATTTTGTATTATAATTTAATAAACCCTCTTGTTTTTCTCTGTTTTAGGACCCTTCACCATGTCATCTTTATTTGGACATTTCAAAGTTGTGACATTTGCAGTTATATGCTGCTGTTGCAAAGTATCAAGGGAACATGGGTTGATCCCGTGGAAGACACACACAGACTTTGGGTGTCCATATCTTGTACTGAGACAACTTGCACAGTGATTGAATGGAAGTTTGTAAAATTGCATTAGACTTGTTTACTGTTGAATGTTGGCACCAAGCCAACGTGTGCTGCTGGAATTGCTCTAACCACATGTGGTAGTCGACCCAAATTATACTAATCTCCCTCCACATTGACAAAATGCTAATTTTGTGCAAAGTGTATGAAGCTGTTGATGTGTCTCATCATTGCAGACCTAACTTTTTGTAGCACACCATTTAAAGTAGGTTGTGACTAAAGTAGGATGCAAACCAAAAAAGGAAAAGTCAGTCATGGTGAATAAAACCATCACTGAAGAGCCAAAATTGCTTGAAGTCCAATGTCCAAAATAAACTGGCATTAGAAAGGTAAATGTGTCCAGAAAATAGTCCACACAGTGAATGGTAGTCAGATACTGGAGGAAATTAGGTTCTGTGTCTCTTGGTGGTGATCTTGCCATTCTCTCCTGGTGGTCCGGATGAACGTGTGTGCCTGCGGGTGGCTGGTTTATCCACAGTTGCAGGGAGTTAGGTGGGTGCAAGTGTTTCCTGTTGTGGCAGGGCCTCCCTTTCTGTGGATGAGGCAGATGTAGTTGGCCCAGATGTTGTTGGACCACAGAAAGGGGGAGATGGTGCCGGAAAAGCCCGGCACATATAAATGTAAATGTCCTGCAGCACCCCAGTCAGGGAGCCCAAATTGGAATTCAGATTCTCCATCTGTACATTGTGCTCCCTCTGCAACTGCTTCATGTCCTGGAGTTCTGTGAGGACCTGGCCCATCATGTCTTGGGACTGATGGAGGGCTCCCAAGACCTGGTTGAGGGTGGCCTAGGTGACAGTCAACCCAGTGGCCCACAGTTTCCCTCCCATAACCCTTACCCACACTACACTGTGGCCTTGACCCAGTGTGCCCCATCCCACTGGTTCCTGGCTGAACTGTAGGTGGAGGTGTCTCAACATCAACCAGGTATGGGGGGCACAAGATTGGCGTGGTGTTGGTTTGGACACATGAAGTGGAAGTATCTGTGAGCTGAGGTGTTGTAACAGCCAGGGTGGGAGGTGTAGGTGTGGGCCAAGTGAAACTCACTGGAGCCGTCTGCCCAGACAGACTAGAAGAACCAGGTATCTCCTCTTCTCTTCATCCGGACTGTCAGGAGTGTAGTCAATCCTGGAGGCTTGATCCTGGGCTGAAGTGGAGGGTTCCTCAGTGGCAGATGGTGGGCCGCATGCTCTGGCTGTTGGACTTGTTATGAATGTAAAAATATGGATACAATCTAAAAGTGTGGATTACACATACAATGAGTTGTAAGCCAAAAATGTAGCAACCTAAATGGGAAAAGGAAATCAATATCATGATTATACATTTCTGCGGTATTGTAATTAGTTACACACACAGTTTAAATTTCATACAAAACAACTTCACATAAATAGGTAAGATGTCCTGAAATGTAAAAAAATAATTAAGTAACTATACATGATATGTACCAACCATTCAACACAACACAGTGGAGAGGATAAATGTGAAATTAACCAATCAAAGGCCTAGCAGGCTAAAAAACAGACATTTACACAACTTAGAAGGATGTTTAGCATTAGCCATCATATTAACAGTACAGAATAAATGTTTCACATATACCACTTCTATTCAGCATACAAATTTACATACCGTAAAATGTTTTGCTCAACAAACTTTGATTTGTTCAACTAATGACATCAATTCAATTACATGACAAGAAAAGGACAACACATAAAACCTCAAGACATACAATTTTGAAAATAGTGCATTAAATAGAGATTGATCCATAAATGCCACTTTACCATTTGTGAAAAAAAGTTTGAAGTGGGAGAATGAGCAAAATTAGATTGCAATATGATTTTCCCAAAACAGAAACAAGGCATCATGGTTGTTGTAGTTATTTCAATGATACTTTCACAACACTTGCAAAATTGCAACTTGAACATACCTAGTGACAATCTGCACTACAAAGAGAACAGACATTTACTATTTGAAACACATATATGTTATTTGTTATTTGGTGTACAAACACTTACAACCACCATAACATCATGTGAAATGTAATGGAGATTGAAACCTGTTATCTTACATACAACACAATACATTCAAACAAACAAGCAAAACAAGATGTTACTGATATATTTAGGTTTGTATGATAAAGGAAATTTGAAAAAACACATTAGCAACAACTAACTTCAAAGCAAACAGGACATATAGGTTTAGTGACAACTTGAAAAGTCTAACTTACCAGTCTCCATTCCACCAGGGATTCCTGTCAAGCCTTCAGGATGTACAATCTGCAAGACCTTCTCCTCCCAGGGAAAGAGTTGTAAGAGGGGCCTGGGAGATCCACCACCAGTCCTCTGGACATCCAGGTGATGCTTGGAGGCCAGGGAACGCAATCTCCCCCGCAGGTCGTTCCATCTCCTCCTAATTTCCTCCTGTGTGCACTGGTTGTTTGCTACAGCATTCACCCTGTCAAGTATTCTGGCCCACATTTGCCTTTTCCGTACTAAGGTTGTAATTTGGACTTGGGCTCCAAACAATTGTGACTCTAATCTAATGATTTCATCTACTAGGACTGACAATTCACCCTCAGTAAAACAGGGATTTTTCCTCCCTGCCATTCTGAGATTATGAACTTAAATACATTAAATACCCGACAAGATGTTAAAGAAAAAGGGTAAATGAACAAGAAACAGAAAGCAAAAAACCGAAACAAACCTGGATTCAGTGGTAAAGTGCTCTGGTACAAAGTTCTGATGTGCTGGAATGGGAAAGAATCATGGTCTGAAATGATGTGTGTGTTATAGTGTTGTAAGCAGGTGTAAACAAATAAGCAAATCACATCAGGTGTGCGATGCTAGCAACCATCCTACAGCCAGAGGAATAGTCCAATGTTGAATGTGTCTCACGACGGAATCACTCTGTCGGCAAACTGCCGCTAAAGCACCGCCAGCACAACTGTGAAATCTAAATAGGCTCAGCGCAACCCCACCGCCCTGATGGCGACGGAGTACTATTCGACAGCAGAGGAGTCCGCTGCATTGTCCGCGGTGAGCCGCGTACGTGACGGTAAACAGTCTGTCGACACAGATGAGGAGTAAGCCAGCATACATCTAAATATGGCCAACGGGATTCTGTCAGCTTGACGGAGTACTTGGATACTCTGCTGCAGAATGATGATGGTAGTCCCGCCAAGATCTAAATCAGGCCCTATATTGTCGACTAGTGGTATAGGAGACAGACTGAAGCTGCTATGTCACCAGACAGCCAGTATCCTTTAGCCCGAATGGGCAGTGTTTTTCTGTTGTTGTGCCCCTTCAAGGGATGTCTCTACTGTTTTCTCCATTTTGAGTCAAGAGTTATGTATTTGTCTGCTTTCATTCATTAGGGTAAAGGAGGAATGTAATGTTGCAGGCCGAGGGTTGTCAGCCTAGCACCCACGGCCTCAGGTACATAATAGTACGCCATGTGGGTCACATGACCTGAGTTGGAAATAAATGGGCGGGGCTGCACGTTGGCAGTTCTGCGTCAGACCATCACGAGTGTGCAGGCTAGTATTTCAGTGGGGCCTCTAACATGCACACAGCGCCCGGGGTCGGCCTTGACACATAGTTTACCCGGAACACAACATAGCCGTACCCTGATTGGTTATGTGAGGCCACATGGTGAGGACCCACGCACTTGACAAACGGGCATATAACCCCTGGCATGAGCATGAACCCCTACTGCAGTTGTATTGAATGAGCTTTCCATACAGACAGCAGGTACTGATGGATTACTTTATTGGTGCATGATGCATGAAATAGGAAAGCGAGAACTTCGACCCTCCACATTGGCTCTTCAATACATCTCTGAGCAGTTGAGGATAATGGAAATTTCCTCCTGTTCTCTTCCAAAGTGAACTGTCAAATACAAAATACCAGCAACTGGACAGGTGAGCTACGAATCAGGTTGCACGAGCGCATGCATGCACCCTGTTTTGGTTTTTCGAGTGCCACTAAGCTGCTTTCCCTCAGTTTTTACTACACAGCACTTCTAAATAGATTGCCAGCCACTTAAATCATTATGAGGTATACCTCATTGCTGAAACGAGTCTTTGTTGACGTGTATTTGCATTGCCCACATATCTAACTGGCATATTCCCTACTTCTTTTAAGCTTTTCTCATGGTTCTCCATTAAATAAGTAAGATTTTTTGACAAATCCATTTTGGACCGTCTACCATTTCCCCAGACTGAAAAATGATTTATATTCCCCTGTAGGATAGTCACACCAGCTCAAGTCCCGAGGAGACCTTTGAGGGTCAGAGGTTGAAACGCCTCGACAATTTTGGGATCAAAGAACGTGGACTATAAAACTTTTGAAAAATTCCTTTGAAGGGCGGCAGAACTGATAAACTACGCCGCACCACATCTTACTGTTGATACCTTACTCAATTGTACATTTAGTGTGTGACTTCAAATGATGTAATAAACTCATTTTACCACGTGTATTAATTGAATAATCTGACCTGGTGTCCTAATAGATTCTTATTGTTGAAATGTAAGTATTCATATTTGTCCCACACTATTGTCACTGTCTTCTGTTGGGGTGCACTGATGGTCATTCACTTTGCTGTAAGGACATGATTTTTCGATTGATGACGGGTAGGGGCATATGCCTTTAACGATGTCATTAAGATTTTGGGAGAAGTGTAATGATATTGAAATGTTGTGCTCGGCTGTATTTTGTTTATATATGTATAACATATAACGAATGAGAGAATTTAATGTTGACATGCAATTCATTTGCGGGATCTGACTGAAGTTCACAGTCTTTATCAATATGAATAATTGCTGAAGCAAAAGGACGAGGTACCTTTTGTATATATATCTCTTTAAAAATGGGGCGCAAAATGGAACCTCGCCACGAGCCAGGAGCAGTAGTCAAGAATAGAAAGGAGGCTCTATACAGAGGGGTAAACCTGCTTTACCAATAATCTACATCTGCAGTTAGCAATGAGCCTGGAATCCTATTGGATCCTGGTGCACAGCTTGACCTACATAGCTCAAGCCCAAGCCAGATGCTCTTTGCACAAATTATACCCTAGAGTGTGCTTCTTTCTTCATTGGCGTCAAAAGAGCTTCCTTGAGAAGCCTGTTTTGTTCATACACGTGCTCCTGGGCGTTCACAGCTTGTGTATACATTCCTTCAGTTTTTGTTTTGTAAATGTATTTATTCAGTTTCATACAAAAAAACAAATCCACATATCATATTACACAATAATTCTCCGGATTGGAGGAAAAAGGACAACTACAGCTTCATATCTCAATATGTGCAGTACAATAAACATCAAACAAAATCAGCAACCATAACCAACCGAGTGTCCTGCCTACCCCTATATGTCGACCTCCCATGCAACCCCCGTTTCCAACCTAGTGTAACACTCTAATATAAATATATCCCCTCAGCTGCCAATATACGTGGGGCACTTCCCAATAGTCTCTTCTCACCAAAATCGCCCCTCCGCGCATCTCTCCATGCAATTAATGGTTTGGCAAGGTACATGTTGCCCCTGACCAACCCAATGTCTTATCTGGTTCCATTGCAGCTTCATGGCGGGCCTTCTTCCGAGTGGGTCTCTAACTTTTCCAGGTAAGCATCCCAATGATGTAATGTATCTTTTCCCCACCCCCTGATCCGTAACCTCCTGTGTTGCCAGTACATCCACAGCCCACTTGCACATTCCACCACCTACTGATTCAGGGCGCCGTAGCTGACTTCCACACCATCGTTATACAACGATTCGCCAGTATCAGCGCCAAATTCTGGAACCTCACCAGGCCCTTCATCTTTTTTAGTAATGTGTCCCACATCAAGGAGACATCGCAGTGGGTCCGGGGGAAACAGGCAACCCATTATCTCTGCTACCAACTGCATGACTTGCTGCCAGGAGGGAGATATCAATGTACATGACCACACCATATACACAAGATCTACCTACCTTGCCCCACACCTTGGGCACTCACTAGCCGCACCTGGGTACATCTGCCCAAACCTCTTCGGGGTCTGGTACACATGATGCAGACACTGAAACTGGAAAAGTCGGTACCGCGCATTCAGAGTCACCTGCCTAACTGATTGCAGGCACCGAGACCACACCTTGTCCGATATATGGATAGTCAGGGTCGCCCTCCACCAATCCCTCAAAGATACGGTCTCCCTGGTGTAATGCTGCCGCACTGTGGTATACAGGTAAGTAATGGCCTAGGAGCAATCCCTCACAGTCAGAACCACAGCCAACAGGGCCCCCTGTGGTGGAGGCTCCCTATCGGAACCCGACGTCTTCCTCATCACACCCTGAAGGGCAGAGTACAGCAAGAACTGTTCTGGGTCTAGTCCATATTCCAATGTCAACTCCTTAAAAGGCACAGAGACCATCATCCGACATCAAGTCCGCCCACATATAAATCCCCACCTCCTCCCAGTACAGAGTCCTATATGTCACTCGCACGCCCACACATTCCGGCATTGCCCACAGCGGGAGACTAGGAGCACAGGGTGTGCACCGCGCACCCCCACAGGCGTAGCGCCTCCACATGCTTGTGGCCACTCGCAGCACTGCACCATCTGAGGCCCTGGTAGGAGTGGGATAAAGCAGCCTGTGTAACAGACGCTGTCCGACCAATTCATACAACACACTCGAGTGCTCCAGCTGTGGAGCAGGAGACAGCCACCGCATCAGCAAGTGCAGCTGGGCCACAGTGTAATACAACTCATAATTTGGTGTGCCTAAACCACCCTCCTCCAAAGGCGCATTAAGCTTGCTAAGGGCTACTCTCCACCTACCAGTGCCCCATATCAATTATGTCAGCAGGCCTTGCAATTCCTTAAAGAAGGACTTCCTCAGGACTAACGGGATGGCCTGAAATATACATTTCTTCAATTATGTAAGGTTGTAACATATGATTCTCCTACTCAATGACCGCCAACTGCATTTTCCATCTGAGGGGAACTAACATCATTTAATCGATTAATGTAATTCCAAACCTTACTTTGATCTCTTAGTTTAGATAATTTAAACATAACTAGCCACTGGTTTTCAAAATACTTTCCTTTGAACGTTTATAGTATTTCCTATACCTGTGTTTTAGCTGTCATAGATTCAACATATGTTCAGGTTATGGTTGTTTTTTCATACATTCTTTCTGCTGATCCAAGCTTGGTTCCTAAAAATTTTGAAAGGAGTTCAAATCACCCTCTATCGTGAACATGGACTGGACTTGGGATAGCAGAACGAGTATTTTCAGTCACAAAAATATCCTTTAAAGAACTGGTGATCTGTGACCAAAGTGACAAATGATGGATCGATGTGGTGAGCAAGGGTGCTTTTTAACTCCAAAAGTCTTTGTGCAGATTGCCATTCTTTTCATTTTTCAAGATTTGCGCCATTCCATCTTATCCCTTTCAATTGGCACAGGCTTTTGTTGTGAGTGCAACTCAAAAATGGTTACCATAGGGAAATGATCACTTTCATTTCTTTGGAGAAAAAAAATCAATATATGTGGAAAACAGAAGCTGTGAAAAATATGTGTAATCTAATATTGCCCAAGTCCCATGCGAGCAGTGAGTGTTTTTCCGAATTAACCAATCGTTTTACACCCCGTTAAGGAAACACAATCTAAGCCATTAAAATAATCAGCTATACTTTTTCCTACTACTACTTGCTTTTCGGATACCACATCCCACAATTGAGAAATCACTTTTATGTTTGGAGATACATTTTGATATCCTAACTGGTTCTAGCTCTCTGCAACCCATTTGGTCAAGGAGGCCATCTCAAATTAGGGCACGATCAATACTGACCAGCATCAATTTAATCTCGAGGAACATAGCAGGAGCCAGCAAATTGACCCAGGACCCGCTTTTAGATCAGTTTCTGAGAGAATTTAACATAATTTGCCTCCAGGAAACCTGGCGTACGGCAGAGAACCCACTGGCTGGCTATGTCACATTTCTCAATCCAGCGCAAAAATTCAAAACAAGAGTCACCCAAAAGGAGGTTTGTCTACCTATTTGTCAACTTTCAAAGCCAATCAAGTCGATTTAAGGACCAATCACATGCAGGCAACTAGGATTACAAATTGGAAATAAGGAACGCGGAGAACATCACTCATACTAATAAACATCTATATAAACCCCATTGCAACTCTGCAACAAAAAGTAGCTAAAAAAACAGACAATAAACTGCTAGAGATACAAGCCACTTATGGGTCAACTACTCCCTGGGTAATCACCGGTGACTTCAACCCAACCCTGGCAAATCACCAAAACCAAAGTGCCAGAAAAAGGGTCTTAGACAGGTAGTTTAGTATCCCACCACAGATATCACATTTCATGAATATCAATAGAAATGATCACATCCTACTGCATGCTATGGGTCTACGAGCCCTAAATGGGAGATTCCCCACAGACTCCCCAATGGTAGCCACACACAAGTCAAAGAAGTCTGATTTAACTCTGGACTATACTTTTACATCACTATCCATATTTCGAGAAGTACAAAGCTTCCACATTAAGGTCAGAAGTGAAAGCGACCATCACCCTCATATCGTAAAAATATCAAATAATAATCAGGTCATGGACAGCGTAGAGCCTTAAGGCTCACAGGGCCCCAGCAGCCACTGGCAATGTATAAAATGGAACGATCTTTCCATGATAAACTTTGAGAAATGGAAAACTAGCCTGTCCCTGCTGCAAAGGGATAACACTGACCCCATCTCTGAATGGGAGACAATGCAGTCAGTACTGAAAAAACAGCTAGGCCAACAACATTAAATGGGAAAAACGAAAGCCATACACAAACATAACTGGTTCTATCCAGCATTAAGGCAACTAAGGGAAATATTTAACATGGAAGCCAGAACCCTTAAGTCTGCTCAGGCAACGGGGGAATATCTCAAACAATTCCAGGAACTAAGATCCAATTACAAAAAGGCATTGTAGGAGGCCAAACAAGCACACATAGACCACGAATGCTTAAAGATTGTGGAGGCCTGCAAGGCAAAAAACAGCAAGCCGCTTGGATCTATTATTATTCAGCTGGAACGGGGGCCGATGGGAACCTTGGGCACTACAGTTGCAGAAGATAAATGGGTAGAACACATCTTGAATTTATACCAAAACCCTAGCAAGAGTGTTGCCCCCTCGGGCTTACTCAGCAGAACCTCAGATCTAACTTTCATTGAACACTCTGTTGAGGCAAGAATTCTGGCTTGTAGAAGCAGTGGGGCTCCTGGACCAAATGGCCTCCCCACTGCATTATTCAAAAACAACACAGTGTTCTGGAAAAGCTACTGGGGAGATTAACACCTGCCTATCAGAAAACAGGGTACCGGATTCATGGAAAGGGGCAATCATACACCCCAGTTTCCAGAAAGGTTCATACATCATACATCAACCCAGACAGTTACCGCATGATAGCATTACTTGCCTATTTGGAATCTTGGGCAATGTAAAGGGACCTAATTCCGACAAACCAAACAGGCT
Source organism: Calotriton arnoldi (assembly GCA_963921515.1). Lineage (NCBI taxonomy): Eukaryota > Metazoa > Chordata > Amphibia > Caudata > Salamandridae > Calotriton > Calotriton arnoldi. The sequence goes on from CAWUFW010009548.1 coordinate 641,289, forward strand.
TTTGATCAGCTTCAGACACCATTGATAACCTGACAGCCTTAGCCTTGGCTCACGGAAAAACATATAAGGAAAACATCTGCAGTACATACCTGCTTTGTAGACCTGACCAAAGCATTTGACATGGCCAATAGAAATCGTCTGTGGCAAAAACGTATGCACAGGAACATTTCTGAGAATCTGCTCAGAGGAATACAGCTCTTATATTCAGAAAACTGGGCCAGGGTCACCCTTGGGAGCAACAGGGGATCTAACAGCCAGAATTCAGATTGAGAGAGGCATCAAACAAGGGTACGTTCTGACCCCAATGTTATTCAACCTTTATTTAGCAGACTTGAGTGCCCAATTAGATTCAGTCCAGTCACATCCACCAAAAATAGGGGAGAGGATGTAGCCTTACGGCTAGAGGGGTCGACCTCTGACCTGGGGAACCGGGTTTGAGTCTTGGCAACGACGCTACACATCCTGTGATTCTGGGCAAATCACTTAATCTCCGCGTGCCTAACAAAAATTAATGTGTTCATCTGTAAAAAAAGCTGGTGCTCATGTAGAGCACTCTGATACCCGAGGCCTCGGGTCTAGTTCGCGCTATATAAAACTCTAAAAAAAAAAAAAAAAAAGAAATAGGCCAACAACTGATAACAGCATTGTTATGCGCTGATGACATTGTCCTATTGAATCTATCGGGCATAGGTCTACAAAACCTAATGAACTCTGTCCCAAAACTCTACGGACAACGAGCTAATTATAAACTTCGAGAAAACTAAAGTAGTCATGTTTGGGCACAGGGTTATTTGGATGAAGACCTGGTATTGTTGAGCGGGAGCTACAAGTACCTAGGAATAGAACTACAAGAGCGCTGGTCTCGTCGTTTGCACTTGAATACACTGAAAGTGAGGGTAGCATCTCAAATTACAGCATTACAGACTCTGGCTACCAAATTTCAAAGTCTCTCCTGGCAGTCCCTGGTAACGTAATAAAAGCGACGTTCTTGCCCTCATTGACATATGGCTTGGAAATCTTCACTGGAAAATGTTCATTTTTCTTGAACAAAGCCCAGAGCATAGTCCTTGTATTATTTTTTCCTTGATGCAAAACGCCTCTTTGGGGCAGATTCGACTGGAATTTGGCCTCCAAGAATAGGAAGTTGTGCAAGGGGGGGGGGACTCTTCTCAAATTCGCCTCCCTACTTAAGCAAGCAAAAGCTAACACATTAGGAGGACTACTCTGGCAAGAAATCACTTTTAACACATCCCAGAATACAAACAGCTGGTCAGCAAGTATATCGGCTTCAATAAAACTTCTGAACGCGGAACAGATCTGGAACTCTAATCTGCTGTGAAGTCCGGAACAAATAATCTAGACAGATCTGCTGGTGGGAAGATAAAATAAAATTTAGATTGCATAAACACTCATCGATGACCGCTAATACCTATAAAGCACAACCTTACATGCATGCCATCTTGAGGAACTACTTAAAAATCAAAGTCCTTCAACCTTGATTTGGAATTCTACCATCAATTGACCATCTACCAAAGTGGCACCCACCAAGGGAGAACAAGGCCTGCAGTTTATGCGGTAACTCAAGAGAAGATTTCTTGCACTCACTATGTATCTGCCCAGTCCTGCTGCCATGGCACAGAATGCTCCTTCAAAACCTTTTTAGCTTAAATGTTATCAGAACCTGTCGACAAGCAGTTTTGCTTTGTATGAAAGAAATCCACCTCACAAATTATAGCGTGTTTTGGCAAATTTCTTTTAAAAGTGGGCCAGTTCTTCAAGAAAATCAACTCTGAATCTGACTCAATTTAATCGACGGGTGCTCAAGAAAAAATTCTCGTCATTAGGGTAATGCTCCTGCTATGAAAAGGTCCAATAACGTTGCACTTTTGCTTTACTTGTGAAGGAGTGGACTAAGTGAACAAGACTCCAGAAAGAACAGTTTCTATATTTGCACAAAACTGCCAATTGATGTTAATAAACCAAATGACAAAAAACATGTTGATTAGCAATTCTTCCATTTTATAGCATTTATATATTCCCAGACAGCGCAGTCCAAGGAAGAAAAGACTTTAAAGAACATTCAAGCTCTACCAGTCTGGGTTGCTGAAACTTACTTTAATTGGGAACATTAGTCTATTGTTAAACTTTAAAATTGCCCTACAGATGATATTGATTTTTCTTTTTAATCTCTGTCTTTTAAATTATTACGGTGTTTACAGAAATGTCCCAAGGGAGAAATGTCTTCCAAGTGAATGCCAGGCTTTACTAGCTTGTATTTCTGAAACATACCTGTTAGAAACGGGGTAGCGTGGTGCGGAGCGGGTAGGCTAAACTCCGGAGGATTGTGTAAAGCATCTGCGCAGCACACACTCACAGGCGACACACTGGACACACTACAAAAGAGACTCCACACCGGTTATGTGAAAACAGCATATGTATTATGCTACACACGTTATAGGGCAATCACAGTTGTAAAAGCACTGTGCTAACTGGCACCAGGTAGTCATTTACAGGGGGAATTATTTACAGGGCAGGGCCAATCGGGCCGCTGCCAGAACCATCACCAGCACAATTAGGATAAATGTAAGACCAGCAATAACAAATGTATATCCGCCAGTAACCTCTGGCCAGATCAAGAGCGTAGCATCATGGCAATCAGCATTAGGCATAAACATAAAGCATCATCACATGAGGCACCATTAGGGGCATCAGACACATTGTGCATGACATTAGGCATTATCACATGCATAAGTCACATGATGCCGTCCATTGGGCCTAAACCCATGTGGCATAAAGGCAATATCATTAGGCATAAGTCACATTGTGCATACCCCTGTTGAAACGGCATAAAATATGAACATGAAGGCCTCCTCAGCAGGCAGGAAACACATTATGTATTCTCATCAGCATAAATGCAGTAGGCATAATCATAGGGGCATGGGGCATCCTCATCCACATAAAAGCATGAGCAACACCGTGGACCTAACAGGAGCATAAACAACACCTTCTGAATTCTCATGAGGCCTAACTGTCATTTGGCAAGCACCAGCATGAATACCCTGGGCACACTCCTATTAGAATGGGGCATAAATCATGAGCATAAAGGCGCCATCGTCAGGCATGACAATACATTAGGTAAAACATTGGCAGGGCAGTGCACCCATAGTAACACCTAGAATAAATGCCCAACGTTGTAGATTAGCTCCCAGCACCCCGGCCCCTGGGGAGCCCCTACTCTGGGACTCTACCCCAATGGATTTGCCCAATCGTTGCAACTGCCCACTGTCCGGCGGGGCAGGTGAGTAAGGAAAAGTCAGTCCTGGCCAACTTGGAGCTTGGGAGCCCCTCTTCTGGGGCTCTCAAATTCACAATGCCCCAACCGGTGCAGCTGCTGCCACTGCGGTACAGCTGTGCAGTCACAGGGACACTGGCCCGGTGGGGCCCTACTCGGGGCCTCTGGAAGTAAAGAAATGCCCCCAAAACGTGCAGCTATAACAATAAGTACTGGCACTGCCGTGCCGGGGAGTAAAGCCCCTCGTGGGACTCCTAAATTCCCACTGCACCACAGGGCAGCTGTGAAATCAGCACCGGGGGCGGGCACCGACAATATGCCCCGACGCACCCCCAACCGCCATGTAACTGAGCCCCACTCACCGGGCTCCAGGGGAACTGCTTCGCTCCTGTGGCGGTATACTGAGCCTCTCCTCCGTTGGAGAGGCTCCGGCGGCGGCACTACTCCCTCTGCGGCGGGGGCAGGCACCGACAATGTGCCTCGGGCCCCCTCCGCCTCTCCCAGCAGAGTGCTGCAGGACTTGCAGGGCTCTCTTCACCCGGGCCGCCCCTCGTGGGACCCGGGACTTTTGTTCCTCACCTTGCGGAGGCGGGGTAGGCTCCCGCCCTCCTTTCTGCCGGTACTTCCCTCAGCTTCTCCCGGGCCCCCTCCTGGGACCCGGGACTTCGCTGCGGCAGGCGCGGGGCTCCCACCAGCTCACGAGAGCCCCCGCTAGGGACTTGGCTGCTTCCTGGTTCCGGCCCCGCCCCCAAGCAGGCAAACTCAGCCTGGCTTCCGGGTCGGACTTCTTCTGCCGGGCCGCGGCGGTGATTTTGCTGCCGAGACGCGGGGTGAACACCCGCTGACCCCGAGATACTTAAAGATGCGGGGTGGGCACCCGCGAAGGCGGCAAGATGCGGGGTAGGCTCCCGCTGTATTTAACACACGTATAAAGCGGGGTGGGCACTCGCTGTTCTTAATAACGCAGAAAGCGGGGTGGGCACCCGCGACAGGCTGCCAAATGCGGGGTGGGCACCCGCTGTTTTCAATAACGGCAAACGCGGGGTGGGCTCCCGCTCTTCTGCAGGCGGCCCCGGAGGGGGTATCCCACACACCAGACGTCAGCTGCAGGATCCACGCTCCTCCTCTCTCTGAGGATGGAGATATAGCGCTATGACAGCACCGCGCTGCAGGCGTCAGCTCCTCCTCTGGCAATCAGGAAAGCAGTGCCTCCCAGGTGCTAGGGAGCTGGCGAGGATCCAGAGTCCCACACAAGGAAGTAGTGCCCACACTCCTCACTTCCTTGGAATACAGGCAGTCAAAGTATAGCGCTCACGAGGCGCTAGGGCAGCAGAGCAGGCAGGCAAGGCTGGGCAAGATCAGCAGACAGTGGGCACTCATCAGTACAGGACAGCAGCTCCTAGAAGCAGTCATCTCCCATAAAGTGGCACTCCTCCTGACATAGCAGTCTTCACTCCAGCAAAGGCTCTCACTGGCATTGTGGACAGCAGAGGGGTACAGATGGGCTCAGGGGCCAGCACACAGGCCCTTGCGGCGGTACCTCCTGGCAGAGTGTCACCTCTCAATCAAGTCCACGTTTAGTCTGTCACATGGAGGCCCAGCCCCCCTATATATACCCCCCTCACCCCACCTACCAGAAAGGGCTAGAACCTTCTAGAAGGCTCTCTGGTAATCCGGTCCCAACTGGTTTTGGGGGAGGTGTAGAGCACCCTGTCTGCCAGACTTCCCGCCAAGAGCTGGGGGGCTGGGAGACAGACAACTAGACCGGCAACCCACCTCAGACAGGCAGGCACAAAGCACACCAGAATGGCGACATTTTAAAAGTGACATTTTCCTTCATGGCGAAGATAAACCTCTGCACACCATTGCGCAGCATGTATTATCTCTAGTTCAACCTCCAAACATACATATTTATTGTGTCTCATTTCAAACCACCAATTCTATAGTAGGAAAAAACTAGGGGGAAGGCAAAATGTTTCGGGATGACCCTGCAAGCAGGGCCAAGTCCAACACGACCCCCTCCCAGCCAAAGCCAGGGTAGAGCAATCAATGCCTTGATGGGCTTCCCTGCTTAGGGCGAGAAAACATGGACGCGGGCCCGCAACTGCAGGGGCACCCGCAGGTTCTCCGCCACTCTGGACCCAGGGGGTTCCCTCTGTCACAACTCCCTGGACCAACTAAGCCACCCCACTGGTACTCTCTATTCGGTTGCGGCCAGGACCGGCCCCTAGGCCATCCAGATGTTTCTGGCCCTTGCTGCCTCACCGAGTGGGGGGCAGTAGCCCCAGGCGCATAGTACCCCTTGGCCACTCTACCTCTCCTCCGTGCAGTTCCAAACTGCCACTGGTCGTCCCACCTGGGGTCCGCACCCTCAGGCTGACCAGCAGTCAGGGGCGAGGCTCTCCTCCCCCTACCTCTCCTTCTGGGGTTCCGCACTCTCCTCCTATGCGAAGCACCCTCCGAACACAACTTCCTCCCCAGTCCAGGGCCTTGACCCTGCGACCGATCCACCAAACTAGGGTCTAAACCCTTAGGCTGAACCGGTGCCAGAGGCGAGTCCTCTCTCCCTCTGCACCCCCTCCCAGAGTTCCGCACCCTCCCAACTGGAGTGGTACCCCTGGAAGCCAACTCCGGGGGGACACTGCTTACAGACGTCCCTCCCGCCAGGTCAGGGAATACCTGAACCGGGCCTCCCAACCCAGGATCGGAGCCCTGTGGTTGAGCCGGTGCCAGAGGCGAGTCCTTCCTCCCTCTGCACCCCCTTCCAGAGTTCCGCACCCTCCCACCTGGAGAAGCACCCCTGGAAGTCAACTTGGTAGGGACACTGACTACAGGTGTCCCACCCTCCAGGTCAGGCGGTCCCTGAACCTGGCACCCCAGCCCAGGATCTAAACCCTGTGACTGAGCAGACCCCGGAACCCCTGGAGCTCTGATTACAGACGCCCCTGGTTCTCCTGACACTAGGGGATCCCTCTCAATGGACGGCCCATCAGGACAGCCTAGGCTCCCAACCTGGGGTTCCCTTATGGAACTCTCCAGGCCCCGAGACTGTGGTTGGGGCACCTCGGGACACCTCCCAGTCTCACTCCTTCTTGTAGATAGGACGTGAGGCCCTACAACCCTCTCACTACCCTGGGACCTAGCTGGGCTACTCTGCACTTCTCCCCCCTTCCTGGGTGGGAAGATCCCTGAGCCACTCCCTTCAGGATCACTCCCCAATGCTTCCTCAGACTCTCTGGCACTCACCCAAAGGTCTGCCTCCCGTGCAAGCTCCCTGGGATCAGAAAGCCCACAGTCAAACAGGTGTTGGCGCAATCTTGTGAAACAATTCTTGAGCATATGCTCCCTGATAATTAAATGGAACAGCCCTTCCCAATCGTTCACTGTGCTGCACACCATCCAATCCTCCAGTGCTGTCCAACACACATCCACAAACTCCTCCCAGGCCTGGTGGGACAGTTTCTTGCTGCCCCTAAATTTAAACCCGTACCCCTCTTCCTGGGAATCAGGCATCCTATACTGAGATCTGGGGGTGGGACATCCTGCACTGGATGTACTCTCGCTGCCACCACTGGATCCCATCCTCACTGGTGAATCCAGACCACAGAAACCACTCTCAGGGGACAACCTACCCTCCTGAGCTAGTCTCTCCCTGGCGAAGGCCCTCTCTGCCTCAGCCATCCTTTCCTGCGCTAGGACCTTTTCGGTCTCTAACCTTTTTTCTTCCACCCTCAGCTGCGCTATCTCCTTGGCGTGCTCTAACCGGAGCTTCTCCAAAGCCAGCTGATGTTCCCTTTCTTCCCTCCTATCTACCCACTCTTCTGGGGACAGGGAAAGGGATGGGGCATTACCCCTGACACTGGACCCAGCCCGGGACTCCCTGTCTATGGTGTCCTCATTAGCTACTGGCGTCTCCGCCCTGTCATCTTCTTCCTCTTCAGAGCCATCACCCTCCAGTGTTATGGACTGGGAACCCTCGCTCTCAGAGTCCTCCTCACACACGAGGTCCTTCTCCGGGTCTCCACCAAATCCACCACTTAAATATGCAGAGGGGTAATCTGCAAGGTCCCCACAGTGCTCTAAGGATACTCCCCTTTTGAGGGCTTCATAGAGATACAATTTCCTGCGGATATTGCCTACTGTGGGTATCCCCATTTCTCTACAGAGAGTCATTGCCTCCTCCTCAGTGTACTCCCAAAGGTCATCCTCGTTGTAGGTTAACCCCATCCTGGTGAGATACACCCGGGATACACAACCCACAGTGCGCCAGAAGAACACAATTCAACAACGACACTTTCAGGAGGAAAGCACAATCAGGGAAAATAATCCCCAAAACCTGTGATTATCCTACATGCAGAGCTTGTAGTGCAACCAGTTGTCGCTGTGGTACTGCGCAAACACAAGTCCTATCCCACCGCTGAACACCAATGTTAGAAACGGGGTAGCGTGGTGCGGAGCGGGTAGGCTAAGCTCCGGAGGATTGTGTAAAGCATCTGCGCAGCACACACTCACAGGCGACACACTGGACACACTACAAAAGAGACTCCACACCAGGTTATGTGAAAACAGCATATGTATTATGCTACACACGTTATAGGGCAATCACAGTTGTAAAAGCACTGTGCTAACTGGCACCAGGTAGTCATTTACAGGGAGAATTATTTACAGGGCAGGGCCAATCGGGCCGCTGCCAGAACCATCACCAGCACAATTAGGATAAATGTAAGACCAGCAATAACAAATGTATATCCGCCAGTAACCTCTGGCCAGATCAAGAGCGTAGCATCATGGCAATCAGCATTAGGCATAAACATAAAGCATCATCACATGAGGCACCATTAGGGGCATCAGACACATTGTGCATGACATTAGGCATTATCACATGCATAAATCACATCATGCCGTCCATTGGGCCTAAATCCATGTGGCATAAAGGCAAGATCATTAGGCATAAGTCACATTGTGCATACCCCTGTTGGAACGGCATAAAATATGAACATGAAGGCCTCCTTAGCAGGCAGGAAACACATTATGTATTCTCATCAGCATAAATGCAGTAGGCATAATCATAGGGGCATGGGGCATCCTCATCCACATAAAAGCATGAGCAACACCGTGGACCTAACAGGAGCATAAACAACACCATCTGAATTCTCATGAGGCCTAACTGTCATTTGGCAAGCACCAGCATGAATACCCTGGGCACACTCCTATTAGAATGGGGCATAAATCATGAGCATAAAGGCGCCATCGTCAGGCATGACAATACATTAGGTAAAACATTGGCAGGGCAGTGCACCCATAGTAACACCTAGAATAAACGCCCAACGTTTTAGATTAGCTCCCAGCGCCCCGGCCCCTGGGGAGCCCCTACTCTGGGACTCTACCCCAATGGATTTGCCCAATCGTTGCAACTGCCCACTGTCCGGCGGGGCAGGTGAGTAAGGAAAAGTCAGTCCTGGCCAACTTGTGGCGTGGGAGCCCCTCTTCTGGGGCTCTCAAATTCACAATGCCCCAACCGGTGCAGCTGCCGCCACTGCGGTACAGCTGTGCAGTCACAGGGACACTGGCCCGGTGGGGCCCTACTCGGGGCCTCTGGAAGTAAAGAAATGCCCCAAAACGTGCAGCTATAACAATAAGTACTGGCACTGCCGTGCCGGGGAGTAAAGACCCTCGTGGGACTCCTAAATTCCCACTGCCCCACGGGGCAGCTGTGAAATCAGCACCGGGGGCGGGCACCGACAAAATGCCCCGACGCACCCCCAACCGCCATGCAACTGAGCCCCACTCACCGGGCTCCAGGGGAACTCCTCCGCTCCTGTGGCGGTATACTGAGCCTCTCCTCCGTTGGAGAGGCTCCGGCGGCAGCACTACTCCCTCTGCGGCGGGGGCAGGCACCGACAATGTGCCACGGGCCCCCTCCGCCTCTCCCAGCAGAGTGCTGCAGGACTTGCGGGGCTCTCTACACCCGGGCTGCCCCTCGTGGGACCCGGGACTTTTGTTCCTCACCTTGCGGAGGCGGGGTAGGCTTCCGCCCTCCTTTCCGCCGGCACTTCCCTCGGCTTCACCCGGGCCCCCTCCTGGGACCCGGGACTTCGCTGCGGCAGGCGCGGGGCTCCCACCAGCTCACGGGAGCCCCCGCTAGGGACTCGGCTGCTTCCTGGTTCCGGCCCCGCTCCCACGCAGGCAAACTCAGCCTGGCTTCCGGGTCGGACTTCTTCTGCCGGGCCGCGGCGTGATTTTGCTGCCGAGACGCGGGGTGGACACCTGCTGACCCCGAGATACTTAAAGATGCGGGGTGGGCACCCGCGAAGGCGGCAAGATGCGGGGTAGGCTCCCGCTGTATTTAACAGAAGCGGGATGGGCACCCGCGACAGGCTGCCAAATGCGGGGTGGGCACCCGCTGTTTTCAATAACGGCAAACGCAGGGTGGGCTCCCGCTCTTCTACAGGCGGCCCCAGGGGGGGGTATCCCACACACCAGATGTCAGCTGCAGGATCCACGCTCCTCCTCTCTCTGGGGATGGAGATATAGCGCTATGACAGCACCGCGCTGCAGGCGTCAGCTCCTCCTCTGGCAATCAGGAAAGCAGTGCCTCCCAGGCGCTAGGGAGCTGGCGAGGATCCAGAGTCTCACACAAGGAAGTAGTGCCCACACTCCTCACCTCCTTGGAATACAGGCAGTCAAAGTATAGCGCTCACGAGGCGCTAGGGCAGCAGAGCAGGCAGGCAAGGCTGGGCAAGATCAGCAGACAGTGGGCACTCATCAGTACAGGACAGCAGCTCCTAGAAGCAGTCATCTCCCATAAAGTGGCACTCCTCCTGACATAGCAGTCTTCACTCCAGCAAAGGCTCTCACTGGCCCTGTGGACAGCAGAGGGGTACAGATGGGCTCAGGGGCCAGCACACAGGCCCTTGCAACGGTACCTCCTGGCAGAGTGTCCCCTCTCAATCAAGTCCACGTTTAGTCTGTCACATGGAGGCCCAGCCCCCCTATATATACCCCCCTCACCCCACCTACCAGAAAGGGCTAGAACCTTCTAGAAGGCTCTCTGGTAATCCGGTCCCAACTGGTTTTGGGGGAGGTGTAGAGCACCCTGTCTGCCAGACTTCCCGCCAAGAGCTGGGGGGCCGGGAGACAGACAACTAGACCGGCAACCCACCTCAGACAGGCAGGCACAAAGCACACCAGAATGGCGACATTTTAAAAGTGACATTTTCCTTCATGGTGAAGATAAACCTCTGCACACCATTGCGCAGCATGTATTATCTCTAGTTCAACCTCCAAACATACATATTTATTGTGTCTCATTTCAAACCACCAATTCTATAGTAGGAAAAAACTAGGGGAAGGCAAAAAGTTTCGGGATGACCCTGCAAGCAGGGCCAAGTCCAACAATACCCTATTGGGAACACTATTTTATGTATGCACTTTAACTGCACAAATATAACCTCATAGACGATTCCGATCTCCATTTTATCCTTGTCTTTTGACTATTTTTACTACGGTTACATAAATGGTTGGATATTGAAGAATTACCAATGCTTTTTGCTTTCACCTTACAATTGCAATAGTTTTTATTAACTGTACAAATAAAACGATTACAGAATAGTAAGGTTATGTAAAAATTACCAGTGAATTATTTCATGACCTGAAAAAAAAGCAAATTAGGTTCTCAGTCTCACCACAAAACCTTTACCTAAAGACTTCTGATCACAATTATTTAAATACAGGTTAATTAAAAGTATACTGTGCAACTTGCTGTTTCCAAAGCTTATCCAATATTACTGCATGGAAAAAGTACATTATATGTTCAGCGTAAATCATGTTAGCCTTAATAGGAGTTTAAATAGATTGCCAAGCCACCTAAAATTTTACCGAAACGAAATGTCTAGTTTTTACACTAAAATGCAAAATTTAGGATAACAATTTATATGGTAGTGAGGTCGTGCACCAAGTTTTCTGAAGGCAGAGAATATCCCATTTTAGTAGAAATGTGGTTTATTAACATTCTGCAACTGCTTATTCACACCTGCTACGTTCCAACATAGCAGAGTACAAAAGTTGGAAATTGAGGACCCACCACCCCCTCCATTGATATTTGTGATGTTAGTAATATAGATTTCAGCCCGACTCTGATGGCAATAGCAACTAGCACCAGCCCACCAGCCTATACATGTGTTGGAATGGAGCAACAAAATTGACAATGATCTTTCCCTAATGTAATGCGGAAAGAAACCCTAAGGTTTGAAACTACTAAATGCACCTTTTACAATAAACTGATGGCCCAGGCTTATTGTAGATTTTTGTGGCGGGCAGCTAAGACATCATGATATTTTTCTGCAGTCTTTTTAAGCACCCTAATTCCAGATTAGATCAATTAAGCTTTGAAGCTAAAAAAACAAGTTTTTAGTTTCAGGTGATTCCCATATAACTTGGGTTGCCTCAATTTCAGGAAATGTAACTAAGTTCACATAATGTGTAGTAATGATACCATCTGTATTTAGAAATGTGAATGTGAAATAAGATGCAGAATATTACAAATCTTGTAGTGTGGCGTGGACTCTGTGGGCACCACGGCTCAATCCAGGAGCATGGATGTAACACATCGCTGCCATAACCAGATGAGTTCCACTGACTTCTCATTAGATGTCCAGGCAACACTCATGAGCATGCCCTTCGATAGTTGTTATCCAGCAGGCTAACTCCTCCCTGGAATGCTCCGAATATAGCAAAGCAATGGCTCACTCGCTGGGCCTGGGGCTGTTCAGTGAGGCAGTTCCAGCAACCTTACAGGGCGTTTTGAGGCTACTCCAGGGCATAACCATCAAAGCAGCAGCAACCTTCACATCCGCTCTAAACAATCCAACACCTGCACTACTCATTTCGAGGCAGGGGTGGATTTAGGGGATGCTATCATCAGAAGATCCAGACCCTGTCATGCTGGCTCTGCTGACACATAACCTCTTTGACTCCTCCATTACGCTGCCATCTGCCGGTGGATGAGAGAGGTATTCCGCCCACCAACTGAGAGATCAGCCTGAAGGATCATTGAGTCATCTAACGAATCGCCAAGCACTATCCCATATCCTTTCTCACCCCTCCTGCACCACCCTTCCTCCACCAAAACAAGTTCCCCATGCACATGCTTTGACTTTAGAGGCATAAGTTCCAACCTTACTGAACAAAGCGAACATAGAGGTATTGCTTCTGCAAGAAAGAGGCACAGGATTTTACTCTCCTGACTTCCTCACCCCTAAGGAGAATGGGGGTCTGAGGCCCATCCACAAACTTCACCTCTTGAACCGGTATATTTGGAAAAACACATTCAAGGTGGTGTCCCTCAACCAAGTTCTGCTGGCCCTTAATGTGGAGGAATGATTGGTGTCCCTGGCCTTCTGGGACATCTCCTTCAATCTTGTAATTCTCAGCCCACGGGCATTATCTTACCTTCTGTGGGCTTCCAACATGGTCCTGCTCTTTGGACTGAAAACCGCACAGTGCATTTTTACAAAAGTGCAGGAAGTTTTGGATGGTTTAATGCAGCAGTGTGACCTTTTTCTGTGGTCCATGGCAGAGTCATTGTAATTCTTCTTTGTGCACCTTGTGTAGACATCTGGAATAGCGCTGCCTCATACCCCACCAGCACTTGCAGGCCTGGGCTGGCAATGTCACAAGCAAGGGTAGAAACCTCATTTTGGGACTGCTTTATTCACTACTCTGGAGATGGGTCAGCGGGATCTGGGGGAACAACAGTTGAACATTACCTACTACTTACCCCACAGCAGCACATGTATGACTTGCATTCCTGTTCTGGAAGGCTATCTCCTATCCCACAGTAGCTGTTAACTGATAACTGTGTACCAAATAAAGTACCTTCTGATGATTATGTACAGCACTGTGTTGTGTGTGTGAAGTACTTTTTCTTTTCTAAGGAAAAGGACTAGCTGGAACTTGATTTTTTATTATTATTGGATATTGCATTTACTTCTGAGCCTTTACCTAACACTGCATCCCTGAGTAAGCCTCAGACTGCTCAACTTCAATACCCTGAGGATCAAGTGGTAAAGGTATGTGCATGGTGCGTAGCTAGCCTCATTACTAGGGTAACAATTCAGAACATCCATGGTAAATGGACAGCTCCTATCGCCAGTAGCTAACTTTGGGGACATCAGTACCTGATACTTTTCTCATGCCCTCACCACAGAAAATTCCCCAGGGTCCACCTCATCCTTTTAACAGGAATACTGAGAGAAACCTGTGGACCTCTGAGCAAACTGAACCTGTGGTCTTGGCCTGTGCCAATGGCGGTAAAGTCTCTCCAAAACAATTATTGTGAGTTAGCTACTTTATTTCCAATTTGCCCTGCTCTTGACATGAGCAACAATTTCCTGTTGTAATCCAGTCACTCTCACCAGCCCAAGAAGCAGGGTCATAATCATCTACCAAATCTCTGTGATGTGGATACTTTTCACAGTCTCTACACCTACATAGAACACCACATTTTTCAAGGAGACAGTGTGTGTACTGCTGGGGTTCAAAGGTCCTTATGGCCTGGGATCCATCTAATGGGAATAGTTCTAGGAGAGCTCTCCTCGCCATCACATCATTCCAAACATTTAAATTGGTCACAGTGTATGAAGTCTAGAAACCACTTAACTAAGAATTCATCCAAAACATAAGAGGCGGGAATCTTTCCCTTCCCTATCCAGAGTTCTTTCAAACAAACCTTTGAACCCCCTCGCCAAGCCTCCCACTCTGATATTTGTGCTTTTAAGTCTAGCCAATGCGTACAAAAAAATGAGCTTACTAAAGGTTCTTAGAGTGGCCGGAAACTGAAAACTAGTGAATCCCAGTGCTGGCGACCAATGTAAGAAAATTGGGTTGAAAGGTCCCAGGGTAGTCAAAAGGTACTGGGATCAACTGTAGAAAAAGATGGTCTTTCACCTCTTGTATCCTTTGGCCGCCGTTCTCTGGACCTCCAAATTGGGAACCAAGCACCCCTTTTTGGCACCTGGCTCTCAGGGTAGCAAACGTTAGAGCATTGTGTGGCTTACTCAGGGGGCTAGATATTCTGTAACAACACTTAATACATCGCTGTTCAGTCAGTGCTTCAAAGAAAAGTACTGTATTAGACACAAAACAATATAGTATGCACAAATTAACAAATATACGCCAACTGGTAGATGGAAATGCCTATGGGTATATCTTTTAAAGGGCCCACTGATGCTTTTGGATGGCCTCAAAACAAAAATGAATTCCGTTGGTGGTCTCGCTACTCTGCTGGGGCACCCTGCACCAGATTTGCACCAAATATGCACATTTGTAAGTGGCTTCCATGCCTTGTGGAGTGCATCTTTGCATGTGGATTTTTCTTCTTCAAAATGGCCACACAGGTGCCCGTACCACTGTGGGGAACCTGTACTGTTGGTCACGGACCACCTGGGAGCCCCAGTGCCGACATGGTGTCTTTTTTACTGGCGGGGAGGCAGCTTCCGTTCTCTCCCTATCTCCCTGTGCTGCTGAGCTCCCCATGATGTAAAGTGCGTTGCTTTGGCCGGGGATAGTAGCTGCCTAACAGGCAATTTCTGCGGGTCCCTGGGACTTCTACTGCCTGGTGACGGTTGGCAGTTTGGCCCACCTGGGACCAATATGAACGTTGGAGAGCCACACCATATAAGTTAACTGCTACCCTTCTGGGGCACTGATTGTCCTCAAGGATTGTTTCTCCATGAACAGTGGTGTGCTCCTCATGGGCTGAGCTGCCCTAGAGCACTGACTGTCCCAAGGGGCTTAGCTAATGAACCGCTGGGTGCGGTGGCCCCTGGATACCCGCTGTGCAACCTGAAGATGAGTGGGCCAAATAATTGGTGTTTTCTCACACCCCGATGGGCAAAATTAAATGGGATTTCAGTCTTTCTGTGCCTCGTGGTGCAGTCAAGCTGCCAAGATTATCAAATTAGGACCTTCTGGTCTCTAAATGTTTGTCAATTCTTTCTTGCACTTGGTTAGAGAGTGCTCCTCCTCCATTGAGGCTCAGGCATCTGCCCTCCTGCTCTAAACGTTTTAGTACTCTCCTGGCCCAATCTTCCAGCTCCAGCAGCGGCAACCTATGGCCATCAAGCCATACTACACTGCCTGACTGCACTCACCAGGGGCAAGGCCTCCTGGCCACCTGCAATCCACCTGTGTATCTTGCAGAAGTTGGGAGTAGCCCTTCCCTGGTTATCTCCAGTCCGAACTGGTCCACAAAGGTCCAAGGCATTAATTTTTTCCCAGAGAGAGAGTAGGGAGGCCAGTGCCAATGATCCTAGAGACAGAATCCACAGAGTTCCTAGAAGTACAAGCCTGTAGTCCTCTTCAGATAGGGATATATCAGAGTGTTGGTCCGGTCCGTCTTCTGTAGTTTCCTCTTCTCTCAAAAGCTCTCCCTTGCGCAGGCGTTAAAAAGTGGAGGTGAAGAATTCTAGAAGGTGGACATCTCTGCCCAATCCAAAGATGCCACATCACCCCTTCACCCTTGACAGACATTATTTTGAAAGAGACCATGAATAGGATCATGGGAACTTTTAAATTGACAAAACCAATCAGTGGCCCGTCCGACCTCACTCTGTATCTTCACTCGAACACTGACAACATAAAAGTGATTTCTTCCCTTCAACGCTTCAAAAGGAACCTATATGTTCCTTCTGTTCCTTGTTCAGTACCCAGCACAACATGTAGCAATGCATGTGTCACAAAAGGCACTTAGTGTTAGTTTTCTTTTCAAAAAGCTTACTTTACTTACCATCCACATATTGAAAGATATCCAAGAGGTCAGTCACTGTGGTTTGATTAATGTGCCTTATAACCAAGTCACTGGATGTCGGTGTGTTTATGCCACGGTTTTCTAAGAGCTTGGAAATGCTTTGAGAAGCAGCATCAGCAATAAGACGGCATCTAGATCCAATAGCACTGAAAAGGTAATTCCACTGTTGAGCATCCTGCAAGAAAGGACACATGAATAGACTCAGATGCTTCAACATTAAGAAAATAGCAGAAAGGAATGCAGTTCATATGAGTATCATTCTAGTTCACTATATTCTTGGCTTTTAGTGCAAGTTCTGAAAGTACACCACAATTGTTATTGTTATATTAAAAGTTACAGAGCACCATATTTTTAGTAACCTTTTCACAACCTGACCCTCTGTGTCAGGGGAAGCAATATTACACATAACGAAAAGATTTCGGGTGGTTGTTATTTCCGATACTGGCCAGAATCCTTACATGGAATTCCTACAGTTACAAGTTAAATCCCACAGAATGGGGAATAACTCCAGAGAACTGTTTTTTCCTGCCAGTACTCCGCATGGAATTCCAGATTCCATTAGGTTTAATACATACATTTACCATGTGCTATAAGCAAGTGATAAATGCCTGAGAGGTCTACTGTGCTGGGTGAGGATTTGGAGGATGCAGGAGGGAAGGAGAAGATGTTGCTTGGCAAGGGGGAACATTACATTCCTTACATGAATAACATGCATTACCTGTAACACATGTATTACATGCTCTCCCTGTGACTTTGCTTGGGGTGGGGCAGGGAAGTGGGTCCGGGCTACAATGCAACCTTTTCTGAAAACAAATTTACTGGTCAGAACCTCTTGCTATTAAAATTGGATCACATGTTTCCACACCCAGAAAATCCAGGTACGGGAACACTGGCCCACTGATAAATGTGCTGAGAGGAATTCCAAATGGGAATTCCACCTAGCACAACTCATAATTGGGGTTTAAATAATTTATGACCAGATAATCCACAGTCTGTTGGAACGGGAAAATTATACACACAAAAGGTGATGAGAGGAATGCTTGCACTTTGTCTAACTACTAGCAATCACTCATGGTAGCTTCCCAACCCATCGTTCTTTTGCTCACATGGCCATTTCAGTTTTGGCCCCAGCCATATTCAAATCAGTCTTGACATTGGTCCAAGAGGTACAGTCCAGCCCGAACTGCCTGGCCAGGTCCTTTCTGAACCGGAACTCAAGCAACCCAAGATGGGGTTTGCCCTGATTAGGGCTCATCAGTCGGGTACAGTTGGGTTCAAGTGGCACATTGAGCAAGGGACCCACATCTAGGCATCCCCTTGGCACTTAGGGCATACATCTAAAACACACAACGGATGATGGGAGTAATGCTGCAATTTGTCGAACCACTAGCAATTGCTCAGGGTAGCATCCCAACCCATTGTTCTTTTGCTCACCTTGCCATTTCAGTTTGGACCACGGCATATACAAATCAATCTTGACCCTGCTCCAATCAGAACAGTCCAGCCCGAACATTATGACAAAACTACAAACCAGCAATATTTTTAACCCACGGATATTTTTAAATACAAAAACTTGCAAATAAAAAATTGCTGCCCCAAAATTTGAGTTTTATTCTTTTAACTTACTTGTAAACAAGTTTCCTACACAACATTGATATGCTGAACATCTTGGTTAGGTGTACTACGACACACATAGCCGATCTTGCACATCTTATTCTTTCCACAAACAAAAAACAACCTCAGACAGGTTTCGCTGCAAACTGTGCAAAGTAACACAAAATGAGTGCATGCTTTCTGAGCGCATTTGCATATTTTTCTTGAAGTAAGGCAGGGTCTAGGTATTTCCAGTCTTCTTTAATAGCCATCAGCCTCAACTTTTGAGGCTTAACTGTTTAAACAAGAAAATCATCTCATATAATAATCATCCTCCAAGATATCTTCAGATGGAACTAAACATTTAGGGGCCGATTCCGATTCTGGCCGGAAATCTCTCCGACCGAGCCGGACCCGGAGAGAATTCCGACCGAATCGGACCCTAGCAGTCCGACCGAACGAGTACGATGCGCACGCATGCTATCGGACTCAAGTCGGTCGGACTCCCATTGAAGTCAATGGGAGCCTCTCGTACAACGCGTACGCGGGCTCCCATTGACTCAATGGGTGCGAGGCGGACAAGGGCGCCCCTACAGCGTGTACGCGTCCATGCGCATCGCGGCGTACATGCACAGGTAGGGGGACCCATGGGTCCCCCTGTGTGCGACTCGCGCGCCTACGCCTACAGGGGGTCCGACACGGACCCCCATAGTCCGGCTCCAACAGCTTTTCGAGCCGGACGGCGCGAGTCGGTCGGACTGCTCGCGGCGCGCATCGTACTTACCCGGCCGGGAACGTCTCCATAGCGCGGTGCGAGTCGTGTCCATGCGAGTCGGTCGGAGCGTGTTGTAGCCGCGTTCGAGTCGGTCGGCGATTTCGCGGGTGCTTGCATCGTACTCGCTCGGCCGGACCCGCGTACGATTCGGTCGGGAAACAGGGCTCGAATCGGATCCGGTGAATCCGAATCCGATTCGGAGCACTACCGGCCGAGATCGGAATCGGCCCCTCAATGTTTACTCATTACAGTTATAAAATAAGCTATGCTCCAGATTGTGAATCATGGTGTTTTGCAGCTACCAAAAGGAAACTGATCAGGCCATAACTGCCAAACCCCAATGTGACTCAACTTTTAGTTGGATTGGTTGGCTAGTTAGCAGACATAGGAAAAGCAGGAAGAAGCCATATTCTTTAATCAAGAATACAAAGATGGGGGACTGGCAGGATAGTTCAAGGGGGTGGAATTGCTGAACGATTTTGAGTCCCCTACATCAAACTTTGGTTTAAAAGGGAGACTCTAGATAATACAAGAGTTGGCTAACCAGACTGACTTTCAAAAACGCTACAGTCATTGTTATCTGATAATAAGAGCGTGGAATTACATCACTTGCACCGTTAAATAATTGCACAAAGTTTTGACGCTTTTCTTTTAGCATTTTAAGTGTAAATTATTTTATTTTCCATCTGTTCATTCAATTTGAAGCTTATCATTTGACCTGCAGTTTTGCTTACCTGGGTGACATCTAAACTGTACATTTGTTCTGCGTGAAGAGATCAAAATGAAAATAATTCCAAGATTATCCACTGTTCACCCTCCGTGCCAAAACACATTTCTTCCCTGCTGTCCTAGAAATGCTAGCTCCAGGTCCACTAAATACGTATTACACGTTGGTCTCTGCTGATAAATCATGATAGAAATTAATTAATCCTCTCTATTACACCTTACAGACCAATTAAGAGGCACTATCCATAAATCCCCCAAGACCTATGCTTAAATTAAGTTTTCGGGAACAATTGTAAACCAGAATCACAGTTGAAGTGGTTTTGGAAAAAAAAGTCATTCAACAATAAAATCCAGAGGTGGCCTCAGAGCATTTTCGGGCAGATACATGTAGGAGGGAGTTCAGCAGTGATCGACAGTGTGTGATGTGTGATGGAGTTATATGCAATAAGGGTTTTGGTTGGTGGTCCCATTCAGTGTTCCTTCAATCAAAAAGCTCTGTGAAGAAAGTGAGTTAGGTCAGTCATATTGGTATGCCCTGAGTCTAGTTACAGAAGAGTGCTATACCACAGAAAACCTAGCTGGGAATATGTATCATAGGTCTAACTCAAAATCGCTTGGTGTATATAACAAGCATTTGCAATGCAATAGGTCTCGCATTTACGCGCGTTTGAGCTATTGACATTGCAAATAACAATGCCTTTTATTTTTATTTTCGTTTTTAAAACATAAATAAAAGACATTGTCATTTACAATGCCAATAGCTTAAACTCGCATAAATGCGAGACCTATTGCATTACAAATGCTTGTTTTGTTAGGCACGGGGAGATTAAGTGATTTGCCCAGAATCACAGGATGTTGCGTCCTTGCCAAGACTCGAACCCGGTTCCCCAAATTTGAGGTCGACCGCCCTAGCCGTTGGGCCAACTCCTCTACCCTGGGTTTGGTTGCTTGTGGTAGGATGTGTGTTTACAGGGTGTGTCTGGCTGTCGACAAAACATTTTGGGCACTTTTGGCATCTATTAAGACAGTCTGTGTGGGAGGAGACGTGTGTGTGCCATGTCACCCCAGTTGTGCGCTTGTAAGGTATAGGGTACGGCTAGTCGACTACGTCACCTAATCTCCTATTCCCTTTTGTGTGGCTCCCCTCACTCCCCTCTCCTGTGTTATCCTCTCTGTCCTGTTCATCCGGGGCACTTTGTTCAGGATCTGTGTCCCCTTCCGGGTGCTCCCAGCGACCATGGCTCTGCCATAGGGTGCCTCCGGACTCCCCCGGTGTCTTCTCGATACCATAGGTGAACCTTATGTTATAAAATACCCCTAGTATTGGAGGGCCATCAGTTACTCATGGTTGTCCTCCCTTATGCCACGAATTTCATCCAGTATGCCAGCATTATGCCTGTGTGCCCCATACAAAGAACTTGCCCCAGTATGTCAACACGAGCATTTTCCACAGATGCCTCTTGCCAAGGATTACCTCTAGTATGCCAGTGTGTTCCGTGTCCAGTGACCGACTTGCAAGGATTAGGACTTTCTCACTCCCTTACGTTAACACACTCATTCATATTTACTTGAACTCATGTATTCATTGTGATTCACTTTTTTGTGCACTCACTTATTGACACTCTGACTCAGGCATACTTTCTCACTCGCTTTCACTTGCTTCCACTCCCTCTCATGCTCACCATCTCAATCTCATTCACTATGACTCACACATTGTCACTCATTTATTCGCACTCACTTATATTTACCTATTCTCACTCCCCTATACTTTCTCACACAGTGACTTGCATTCGCTGTTAAACTCACTCGTTCTCACTTTTTCTTACTCACTGACCCACTCATTCTCACTCCTTTATGCTCACTGTCACACACTCTATCTCATCCACACCACCTTGCACTCTTTAACACTGCCTCACAATCATTCTAATGCCTTCTCACACTTGCAGTCGCTCTTTCATTCACTCAAACTCACTAACACTCAGTCTCCCTCATTGTCACTCACTGCTTGTTCATTCTCTCATACACAAATGCTCGCACATAAAGTCCTGTTAACACATTCACGTGCTCTCCCACCCACCAGTATGTACACAATATTCATTGTATTTTACTTACCTCCGCTTCCAGCCAATGTCCAGTTCCAGCTTCTGATGCTCCAGTTTTATTAAGCTATTACCTATTAGTATAATAAAAATGGGTAAAAAATAAGTAGGGCGGAGCCCTAGTGCCCAGAAGGGCGATCCGCCCCTGTGTTCTTGGCACTGAATCCCAGCTGCCAGCCCTGAATGACGTCCATGGTCCTGATGCTGCTGATTGTCTTCGTTATTGAAACACTGAATATAGCTCTCATGTGCTCTGTAGTGGGGTAGAGGGGTAGCCACTAGTCCACGGGTATAACAAGTCTGATTCTAAACAAGCACAGCACAAACAAAGTTTGCATGACTATGCCCTGGAGGGGCCAGCTCGTTTCAGTTAGCGAAGCAACTTTCACTCTCCGCAGATGCTTGTCTTTAAAACCGCATTCACCGCATGATCAAGGTTTCTGGTGTTGACTAATACTATATATCGCCTCCGGGAGGAACTAAGATGGCGACGATTTCCACATACACATGAATCTCTGCTTTGTGACCTACAGAATTTAACAAAAAAAAGTTTCATGGTCCAGTGTATCAAAAGTTTTTCACATTTCTGCACATGGGGGGCAGCACCAAGCACTTCGCAAACGTTAACCTGTCATTTTAAAGCGATTTATTACTGTGATCGGGCATTTAAAAAGGTGACCATTTAGGCTGAAAAGTATAAAACATTGTTTGAAAATGTTGAAATATTAACACAGCAGATTTGGCACGTAATGCCTCATAATTCGTCCCTCCACTGCTGAATTATTCTATTGTCTATTACTGGGAGTAAATATCTGGGAACCGAAGTAGGCAATACTTTTCGAGTTTCTTTGTGGGTCTCTTCTGCCAGATGACTGTTTCAATCTAGTTTCACCCCTATGACCTCCACTGTTCAGAAAGATGTGGTGATACAGCCAGAGCTGCCGACTTTGGATGTGGGGAACCGGGTATGAGTCTCGGCGTTGGCGCAACATCCTGTGATTCTGGCCAAATCACTTAATCTCCCTGTGCCTACAAAAAAAAATAATGTGACTTGTGTAACGTAACTGGTTGTAAAGCGCTCTCTTTGGGTCGAGTTTGCGCTATATAAAACTGTCAAAATAAAATAAAAAACAAGCATTTGCAATGCAATAGGACTCGCATTTACGCGAGACCTATTGCATTGCATCACAGACTTCGGGGGGGAAGCACGGACAACGGGAGTGCGGGCGGGGGGAGAAGGGGGCGAGAAGGCAACAAAAGTAGTGCTCTCAGTCTAAATAACACGTACCGTACCATGTAACACTCGAAGTAAAGGGGCCAGTAGCCATGGGAGGGTCCAAATGACGACATGGTCATAATGGGAGGGACTAACAAGCCTCATAATCAATCAGAAGGCAGCATTTACGAAAGACAATGACATGAGCCAATTAAAAACATGGGTGGAGAGTGGGCGGAGCCTCCACTCCATACTCCATTACTGCATGCCTCGCAGAGCGAGCAGCGCATGCGCGATGCCGCTATAGGCTCGACCTAAAAAGTACTCCATTAATTTAAATAAAACCACATATAGAAAGTGAGTAGCAGCTTGTTCTTGATTAATGGCTTCATCTTCACAGTAGTATTTCCCAGTAGCATAAGCCAACATGTGTTTTGCCCCAGAATGGCTCAATTTGCTTAGGACTTTTCGAAGCTTAAGCTTTAGATAAACAATTCAAAAGGACATTTACTATGAGTAGTTTAAGAAGACTCATGAGTCTGTAGCTACCTCTTGCGGTCAGTGTGCACACAACACATACCATAGCTCTCATGGGCCACCATGTTTACTTCTTGGTTGATTACCTTTTTAAGACTGTCATTTGCAAATGGGTGTTTTGTGCATGGGGGCAACATCATTTATGGTGTATGTGTGTACATTTGCATACCGTAACTGGCAAATTTCAATGGTCTTGCACATTTGAACCAGAATCATAAGTCAGTTTTTTTCACTATGATTGTTTGATACTCTAGATTTTCAACCACCTTTGGATGTTTGCAGCATGTGGTTGTTTGCAGTGGCTGCAAAGCGCTGCAGTGGTTGGATGCGGGTCGTGCTCCCAGCTCGCTACAAGCTTATTGGAGACAAGCTCTTACATAGTGTTTGCGGGTAGTTCTCAGAAGAACCTTTTTGGGTTTTTTAGTTTTTTGGGAGAGATTTTTTTAATTGCGTTTTTACTATTTTTCAGCTACAGCGGCAAACAGCCATGTTTCTTTTACTTATGGAACTTGTTATAATGCTCTACCATCACAGCATATATCTACTATGTACACTCCATACATTACAGAGTGAAAACCCTCTTCCACCTAATAACTCAGCATTTTCTCTGGTATGCTGGGCAGAGTGCCACTTTCTTCCACCTCTGCACAGTACTGCTGGCACCTCAGGTATATTCGTTCTCATGATGGATCTAGTGTGTCTCCACCTGGTTTATGTACCAAATGAGTTCGGTCCACGGAGATTTATGCAGTGCTTCTGAGCACAGAACTCGCAGGTCACCATTCGGGCATTCTGTTTTTTCACCAAGTGGATGGTTAAACAGCTCCTAAAAAAGAAGCCCTTGAATGTCTACTCTGGCTCCACTGCCTCTCCCCAGCAGATAACCTCAGCATCAGTGTGAGCTGCTGCTGATAATGATGATGGTCCTGCCACATCTTGCTGGCTGTTGTCTACCATTCCTACTCCTGGAAGTGAGCTGTCTCCCAAACATAATTGCTCAGGTGTCTTGCTCTTTCCAAATTGGTACTTTTTCTTTCTGTTGCCAAAGAAGTTTCACTCTTTCTTGTGGAGCAACATTACTTTAGTTGCAGCGAATCACAATCTCAGAATGGTCTTTAGAATGTAGATTAGTCCCGGAAGTACAGCCTTCATTTCTAGGCATGTCTGTTCAGCAGTCTCCCAAGAGGGGACTTGGCATACTGAAAAAAAGGTTGAGTGTGCATAGCTCCTTGATTTTTCGTTTATGGACCCAGGGTACCACCAGGGGGATTTTATTATACATAAAAATATAGTTAATTACATTTAAATAGGTCCCACATGCAAACAGTTTTTTTACTCATGCCAAATGTTTTTTTTACTCATATATAGCATCCAACTTATTAGAACATTTATTCTAACCTAGGCCCTACACCTAATGTGCTGTTATATAACATTCAACTTATTAGAAAATTAAGTCTAACCTAGGCCCTACACCTAATATGCTGCGGACAGCCAAACCCCACTGTGAGCGCTGGCCACACAATACATTGAAATATGTGTGCACGTTGTTGTATTGCACTCCTATTCAACAAACATTAAGCAATCTCAACGCAAAAGTTAGTTTTTGTGTGCACTCTGTAAAGGGGTCCACCCTCTCCTTATTAAATCACAACAGATGACCTCAGCGAATGCTCAGGTTAGTGCACCCTGTAACCTGAGCATTCGCTGAGGTCATCTGTTGTCACAACTACATTGGGCAGAGGTCTTGGTCACAGGTCAGGCCCTTCAGCCAACCCCTGTGCAGCCGTGGTAGGACACAGGAACTGGTCAACGGGAATATAAAAATATGTGAGTTGGATGCAGGATATATATATATTTTTTTAAAACAATCATTGATTGATAACACTTGTTAAGCGCACATTATGGTTTCTTTTGCTCATAAGACATTAACATACATTTAAAAAACCTCAAAAATTCCCTGAAAAAAAAACCAGTTAAAGTGAAGTTATGGCTATAAAACAGAAAATAGAACTCTCTGAAATAGGCCAATTATAGTTACCTATGCATACCATAAGTCACATCCCTGCCATGCACAGCTCATGACATCACACGTGACACTAGT
Source organism: Calotriton arnoldi (assembly GCA_963921515.1). Classification (NCBI taxonomy): domain Eukaryota; kingdom Metazoa; phylum Chordata; class Amphibia; order Caudata; family Salamandridae; genus Calotriton; species Calotriton arnoldi. The sequence continues at coordinate 666,436 of CAWUFW010009548.1, forward strand.
ATGGCTGGGTAAACGTAGGCGCCACTGTGTGATATGCCTTTGCTACTTGAGATTGGATGCTTGCAGTTTCTAGTAAACCAAGCCATTGTTAACAATTAAGAATTCCTTCCCAACTTCAATAGACGCACCGCCCTGAGTTGAGATCTAGCCAAATTCTGCTACTCCTCTTTGGCATAGCATTAAACTTTTGCTCTCACATACATATGACAAGATCAAACAGGTGCCCACTGTATGGCTTAACTAGAACACCTCTCAACAACTCTGAGGTTGCGGCCACAAACTATACTAAATGGGCAAGGAAGGCTTTCGGTGGAGATTTATCAGCTAGTCTGTGTCCTTACACTCTTTTACAATGTAGAGCCTTCGAATTCCACATCTAAGTTGTTATCCACACTAAAGGTCTGGATCCAGTGGCTCTCAAGTCTCTGTTGGAGTCCAATCAATGATGTCTATGTCTCGCCTTATCCTCATACAGGTACCCCGATATAGGCTCAGATAATAACCAAACCTTTCACCTACATTTTCCCCTGCCATTACACTAAATAACGGTTCTTAGTACTGACCTTTTACCTAGTTATGGTACTGCTTAAATGACGTGGGGTTTTCTCTGAAAACGTGCCTCATTCATTATGCATGAGGATTTTTGGAATCTCAGCAGGATTACCATCTCCTGCATAATAACTATGTATAAGGGTCATTCCTTCCGTCATCCTAGTCCGACATGACACAGCAAGGTAGATCCCCCGTGGGTACCACTTTGGGTATATAAACACCATATCTTCGCTGAGGTGGGAGAGGAGAAAAAGGACTTCCATACTGACGCAAGACGCTGAGGTTCCTGCACGCAGACACCCCAGCTCACAGTGGTCTGACAACCCTCGCGGGGTGTCCATCTCGAGACCAAGACGGGGTCCCACAGTTTCTCACTTCAGGTAATGGGGATTGGCTTCAGCCTAGGGGGATTCTTGACACAACACCTACATACATGCTAGGTACACGTAGGTACATCTAGTTAGGGTTGCATCGTAGGAGTACGCATTATTACTGTCATGTATTTATATACCTGCCTGTATTCATTGTTTTAGCACTATGGTAGGATTCTACCATCCTTTTACTCTGTTGGTGCTTATAATCATTTATATCTGTTTCTGTCTTATGGTTGTTTCAGCACACCTATTTTACACTAGAATGACGCTGGTTCAATAAATGCTTATTGAAAAAGTCCCCACCGTTTATTCTGTGTATCTCTCTGAGACAAAGTGAGCAAAAGTGACTGAGCGAAAAGTACTGTACTGTTTCCATGATCCCTGATGGGACAGAGTTGTCATGTTCGATAGTTGCCAAGAACTATTCTCTCCTTGGTAAGATGAGTTTACAGTGGCACTGTGAGCTAGCTGGTATACAGGCGAACATACCCAGTGGGGGTGACTGGAATCAGTCTGGACACCAATCCCACAGTCTATGTTGTCTAAACGTGCAGATCCTATATAGGTTTATAGGAACTACACGACATGGCGCTGCCAATGTTGGTTTGGTACTTATTTAACGGTCAAATCTGAGTAGTTCAGTCGTGCTTTTCTCAGAGATCTCTACTCACACTATATCCAGAGACGTCTGGAGTGGGAAGGGAACAATAGGCATATCCTATGTATTGGCTTTAGGTTTATTCAAGTTTGAAGGACAAACAGTTCCCTATTGTGCATAAAACCTTATCTCAGTTTCCTTGAGAAAAAAATGTTTTCCATCTCTCTCCAATAATGGCTGATGAAGACGCCGCTGCTCCTGCACAACGCGCGAACGCAGTAGAGGAAAGAGTGCAGGTAGGTGAAATTAACATTTCAGAAAATGTCAGAACTGTCCTTACTTTAAAATTAGCAGACTATGGAGTCACAGCTAGGGGTGGGACAGTAACTTTCGTGATTGAGGCACACGAGTCATATAGAACAGAGGTATTCTATTCATGGGCTAAATTCCCACCGGTCCGCTCGGAAGAGATGGAGCAACTTGGCCAGTCCTAGCGGCTTACACACCTCATCCAGACATTGACACAATGCCAGTAGGAGACTTACGTCCACTTCACAAAGAGATAATAAAACTTTACAGAAACCCGACGCAGTTCGTGATGAGAACACTCACACTTCAGCCAACAAGGGTTACACCTACAGGACAAATTCAGGGATCTACAACTAAAATAACTCCACAAACGCTACACGCAGTTATGGGTAAAATGCCCACTAGACGTGAGCAAATGCCATTCTGGATAGCTCAGAAAATAACACAGTTAGAGGCAGTGTTTCCACACACAAGCCCTCAAGAGAAACACAGAATGCTAACAATCTGCTTGCCTATGTGGATAGCTCCCCAGATTGAGGATAGTACCTCTTGGGGTATAGTTTTCGCTGCCATATATACCAGAACTCATGGTATCCCTTTAATAGCAGTAATATCAGATGTATTAAAACAAATACAGAATGAGTATGGAGCAGAACCTGCTCTGAACTTCGGGATGAAATTGTTAGGAAATTTTGCACAGGTATCAACTATTATATTAGCAAACATAAAAGGGGAGGCAGCAGCAGTGGCAATACGCCAATGCCTGAGGGATTTCACTCCTTTACAACAGGAGCGTGAATTACCTAAAATTATCGACAATACCTATGCCGAATTAGATAGAGATAGTTTGGGAGCTAGAACAACAAAACCTCAACTCATGGGTGGTCCTGAAAACGAAAACACCAAGCAAGCATTTGATTCTTCCAAGAAGAAATGGGATAATAAAAAACAAAAGAATAGAGAAAATAGGTCACAATTCAGGGTGGGTCTCCTAAACAGGAGCCCTCCGAAAGAAGGTACAACCTTAGGAATAGAGATAACATTAGAAAACCTGACAAGTATCAGGATACTCATACACGTTCCTCTTGTTCCTTTCAGGGTTCATCAAAAAACTCAGAGAGGGAAGGACGGTCGGAACACAGACAAGAAGAGCGTACAAAGTCCAGAGACACGCAACGCGCATCAGACTATACTTCCAAAAAGAAGAGAAACCAAAATTAAAACCTCAATTTAAAAAGAAGAAAGTAGCAGTTCTTAAAGTCAGACATGCCCAGAATTCTGAGGACTCAACTTCTGAAAGGGGAATGAGCTCTGACGATGCTAGACAGCGCAGCAGAAGTAACAATAGCTCGCCAGAACCTGATGGTATTTCTGGTGACAGCAGAGTTGAATGAACATATCACGGTGGAGACACCTGATACGAGGGTAAGTGCCCCACATAAGTTGCATGTAATAACACTCCAAATGGAGGGGGACAAACTTAGAAAAATTGAAGGTCTCTTTTGGGAAACCCTGACTTATGGATATGACATCCTTTTGGCTGAAAAAGATTGGCCTCCTGAAATTGTTATGGAGTGCCCGAAAGGAGAAACTGTAATTTTACCAGCTTTTTCTGACCTCGTTCCAGTATACTTAAAACATTCATACGCGCAGGAGTGGGCGGTAGCACTTGCTCCAGCGTTATATCGCAACAATGTTGGGTGGGATGCTGAGTCACCTCACCATGTAATCCCAGTAAAACCTACTCCAACTCCACAGAGACAATACCCTATCAAACAAGAAGCAAGTCAGGGAGATCTTAGATCAACTCAAATACCAGGGTGTAATTGAAACTTGCACCTCTTCAATGAATAATCCTTTGTTTACTGTAATGAAACCCGATAATTCATACAGTCTAGTTTTAGACTACAGACATCTGAACACATGCACTAAAACATTTGCAGTACAGAATGCACACAGTGCTGCATTAATGAATAACATTGTGCGGAAAAAATACAAAACAACACTAGATATCTCAAATGGATTTTTCTGCCAGAATATAGCGCCTGAAAGCAGATATTTGACAGCATTCTCAGCGCTCAGTTCTCAGCGTCAATTCTGTTGACTCCCTAAGGGTATAAGAATAGCCCTGGGTTGTTCTCAGCTAGGGTAACAGAGTTACTTCAGAATGTGGATGACGAGGCATTGTCCAATGTAGATATTTATCTGACGGATAATGATTTAATGTATCATTTGACCAGGGTGAGCAACATAATTTTGGGGTTCGCCTCTGAGGGCTACAAATTAAATTTCAAAAAAATCGAAAATAGCCCACCTCAATGTCCTATTTTTGGGATATGAGCTTTCAAGTGAAGGGAAAGGCCTGGCAGCTAACTTTTTAGAAAAATGTGCGGTGCTCCAACCTCCTAAATCGTTGAAAAACTTACAATCCATATTGGGATTCTTAAAATTTGGCAGAACTTACATTTTAGATTACGCTAAAAAAGTGAAACCTTTCTACGACCTAATAAGACCTGATTCTTCAGTAAGACATTGGACACAGAAACACACAGAGATCCTTCATTCCTTACAAGCTGACATGATAGCTTCAAAACACCTACACACCGTGTAAACACTACAAATTTGGTGATCCGTGTTATAGTGGGTCAATCCGGGTATACTTACCTAACCCTCAATGAAGGCGAAACAGTACCTATAGCATTTAAATCACACTTGTATACAAACGCGAAAATGCGTTTTGCTTCCATAGACAAAATTCTGACAGCAGTACAGACTGCTGTAGTGAGAGAAAGAGCACTGGCTCAGGGGAAACAAATAATTGTCGTGACTCCGGTACCGGCCTTAGAGGCTGTCACAATAGCAAGCGTTCCAAATGCTAAAACTTTACATCCAAGATGGATACAATGGGCTAATTCTCGCACTGCAACAGATGTAGATTACAAATTTGACTCTACACTTAAAACGAAAGCTTCCCTGCAATACGAACAAGAATATCCTCTCCCGAATGAAACAATGCCTCTAGATCAGTATGAATATATTATTTACACTGACGCATCTGCTCAGCCGGCCATAGGAAGTAAACAACAATACAGCGCCGCGTGTGCGATTGTGAAGGGTCGTATGCAGGATGGCAAGTTCCATCCTAGCAGTATGAAGACACGGGGCCGATTCCGATCTCGGTCGGAGGCGCACCCAATACCATTCGGTCGGGAAAAAGCCATGCGAAAGCCAGTTTCCCGACCGATCCGTACAGCACACCGAACGAGCAAGTACGATGCGCACAACAGCAAAAATTCCGGCCGAGCCGTACTCACCCAAACCAGGTCCTGTTCTCCGACCGAGGCGAATCCGGAAACGCCGAATCGAGTCGCACGGAAGGGAAAATGCAGCCCCGTCCGGCCGGACAAGTACGATGCGCTTTCCGTACGCGCCGAACCCGTCGCTACGCACGGCACGTCAAAGCATCCGGGAGAGGCGCACATAAGCTCCGAATCGCGCCACAACACGATCCACGGCTACGAGACGAACACAGCACAGACGAGGACGACGCGAAGCGACGAGGACGAAGCTGAAGCGACGAGGACGGCCAAGCGACGAGGACGACGCGAAGCAACGAGAAGGACGAACGACACGAACCAACCATGAATCCCTTCGTCCCGATCATACCAATATTCTACATCTACTACCGGAACAGGCACGGACGCGTACGGCGCAGAAGGTAAGTCAGACACCAACCACAAAACACATACAACACGTACACGACACATCACACACATACACTGGGAATCTGAATATACTTGCAACAGCAGCACCATAGGGGCGGGATGCCCATCACCAATGCCACATATGCACACAGGGGCCTGAATGCGCGCCACCACCCCAACCCAGGGGGGGCTGGATGCCAACCACTACTACCACCCTTAGCCAGGGGGGCAGGATGCCCACCACTACTACCACCCTCACCCAGGGGGGGCAGGATGCCTACCACTACTACCACCCTTAGCCAGGGTGGCAGGATGCCTACCACTACTACCACCCTTAGCCAGGGGGCAGGATGCCTACCACTACTACCACCCTTAGCCAGGGGGGCAGGATGCCAACCACTACTACCACCCTTAGCCAGGGGGGCTGGATGCCTACCACTACTACCACCCTTAGCCAGGGGGGCAGGATGCCCACCACTACTACCACCCTCACCCAGGGGGGCTGGATGCCTACCACTACTACCACCCTCACCCAGGGGTGGCAGGATGCCTACCACTACTACCACCCTTAGCCAGGGTGGCAGGATGCCTACCACTACTACCACCCTTAGCCAGGGGGCAGGATGCCTACCACTACTACCACCCTTAGCCAGGGGGCTGGATGCCTACCACTACTACCACCCTTAGCCAGGGGGCAGGATGCCCACCACTACTACCACCCTCACCCAGGGGGGCTGGATGCCTACCACTACTACCACCCTCACCCAGGGGCGGCAGGATGCCTACCACTACTACCACCCTTAGCCAGGGGGCAGGATGCCTACCACTACTACCACCCTTAGCCAGGGGGCAGGATGCCCACCACTACTACCACCCTCACCCAGGGGGGCTGGATGCCTACCACTACTACCACCCTCAGCCAGGGGGGCAGGATGCCTACCACTACTACCACCCTCACCCAGGGGTGGCAGGATGCCTACCACTACTACCACCCTTAGCCAGGGTGGCAGGATGCCTACCACTACTACCACCCTTAGCCAGGGGGCAGGATGCCTACCACTACTACCACCCTTAGCCAGGGGGCAGGATGCCCACCACTACTACCACCCTTAGCCAGGGGGCTGGATGCCTACCACTACTACCACCCTTAGCCAGGGGGCAGGATGCCCACCACTACTACCACCCTCACCCAGGGGGGCTGGATGCCTACCACTACTACCACCCTCACCCAGGGGGGCAGGATGCCTACCACTACTACCACCCTCAGCCAGGGTGGCAGGATGCCTACCACTACTACCACCCTTAGCCAGGGGGGCAGGATGCCTACCACTACTACCACCCTCACCCAGGGGGGCAGGATGCCTACCACTACTACCACCCTTAGCCAGGGGGGCTGGATGCCTACCACTACTACCACCCCTAGCCAGGGGGCTGGATGCCTACCACTACTACCACCCTTAGCCAGGGGGCAGGATGCCCACCACTACTACCACCCTCACCCAGGGGGGCTGGATGCCTACCACTACTACCACCCTCACCCAGGGGTGGCAGGATGCCTACCACTACTACCACCCTTAGCCAGGGTGGCAGGATGCCTACCACTACTACCACCCTTAGCCAGGGGGCAGGATGCCTACCACTACTACCACCCTTAGCCCAGGGGGGCAGGATGCCCACCACTACTACCACCCTTAGCCAGGGGGGCTGGATGCCTACCACTACTACCACCCTTAGCCAGGGGGGCTGGATGCCTACCACTACTACCACCCCCACTCATAGGATGGACAATGCATGACACAACAAGCACACCACAACCTAGGGAATGCAAGATTAAGACATCCCCCACCACCATGACAAGCGTGTGTAGGCTGTGTCAAATGCCTACAACACCGAACATGACTTTCAACATACAATGTGACCCCCTAGCACATGTGCCACACATATATGTGTGTGGCACCCACAATGCAAGCAGCCCATGACCATTGTGGCAATGGGGCCTAAACCCCCATCATCACAGTGACCAAAAGGTAAGTGTGGGGTCCATAGCTGAAGCACATTTTGACCATTGTGGCAATGGGGTCTAAACCCCCATCATCACAGTGACCAAAAGGCAAGTGTGGGGTCCATAGCTGAAGCACATTTTGACCATTGTGGCAATGGGGTCTACACCCTCATCATCACAGTGACCAAAAGGTAATTGTTGACAAAGAAAGAGCTGCAACTGCCAAACTGCATGGATCATTCCTGCTCACAGAACCAAAAACTCATCTGTGGCAAAGTAGTGTATGTGTCCCATTGCAACATAAATTGGGGGAGCCAAATACTGCAGTGCAAATGAAACATTCCTTTGGCCATGTGCAGACAAACAACACCCATGGGGGCTGAGACCGTCAACAGTCATCAATGACACAATGACAGAAGTGACCATCAGAATGCAGAACCACATATTTGCACCAATGGGCACACAAATGCAGATACCCTGTGGAGACAGCAGATGTGAGGTGAACAGATACCATACCATGGCAGCAATGGGACACACAAACCATGATCACTGTGCTGACCGATGACCTAGGAGTCCCAGGGACAGCAGGGGAAACACACCAAACAACATACAGCCAATGGCACACCCAAGATATGCCAATGCAGTGGTGCAGATGCACAAACACAAACAGGCAGACCAACACTGTCATCATACACAGCAGGTGAGGGGTGGGGGTGCCAGTGTCCCCAGGCAACCACACAACACATGAGGAGAGCTGAATACCAATCATACAGATGTGCATACACTGCCACACTAAGGTAACTCATGGATCCAAATCCCCTATGTGGGCAAGCAGGCATTGTCAGGTGAGAGGGAGCACAAAACACACATGTCACACAGGCACGTAGGAACAACAACTGACACAGCAAGTCACAGACACACCACAGCACCACCCCCAGGGCCCCCACAATGTGGTGACCCTGGGCTGAATAAAAATACCACTGTGATGACAAAGCTAAATGTCGTTCACACTATGAACCACAGTCAGGTGTCCTGAGCAACAAACTACCATCACACCTACACAAGCACAAATCAATCAGCATGGCCAGTAAGCCAAGGCCAACATGGAGGCAGGGGCCTAGCCGGGCAACAACTCTCATCTGCACACACTCAACACCACACCCCTCGACCTCCAACAATGTGCAGCAGTGAAGTACACATGCACTGGTGACATTGCACATGCACCCATGACTATTCCAGGGTGGTGGGTGGGAACCAAGGTGTAGAAACACATCACACATGGACACTCAACAAGACTCCTGAATGTCTGACACACTGCACACTACGCTGTACATGGACATGACGGCAATACCACACCGACCAATGGGATCCCAGCCACAGTCACACACCAATGAAGAAGCCAAGGTCACCCACAAAGAACACACATAGACAACTTCCAACATTGCAGCTCTGACCCTGAGGAGTGGCAGCAGTCACACACACAACATGTCACAATCACTGAAAGATAACACAAACTGGAAATCACATGACAGGGGCAAACAACAAGTGCCAAGGGGAAACCTGACTGTGACCCATCTGCGTCTGCACACAAACTCAGCCCTGACAGCAAACACACCTATGGGTGACACCCTGATGACCAGTAATGTGCCATGCACCCACATCACAGAGAACACAGGGAGAAGACTTTGGGGGAACATAGCTCAAGTCAGCAAGCATCACAAACAGGTACAACACTAGGGATCACAGCATGCGCAGATGAATGGAAGTGAACACACAGACATGCACATACAACACACACCTTGGGTGCAGGCAATGTCACACGTGTACACACTGCCATGAGGGGACTCCACTCCTGTGTGAGGAAAGCTGTGCCATATGTTGCCTCAGTAGGGCCCCATCATGTCAGCTGAGCACTTGGTCACACAATCAACAATTAGCACCAAATGAGGGCTCCCATCACATCAGCCTGGTCATGGATGTGCCAACGGAATCATCAGCACAGATCCAACACACTTGTATAGCAATGTTGCACTGACTACACGGATGAGTCCCTCCCCATTGATGCCCAAACCTGCATGTCCACTGGAGATGGCAACACGGTCAGGGAAGTAGACAAATGCAACGATGGCAGGCACAACAGATGTGCAGGGGTGGAAGCCACAGATATGAAATTGCCAATGTAAGTAGGAAACCCATTGCCAAATACTGAACACATGACACCCTCAGATGCTGCTATTGATGACATGGATACACCACATGATAGGACACATTCCCCCTGGACCACATGGGTTCCTGCACAGTAACACTTCATAATCATGAGACCAGATATCACCATCACTGCAGCAAGGGCATGGTTAGCTGCACCAACAACATGTACATCTGAAGCATGAGCACTAGAGAAAAGAAAGTTGCTTTATTCAGCATATGTGTTGAGGCCAAACGAAGTCCTGAAAAAGAGCAAAGGCCAATGGCCAGTCCATTGTCAAAGTTCAAACAGGGTGACACTGGCAGATGTCACCCTACGCATGCCTGCACAATACCAGGGACAATCCACTAGGAGGGGCAACCGGGGGCAGGCCAGGCACCGCAGGGACAGGATCAGGGCTCACCAGGGGAGTCAGGGAAGGGGTGGTGGGTGCAGGAGAGCCACTGACAACTGCAGTGGAGGTGTCTGACATGGTGTGTGCCGGCACAACTGGGGGCATGACACAGATGTCGTGGGTGCCGGCACAACTGCAGTGGACCCTGCAGATGGGGTGGACAGGTCCGCCACTGCAGTGCCCAAGTCAGACAGGGCGGTAGTGGACTCCACTGCAGTGCCTACCTCCAGGGGAGGAGAATGGGGAACAGGCAAGGTGGGTTGGACAGAGGGGGGACACCCTCACCACATCAGTGGCACAGACAAGCGCAGCGGGGGGTGTGGTGCTGGGAGAGCAAGTGGCAGGGGAGAAGGCCGGAGCATCTTGGGGATGGTATATCTGTGGGTGGGGGAACCTGGGGCAGGGTGTGGTGGGGGCACCTGTGCAGTGGGGGCCTGAGGGATGGAGGACGGAGACCTTGTGCCTGAGCTGCAGGGTGGTGGCGGGGTCTTGCTCTTAGCACTCCGGGGGACTTGCGGGTGGGGGCCTCAGTCCGTCTGCGCCTGGGGGAGGGTGTCCGGGGGCGAGGGGCACTCTGCTCCGTGTGGGTGGGCTTCCTCTTCCCCCGGGATGCTGGAGCAGCTTCATCGGTGGGGAAGAGGCCGAGGTCACAGAGGAAGAGCTGCTGTGACTTTGGGGTTGCAGGTGAGGCAAGGGAGGGTGCTTTGGAGGGAGAGGGAACTGAGGACTGCGCAGTGCATGTGGATGCGTGTGTGTGTTCCAGGGCCCCATCCCCTGTGAGTCTGGCTTCAGTCCCCTGAATGTGCGTGCGTGTGCGTTTTGTCATTGGCGTGTGTGTCAGTGTGCTGGATGTGTGTGTGCTGGTGTGTGCCTGTGCCAGTGTGTGTGTGCCTGGGATGGGTAAGGTGCTGGGGAGTGTGGATGGAGCAGAGGCAGGAGGGGTGAGGGACCGTTTGAGGAGGGACACTGCTGCCGTCAGGGAGGAGTCCATGGACCTATTGCCCCTCTGTAGGTCAGACATGCCCGATGAGATGCCCTCCATGAACGACACCAGCTGAGTCAACAGCGCGGTGTGCGCATGGAGGACACTCAGCATGGCTGTCTGCCCTACATGGAGCTGGCGAAGGAGGTACACAGACTCCTCACTCAGGGCAGCAGGGGACACAGGGGCAGGGGGTGCGGTGCCTGGCCCAAAGGAGACACGCTCCCGGACATGGGAGCCTCCACGGACCTGGGGAATGGGAGCCGATGGGAGGGCGGTGGTGGTGCTGGTGGTGGCGGGGACAGCAACACTAGCTGGGGTGTGGTGGCTGCTGACACCCGCCTCCACAAGGGAGTCATCCTCCGAGTTGCTCTGGTCCTCAGCTGAGGTGGATGCTGCTGAGGACTCCTCGGTGTGGCTCCCCTCGCCCTCCGTGCCACTGGGTCCCTCCGACCACTCCTCGGCTGCTGACCCAGTCTGGCTCTCCGGCTCCTCCTGGTCCGTGGAGCTGTCCCCTTCCGTGGCCGTGGATGTATCTGCAAACAATGGGGAAACAGACAGACATCAGTCACCTGCACCAAACGCACACACCACTGTGAGCACAGCACATTACAGAGCAAGCCCTGGCATCATTAGTTGTACATTGCTAAAAGTGCCCTAATTGAACAGGAGAAGTCAATTGTCAGTCTGATGCCAAGCATGGCACTCACATCCCACATGGCCTTGCACCCATCTGTCTGGTGTCTGTTGGATTGCAACACCCCAGTGTTGACACATGCACCAAGTACACAGTAGTTGGACAGTGCAGAGGACACGGTGTGGACACATCACAGCTCTTGCCACTGAGTCAGTACAGGTTTACGGATGTAAGGGATGCCCAGAGTCAAATAGGAAATGCATGTGATGCATTCCAGCGACAGACACCATGATGCACCCATGTCCTGATAGCCAGCGCCACTATGGTGTGCATGTAGCACATGTCACTCCCCTGCAGGATCACCAATCAGTAGACACATGCCATGGCGGAGGCATGACTGCAAAGTCATACATCACTGTCTCAGTGATGTATGACTTTGCAGCCAGACAACAACACTCTGCACTGTGTCACAATAGTAGGTCATGGGGAATGCAAGTCCTGGAGCTGCACAAGTGCACATGTACATCCCCCCACAACACATCCTCTTAACCCTCATCTGTCCAGGTCATACCTATTGGACATATGGGAGACCTGTGACACTACCCTCTGAACCTGAGCCCCTCACACTCTGCTGTGCATGGGGAACAGCTGCCTGAACTTCACATTTACATGCCCCAGTCTGCATGGGCAGCTGATCAGACACCTATGTGTCACACAAGTATCGTCTCCTATGGTCACATCTCCAGTGGCATGCTGAGCCCCTACCAAGAAACTCCACAGCAGTCCTGGCGACTAATCCACAGCACACTGACACAGAGGCAGACACCTGAGGGGTCAAATCACTGTGCACAATGTGTCCTCTGATACACGGGAGTGGGAGTACAGAGTGTATTGTATGGCCTGGAGTAGGCATGACTGTCCAGCCCCACATGAATGAGGGATGAGCCCTGGACTGTAGGCAGCTGGCTAAGTATGTGTGACACACGTCATATACATACTCCTGGGGCCCAAACATTGTTCCCACCCGCAGCATGGGTGTGTGCCAGGTACCCCAGCCACATGTGGTGGATCAGCTCAGCAATTGGACCACAGATCAAAGTAACACGCTGAATACATGTCAGAATACAGGCATTGTGTAAGCAATGGACCCACCCATGATGCCCACCACAGAGTCAGGGAAACAGATGCTGTCTCCCACCTTGAGTCAAGCAAACTGCAAGGACACAGTCCTAAGTGACAGAATTCCCTGCATGTAAGGGCCACACCTGGGTATCAGATGAGGAGTGGGCAGTGCACAATAGAGGGACATGGCTCCTGGACAACATGACTGCTGTACTGTGGCAGTTCAACCTGGCCCGAGGAGGGCACATAACATGTTAGACAGAGTACACAGTGCAGTCTTTGACTCACCCCCTCCTTGCTGCTCTCTGGCCTTCAGCTGCCCATCCAGGTCTGGAAAGACCACCGCCAGGATCCTGAGCATGTGGGGGTCAGGGTCCGTGTTCCGCCCCTCCTGCGAGGAGGCGACAGCTTCAGCTGGACCCGTGCAATCCTCCGGGTCCAGCCCCGAAGGTCCTGCCACCTCTTTTGGCAGTTGCGGATCCGGCGCTTGTAGACCCCCACGGACCGGACAGCCCGGACGATGTCCTTCCATATCTCATGCTTCCGATGGGCAGAAGCCTGTCAGGATGACAAAGTGATAAGGCCATTATTACACATGCAACATATCCGTGCATGACACAGTTGCATATACATGTCGCAATCACAGGGGCACATGGTGTACCCAGGCAGTGCACGGCTGCCCATGGACAGTTTTCCAGAAGTCACTACATGGTATCATAGCATGGGGAGTAAAACCCTGTTCAGAAGCACTGTCACTGCACCATACCTGTCCAGTGCAAGTCACTACACACTATGGGGGGTGACAACTACTCAGTGAGCCTGCTAGCCAGTGGTGTGCTGACTCTCAGCCTTGCTAGTCAGACAAAATGCACATTCAGAAAGGCAGTGCACAGAACACTCACCTGCTCCCCTGGTGTCCCATACAGCTTGCTGTACTGTGGAAGTAGGCTGTCCAGCAGGGCCTGGTTCTCTTCAAGGCTGAAGGCTGGGGCTCTCTCCACAGTACGTGCCATTGCAGGGTCCAGAGGGGCAGAGACAGCAGCAGTGCAGTGGCAGATGTCGTCCTGGAGCATGTAGTGCAGGCAAGTGGGCTCTCAGGGGAACATGCAGCAATATATATGTGCTGGAGAGGCAGATACTGTCCCTTGTGTCCAAAGTGATAGGTCCAAGTCGTTTGCATCTTCTGAATCTGGCCAATCCATGGAATAGCAGCACCAAAACACGCCCACAGCATCCTTCAAAATTTCAACTTCATGACATACATGATTTTGCAACATTGTTGTGGGTGACCAACTGATTTTCCAGCAACCGACTCGTTCGAATATTCGAAAACGCGTCCGTTGCCAGGCAAGCCCATTGTCAATGGGTGCGCACCGATCGGTCCATTGAGGTACAACGCGCACAGGGGTACAACGCGTACCCGCACACATTGAATGCAATGGGCCGGCCGGAGGCACCGATCGGTCCATTGCAGTACAACGCGCACAGGGGTACAACGCGTACCCGCACACATTGAATGCAATGGGCCGGCCGGAGGCACCGATCGGTCCATTGCAGTACAACGCGCACAGGGGTACAACGCGTGCCCGCACACATTGAATGCAATGGGCCGGCCGGAGGCACCGATCGGTCCATTGCAGTACAACGCGCACAGGGGTACAACGCGTACCCGCACACATTGAAAGCAATGGGCCGGCCGGAGGCACCGATCGGTCCATTGCTGTTCAACGCATCACTGTACATGTGACTGGCATATGTCAGCATGCCTGTCTCAGATGGACATATGCCAGCCACAGATAGCTCCCAGGGAGTGAGGGGCACACCTACATCACGACAGCCTGTCCAAACCTTATCATAAGGCATGTAAGGCTGCATTTCCTATTGTGTGTATGTTGGTGTACATGTTGTCCTGTGGGTGTCACCTGTGGGCAGCCACCCCCAGGCTGTGCACGTGTTAATGGGGACAGGATCCTGGGTGTTACGTGTACGTGACCACTGTGATGTGCAACTGTTCATATCTGTGCATGTGCCATGGTCACATTTCACAGTGGTGTTTGTGTATGTCATGTCACATACCCCGTGAGTCCCATGTGGGACGGTATGTTTGAGCCAGGGTGTCCCAGTGGCACAATAGTGATGGCCCTCCACAGTCTTTGTGCATGTAGTGTTTACAATGTCTCTGATTTCATGTGCACAATGGGAGACAGTCTCCACATCCACGTTGTGTGTGCATGGACTCTGATGTTGTGCGTGTGTGTCACAGACGTCCATGGCTCTCCTGCCATGGCAAGTGTGGCCACTACCTGTGGGGGTCATGTTTGTTTTGTTGTGGTGTACACATGATACTCCAGGTGATGCCAGTGTCCATGTGGCATTACAGGGTCCCTGGGAATGTGCCTGTCGTTGAGCTGTGGTGCCTGGGGCACATCTGTCCTCACATGTCACTGGGGGGTGACTGTGACACAGCATCATGATATCCAATGGGCCAACCTGGGACAAATTGATGCCACCTGTAGGACCGTGTTGACAGATGTTGGCCATGTATGTACCATACATGTCGTTCCGGTACTGCACACTTCATGTAGTTGTGCCTCATGATGATGTATGTTGGGATCTTGAGTGTGTTCAATGCCGCATATGTGGGGTGACTGACGATCTTGCTTACTTCTCCTCTGCACTGCAGGGCTCCTGCTGTCCATCGGCCATTCCCAGACCTGGCAACGATGGTGGAACGGGACAGCATCCGACGGTACCGCTTCACCAGGCAGCTGATTGAGGATTTTGCAGTGCAGTTGTCCCCACATTTGCAGCCTGGCCGGCCGTATCCTACAGCGCTGACCCCCAAGGTGAAGGTGATGGCAGCCCTACACTTCTTTGCCACCGGTACCTTCCAACATACTGTGGCGTCTGCTGGTGGGATGTCACAGACCATGTTCAGCCGTGTGCTCCGCGATTTCTTGGCGGCAATGTTGCTCTTCCTGAACCGGTACATCTATTTCCCTAGACTGCGACGACTCACTGACGTGAAGAGTGACTTTTATGCCCTGGGGAGGATGCCGCATGTCATTGGCTCCATTGATGGGACACATGTGGCTTTGGTACCACCACAGGCCCAGGAGCAGGCCTACAGGAACCGCAAGCACTACCACTCGGTCAATGCACTGGTGGTGTGTCTTGCAGACATGACCATCACACACGTGTGTGCCCGTTTCCCTGGTTCAGCACACGATGCCTTTGTGATGAGGAGTAGTCGCATCCCCAGGTTGATGGCACAGATGCAGAACCAGCGTGCCTGGCTTGTCGGTGTGTACTGACTTTGTGCCATTGTGTGTGATCTGATCTGTAGTATTCCGCCCACTTTTCCAAGTCAGCTGATGTGCACTTGTCTGTCCGTAGGTGACTCGGGATACCCCAACATGCCGTGGTTGCTGACACCCCTCAGGAACCCTGTGACACCTGCCCAGATGCGCTACAATGAGGCACATGGTCGGACCAGGAGAGTGATTGAGCGGACCTTTGGTCTCCTGAAGAGCCGCTTCCGCTGCCTGGACAAGACCGGAGGGTCCCTCCCATATGCCCCTGCGAAAGTGTGCAAGATTATCATCGTCTGCTGCATGCTCCACAACCTGGCAGTGCGGAAGGAGTTGCCTCTCATCCAGGATGACGATGACCAACATCCGCCACCTGTGGAGGATCCTGGCCTGGACCACGATGCCAGTGACGATGATGATGATGATGGTGATGGTGATGTCCGCACACAGCTCATCACCAACTTCTTTAGCTGAATGTGAGTATCCTGAGGTGTCATGTCAATGATGTGAGTTGGCATGATGTGTGGGTGGTGCTCTGGTGCTGTTGGAGTGTGTCCATGGGCTACTTGACTGGATGTGTGTTGCGATGTGTGGTGACAGGTGGGCTGTACTCCCCAACAGTGTTGACATGCTAACTTGGTTCTGGGTGGGTATCTTGTAACATGTATTGTGCATGAGTTTTGCTGTTCTGTCCTGTACTCCATTGCTTTTGACTGTGTGTCATTTCTGTCCTTCACAGGGTACTTTCAGATTCGTTTGGTCAACTGTGTCCACCGACAACGTGATTGCACATCCAGGCTGGTAGCTGTTGTGTCCCTACAGGTGATGTGCGCCACACCCATGGACTTCCTTCTGTCTACAGTTGTTGACTGTGTGCCCGCTACCAGGTGGGGTTACCTTGCATCTGTAGTGGTTACGGCATGTTGCTACTGTGTAATAAACCTGTGCTTCACTTAGTGATGTGCGTTGTCTGTGGTCACACATTTGACTGCCATTTGCTTACTGCACCTGTGGGCTACTTGACTACAACTGGGAATGGGTGTGGTGTCTGTGCATTGCACCGTCTTCCCTGGCAACATCAGTGTAGGCAATGAGTCAGATGGCCTAGGTGTGTATGTGTTGTGTAGCCCTGGTGGTGTGTCTCCCTCATATGTGTCACGTTGCCTGTACTCACATGCCTGTGTTGTCCTTGCTGTTGCAGTTCGCATACACAGTGTAATTTTGTTGTTCATCATCCCCATAACAGTACCCACGTTGGAATCACGACAGAGGCAAGTATGGTGTATTATTGTGTTTATTGTGATACATCTGTGATAATAGTGCATAGGATGGATTGTGCTGTACATGAATCTTGCAATCCCAAGTTCCTAGATGAATAGAAAGTCCAGGTAGACAGGATCCCCAGTATCGGGGCCACAGTTGTCTGACACATTGTTCCAACTTGTACTCCCCATGCAATGTGTGGGAGTAGTGTTGCCATCAACAGGGTGAACAGTCTGTGCACAAAGGCGAAAATCCAGAACAGGTTCAGGCTTCCTGGGAGTTGCGCTTGGCCATCAGCCTCTCACTTTCCCCTCCTCGGACGACCCCTCTTCTTGGGGGGGGGCCCTCAAGTGCAGGCTGCTGCGGTGCAGGGGACTCTCCGCCAGAGTCCTCCTCCCTCCCTGTGGCAGTTGCAGTTTGTTCGGTACCAGATGTTGTTGGCACACAGGGAGGTGTGGACTGGTTGCTGTTCATCTGGCGGAGGCATTGTAAAATGTCCCTGTGCACCGCCGTCATCTCATGTAGTACATCCCACTTGGACTCCACGCGGGTCATGTGGGAGTCCACACGTGACATGTGGGAGTCCACACGTGACATGTGTGACTCCACATGGGACATGTGGGAGTCCAAGCGGGCATGATGGGCAGCCTGCTGCTGTTTGATGTCTCTGAGGAGCCCCACTACCTGGCTGAGCTCTCCGGTGCTGGACTGGTACGCATCAGCTATGCGTACCAGTTGTGGGTCTTCATGCACACCAGCAACGTCTGCAAGCAGCGACCTCTGTCTCCCACCCCTCCCACCACCCCTGCTGACATGTGCAGTGTGTGCAGTTGCACGCACAGATAACCCTGGTCCACCTTGGGGGTTGGTGGTGGTGGTGGTGTCCATGGCCCCAGGTTGGTCCAGGGTCACTGCGCTGGTGTTGTTCCTTATTCTGTCCATGTCGGCAGGGATGGTATTCGTGGTGACAGTCGTTGGAGGGGTGGGTGCAGGGGGTGCAGCTGGTGGACCTGCTGGTGCTGCAGCTGGTGGTCCTGCTGGTGCAGCATGTTGACTTGCACCGGATGTGCCAGGTTGTTCTTCATCGTCCGAGGAGGACAGAGGCTGTACGACGCCAGTGAGCTCGGCATCCTCTTGAGCCTGGGACTGGGACTCCTCAGCGTCTGCTGCTGTGTCCCTATCATCACCTGTTTTTGGGAGACACAAACAATGTATGTCATGTTTCTGCAGGCATCAGTGGTTGACACACCTGACAGTTGTGACTGTGCCTCGGGGTGCGGGCCTGTACATTGTATTGTCCTAAGTCGTCACAGTCAGGGGTTGATATTGGTGTGGCACATTGTCCTGCATTATTTGGGCATTTCTATGTATTCTCTGGGGTGTGAACATGGTCTGCATTGATTGTGTTTGGTTGACAGCCAGACCTCCTTCCCACCCACCCACCCACCCAGTCAGTTATCCCACCATGGAACGTGCTTGCATTGCAGGGAGTGTAAGTTGTCTCTCAGGATGTCAGTCAGAGGTGTCCTGCTGTTTGTTGGTGCACAGTTGGCAGCAGGGCCTTGTGCTCCCCGCAGCAGTAGCCAGTGTCAGCCATCTTGTGAGTCCTTCTCCACTCCCTGTGATGTGAGCATGGTTCAGGGTGGTGTTGATGGGCCAGTTGTGAGGCTGAGCAATGTCTGTGACTACGACTCCCATCATGCTATTGCCTCCACCCCCCTTCCCAGCATGCCCATGCTTCCTTCCTTTTGACTCTGCTTCCCTGTGGGGTGGGCTGGCTGTGCTGACAGGATGGCTGGGAGTGTTGTCCTGGCAGTTGTTTGGCTAAGAGTCCCAAGAGTGTCCCTGTGCTTCACACAACATAACCCAGGGTGGTGGTGCTTTGTGGGATCTTGTGTTAGGATGGAGGGCATTGCATTCTACCAGGTGGGTACTGTGGAGTTTGTGTTGGGGGGGGTGTGAGGGGAGGTGCTGGTGACTATGGTCAGTGCTGCAAGTCCCCCTTCCCACCCAGCCAGCCGGATATCCCACCATGGAACGTGCTTGCATTGCAGGGAGTGTAAGTTGTCTCTCAGGATGTCAGTCAGTGGTGTCCTGCTGTTTGTTGGTGCACAGTTGGCAGCAGGGCCTTGTGCTCCCCACAGCAGTAGCCAGTGTCAGCCATCTTGTGAGTCCTTCTCCACTCCCTGTGATGTGAGCATGGTTCAGGGTGGTGTTGATGGGCCAGTTGTGAGGCTGAGCAATGTCTGTGACTACGACTCCCATCATGCTATTGCCTCCACCCCCTTCCCAGCATGCCCATGCTTCCTTCCTTTTGACTCTGCTTCCCTGTGGGGTGGGCTGGCTGTGCTGACAGGATGGCTGGGAGTGTTGTCCTGGCAGTTGTTTGGCTAAGAGTCCCAAGAGTGTCCCTGTGCTTCACACAACATAACCCAGGGTGGTGGTGCTTTGTGGGATCTTGTGTTAGGATGGAGGGCATTGCATTCTACCAGGTGGGTACTGTGGAGTTTGTGTTGGGGGGGGGTGTGAGGGGAGGTGCTGGTGACTATGGTCAGTGCTGCAAGTCCCCCTTCCCACCCAGCCAGCCGGATATCCCACCATGGAACGTGCTTGCATTGCAGGGAGTGGAAGTTGTCTCTCAGGATGTCAGTCAGTGGTGTCCTGCTGTTGGTTGATGTGCAGTTCCCAGCATGCCCTTGTGCTCCCCACGACACAGCAACAGTGTCAGACATCTTTGATGGGCCTTTCTACTCTCTGTGGGATGTGCATGCGTGAGTGTGAGCTTGCTGGGCCATGTGGTGGGGGATGTAGAGCTGTGACTACGACTCCCATCATGCTATTGCCTCCACCCCCCTTCCCAGCATGCCCATGCTTCCTTCCTTTTGACTCTGCTTCCCTGTGGGGTGGGCTGGCTGTGCTGACAGGATGGCTGGGAGTGTTGTCCTGGCAGTTGTTTGGCTAAGAGTCCCAAGAGTGTCCCTGTGCTTCACACAACATAACCCAGGGTGGTGGTGCTTTGTGGGATCTTGTGTTAGGATGGAGGGCATTGCATTCTACCAGGTGGGTACTGTGGAGTTTGTGTTGGGGGGGGTGTGAGGGGAGGTGCTGGTGACTATGGTCAGTGCTGCAAGTCCCCCTTCCCACCCAGCCAGCCGGATATCCCACCATGGAACGTGCTTGCATTGCAGGGAGTGTAAGTTGTCTCTCAGGATGTCAGTCAGTGGTGTCCTGCTGTTTGTTGGTGCACAGTTGGCAGCAGGGCCTTGTGCTCCCCACAGCAGTAGCCAGTGTCAGCCATCTTGTGAGTCCTTCTCCACTCCCTGTGATGTGAGCATGGTTCAGGGTGGTGTTGATGGGCCAGTTGTGAGGCTGAGCAATGTCTGTGACTACGACTCCCATCATGCTATTGCCTCCACCCCCTTCCCAGCATGCCCATGCTTCCTTCCTTTTGACTCTGCTTCCCTGTGGGGTGGGCTGGCTGTGCTGACAGGATGGCTGGGAGTGTTGTCCTGGCAGTTGTTTGGCTAAGAGTCCCAAGAGTGTCCCTGTGCTTCACACAACATAACCCAGGGTGGTGGTGCTTTGTGGGATCTTGTGTTAGGATGGAGGGCATTGCATTCTACCAGGTGGGTACTGTGGAGTTTGTGTTGGGGGGGTGTGAGGGGAGGTGCTGGTGACTATGGTCAGTGCTGCAAGTCCCCCTTCCCACCCAGCCAGCCGGATATCCCACCATGGAACGTGCTTGCATTGCAGGGAGTGGAAGTTGTCTCTCAGGATGTCAGTCAGTGGTGTCCTGCTGTTGGTTGATGCACAGTTGGCAGCAGGCCCTTGTGCTCCCCACGAGCAGCAGCAACAGTGTCAGCCATCTTTGATGGGTCCTTCTCTACTCTCTGTGGGATGTGAGCATGCGTTCAGGGTGAGCGTTGCTGGGCCATGTGGTGGGGCTGATGTAGATGTCTGTGACTACGACTCCCATCATGCTATTGCCTCCACCCCCTTCCCAGCATGCCCATGCTTCCTTCCTTTTGACTCTGCTTCCCTGTGGGGTGGGCTGGCTGTGCTGACAGGATGGCTGGGAGTGTTGTCCTGGCAGTTGTTTGGCTAAGAGTCCCAAGAGTGTCCCTGTGCTTCACACAACATAACCCAGGGTGGTGGTGCTTTGTGGGATCTTGTGTTAGGATGGAGGGCATTGCATTCTACCAGGTGGGTACTGTGGAGTTTGTGTTGGGGGGGTGTGAGGGGAGGTGCTGGTGACTATGGTCAGTGCTGCAAGTCCCCCTTCCCACCCAGCCAGCCAGCCAGATATCCCACCATGGAACGTGCTTGCATTGCAGGGAGTGTAAGTTGTCTCTCAGGATGTCAGTCAGTGGTGTCCTGCTGTTTGTTGGTGCACAGTTGGCAGCAGAGCCTTGTGCTCCCCACAGCAGTAGCCAGTGTCAGCCATCTTGTGAGTCCTTCTCCACTCCCTGTGATGTGAGCATGGTTCAGGGTGGTGTTGATGGGACAGTTGTGGGGGGGGGCAATATGTGTGAGTGCGACTCCCATGATGCTATTGGCTACACTGACTTGGCCAGCATACACAGAATTCCTTCCTTTGAGTGGTCTTCACTGTGTGTTGGTGTTGTTGTGGTGGCTACATGTGTGGATGTGTGTGTTAGTTCTATTTGTGCCACTGCCTAGCTGTAGTTGTGGTTGTGTTTGTACATGTGTTGGCACAGTTGGATGTGACTTTTTTGATGGCATGTGTTGTGTTTATCTGACTGACATACACATTTTGGGATGATTCTGTTCTAGTTGCTGTGTAATTGCTATGAGTGCATGGTTTGACTCTCCCCTTGACAGTGATGTGTGTGTTTTGTGGCAGTTTATTGTGTACATTTGTTGTGTACTCACCAGGCTCTGGGATGTCCTCTAGTCCATATACGCTCACTGGCGGAAGGATGGCCCGCACCTTCTCCTCCCAGGGCCTGAGGTATACTGGCTTGGCAGGAGGGCCACTGCCGGTGTATTGGCTCAGGTGGTAGTCTTTCTTGAGCAGCTCCCGGACCCTCCTGCGCACGTCATACCACCTGTTCTGGATGTCGGTCTTTGTGCGCCGACATGGTGATTGGGCGTTCACCCTGTTGATGATCCTCTCCCACATCTTGGTTTTCTGCGACATGGGGGTCTGTTGGACCAGAGTGCCAAACAGCTGTGGCTCCACCCTGAGGATCTCGTCTACCATGACTTCCAATTCACTATCTAGGAACTTGGGATTCTTCTTGGGGGGCATGGTGATGGGTGGTGATAGTGGGTGCTGTGTGTGTTGGTGTGCAGGTGAGGGTGTGTGGGTGTGTGTTGTGCTGGGTGTATGTGAGGTAGGTATTTGTTGGTGTGCTGCTGGTGTGTGGCTTGTGTGAGGGATGAGCTGTGGGTGTGTGGTTGCTTTCTCTTGGGTGCTGGCAGTGGAATGGCATTTGCAAAGGCTCATGGTAGTGATTTGTGTCCTTTATATAGGTGGAGTTGTTGGTGTGTCTTTGTTCTCTGTCCCCACCCCCCAGTATTTATTGGCTTGGTAATTGCTTGTTTGGCCTTTTTTGGTTGATTTTTCCTTTGTGCTGTTTGTGTATGTTGGAAACGTTCTTGTGACCGAGTCGGACCCTGCATTGGTCTCGTACGGTGTTTTCCGTTTCGTTCACGCTGTGTTTGTGCAGTTTTGTATGCTGCGTACGCGTCGGTCGCGGTGTATTGTGTTGCTTCGGCTCGGTTTTGTATGCGTGTCGGTCGTACGGCTTGTCCTCCGTCCGACTCGGTCGTGTTTTTCGCGCCTTGCATCGTACTTTGCAGGTTGGAGTTGGCGGGTACGATTCGGTCGGATTTGTTCCGGGTGCGTGTCGGTCGGTTGGATTCGCGTGTTTTCCGGCCGGATTGCTATTTTCCGAGCGGGTCGGTCGGTCGGCTTGGTTTCCTGACGTGTCGGTCGGATTTATCGCGGCTTGCATCGTACTTGGCGTGTCGGGCGCCACTGGTACGTGTCGGTCGGTATTTTTCCGGCTCCGAGTCGGTCGGTGCTTTTTCCGGCCCGAATCGGAATCGACCCCATAGTTGCTTTCATTAAGGTAGCACTTTTTGAGCAAGCCACTATTAACAAACTTGTAGTGAGTGGAATGCATAGTATCACATATTTGTAATGATGTACAGTGCACATTTCTTTTTTTACAATCCATTGATTGTTTTTTCCCCACTGTTTGATGATGATGCTTTATGCAGACCACTGTTGAAAGTGAAAAAGTATAAAAGCTGAAAACATTTTACTATGTTGTATCAAAGTTTTGGAGAAAAAATATTATATCTTGTTTTGGTTGCCTAATATTGAGAATGAAATCCTAATACATTTTTCCTTGTTTATATTTTTTCACAGTGGTTGAACTGCTGCAATAAAAAAGGAAAAAAATTAACAAGTATGGTTTTTCACATTCTGCAAAATTACATCCACAGACTGCTCCCCGGCTGTTATGGAGGTGCTATAGTCCATGCAGTAGGTAGCAAAATGATTTAGTTCTGGTAACATTTCACTGCATCTTCTCTCCACTTCAGCTGAAACTTTGTCACTGGTGCAGGGGCTGGTGGTCTGGAGTCTAATGATCCCTGTCCTTCTCTTTCTCTGTGCAATTTTAAGTTGCTTCTTGTGGTATGTTTTCAAGTGGTACAACATACTTGCTGTACAACATGAATATTATGTTTGTTTGTGCTGTGGCCCAAGAAAATGTCTTCTCACATATGCTGCACCTCACCAATTTAGCTGTGGTCTTCCATTCACCAGATGGAATAGTAAAACAATTCCAAGCTAAGCTTTGTTTCTTCATTGGTGGTTCTTCATCAAAAGACTGTTCATATGACAGCTGAGTCCTCCTGCTCTTCAACAACTTCAACCAGTTGTAGGTCTTCCTCTGGTTCTTCTGATGCCATTTTAGTTTTGTAAAAATAGCCAAAAAAGCAAAAATCCAGCACAATCTTCAAAATTAGTTTGGGACAGCTTCTATAATAAACTAACCTGTACCTGGAAAGTTAAAGAAGGAAGAAATGGGTGTGTACACAGGAAACTGTGTAAACCAATGAAATGTCTTTATTTGGTAGTCACTTGCTATTCGCAGTACCAATTTCACTCACCTCAATGTCCCGCGTCGCCGCAAAAACAGAAAGTTATTTTTTGAAACTGTTCTTTTTGAGAAATGCGTTGAGTAAATAAAGTTAAACCAATAGTTACTGAACAGCTAGACTCAAACTTTATGTAAAATATGTCTCTATATGTTTTACATTTTATCAAACATGCGGTATTCGCAACTACCGATGTCATCGTGACCTCCAGTGTCGCTGTGAACGAGGAAAATGCATTTTTTATGTAGTTTTTTTGACAAATGAATACAAAGGGGAAAGTTAAATTAATATCTTACTAAACAGCCAGACTAAAATTTTATGTAAAATATGTATATACATATGTGTGTTTTACACTTTGTCAAAATCATCCGGTATTCATGGTGTGTCCACGGCAATTGCGACATTGTTGCGAAAACCAAAAATATCTTGAAAAAGATGATTAATGTACTTTTTAAATAAATAGGTGACAAACACAACAATAAGTGGTGCACCATGTAGATGTAATGTTCAATATCTAATTATAGAAAAAAATAGAAAAGTTATACAAGATCAAGCAAAAAAACAAACAAAGGTACTATGGACATTAAAGTTAATTAATAAAAATCTTATACATTTTAGAAAATGACTTAAAGAACAATTTTATAGAGAAATTATAGTTAGGAATGAGAATAAAAAAACTTAGAAATTCACTGAAGAAAACAAAGTTTACAGAGATGCTATAGTTAGGAAATACAATTTAAAAAACCTTACAAATGCTGTGAAAATATGAAAAGTTACAGGGACGTTATAGTTATGAAATAAAATAGAAAAAAACGTATAAAGTCCCTGAAAAAAACAAAGTTCACATGGACATTATAAAATAGATTTTAAAAAAACATTAGAAGTTCACTGAAAAAAACAAAGGTTACAGAAACGTTATGGTTAGGAAATAGAATGTAAAAAACTTTAGAAATTCACTTAAAAAAATAAAGGTTACAGAGACGTTATACTTAGGAAATAGAATTTAAAACACCTTAGAAATTTACTGAAAAAAACAAAGGTTACAGAGATATTATAGATAGGAAATAGAATTAAAAAATCCTTAGAAATTCACTGAAAAAAACAAAGGCTACAGGGACGTTATAGTTAGGCTGACATTTTTACTCGTACAAAACCAGAGAAATTCAGCAGCTATAGTCACCTGAGCTAACTATAACTCACACCCCCGCAATGCACTGCTTTTGACCTCACATATTACATCACTCATGACATGGTCAGTGACATCACTGATGACATCACTCATGACATCTCAAATTACATCACTGATGACATATTTAAATGTTACTGAGTGTTAAACATATATACTAAGGTAACTCGCTGTAGAAGTGCCTGTATGGGTAAGTGAGTGGGTGAGTAAGTGGTGTATAGAAGAGTACTAGGTATATAAAAGACTATACACATGAGATAGTGGGTATGTGAGTTTTTTTAAAGGTGAGCGAGTGGGTGTGTCAGTGTGTGTATGAGTAAGTGAGTTGTTGTGTGAGTATCTGTATAGTTGACAGAGTTGGTGTAACACTGGTTATAAATTGTGAATCACAGGGTGCATGAATGGCTGAATGGGTGTTTGAGCAGATATATAAGTGTCTGTATGGACGAGTGACAGGGTACATGAGTGGCTGTCTCGGTGCATCAATGGGTGTGTAAGTGGGTGTATGGGTGAGTGAGTGGGTGTATGAGTGTCTGTATGTGTGAGCGAATAAGTGTTTGAGTGGTTGTATGGGTGAGCAAGTGAGTGTGAGAGAGGTTGTATGTGAGAGTATGTGGTTCTCTTAGTCACTGTATAGGTGAGTGAGTATATGTATTAGTATATGTATAAGTAACTGAGTGGCTGTGTGAGTAATTGTATGGATGAGTTAGTGTCTGTGTGAGTGACTGTATGGGTGAGTGAGTAGGTGTGTGAGTAGGTGTATGGTTAATTCATTTACTGTGTCAGTAGTTGTTTAGGTGTATGAGTGTGTGTCTAAGTGTGTCTGTGTCTCTATGACTGAATCTATGAGTGGCTGTATTGAAAAATGAGTAGGTGCAAGAGTGGCTGTATATGTCAGTTAGTGATTCCGTTAGTGGCTCTCTGGGGGAATTGATGTGTTACTGGCTGTATGGATGAGTGACGAGATGTGTGAGTGTTTGTATGGTTTCTGTGCATGAGTTTGTTAGTGATTGTGTGAGAGTGGGTATACAACATGTTTTATGGGGGTGTAAGTGGGTGTGTTAGTGTTTCTGTGGATGATGTAATCAGTGATGTCATTTGAGATGTCATCAGTGATGTCACTGACCATGTCCGGAGTATTGTAAAATGTGAGGTCATAAGCAGTGCATTGCAGGGGCGTGAGTTATAGTTAGCTCAGGTAACTATAATTGCTGAATTTCTCTAGTTTTGTATGAGTAAAATTGAAATGTCAGCCTACCTATTACATCCCTGTAACCTTTATTTTTTTGAGTGAATATATATATATATATATATATATAATGCTCAAAAACGTTGTATATTTAGGGACATGGAGCCTCCGCAGATCCTGACAGATCTCAAGCTGAGATTCGTTTGGCTGTCACCACCTCAGCCAGAAAGTGGAGGCTGCTATCCTAGGACTCTGGATTCAGTCCCAAGTCTTAAAAAAAGGGAAAAAATATAAGGGGCAGGGTAGGGATACCCTGACCCCCTAGGCCTGGTGGTTGGGTCCCAGTGGGACCCCACCCTGGGTCAAAAACATTCTTTTATTAAGATTTGCAGTAAATTTGGGTAGGATCCACAAATCTGCTGCAAAATACCAAAGAAAAAAACAGGTGTAGGCTCCAACACTTGTTTTTGAGAAACCCCCCGAGGTGGGCCTGGGGTAGAAGGTGGGTTTATTTGTTGGGGTAAGTGGTTCAAGCGGCTCCCCTCCCCAGGTCAATTTTCACCCAGGGGACGTCAACCCCTGGAGGCTGGTGTGTTTTTCAGGCAGAGAGGGGCATGCAACCCCTCCATGGGCTGATTTCGACCCCAGGGGAACCCCATCCTCCAGGACTCGGTATTTTTATGTGGGGGAGGGGCATGTGGCCCTCCTCCCTGGACCAATTTCAGCCCCAGGGACCTCATCCTTAGAGCCCCTTATGCTTTTTCAAGGGGTGGGAAACCATGCGGATCCCCTCCCCGAGCCTCTAAAGGCCCTGGGTACCCCATCCCCCAGGGCTTGCTCAAAAGCTATGTCCCAAACAGCTCACCACCAGGACATAGCGGTTTCCCTGCCCGCACCTGTGTAAGCAGGGAAACCTGTGTTTGCTCTCACATGGCGGGAGCATTTTCAGAACTCCCGCCAAGCGAGAGCAAACACCAAGTCTACTCCCAGCATGCTGGAGCTTTGAAAATGCTCCTGCCTGCTACGAGCAGACGTTTGATCTGTTTCCATGCCCGCACTGAATCGGGCAGGAAATATATCAAAATATTGGTCTCTCCTGGAGGGAGCAGCTCCGGGTGGGAGCAATGCCAGGTCCTGCTGCATGCAGGAAACTGGCTGAGGCCGCAGGGACCTTGGGGTTCCCCTGTGTCCCCATCTAGAGTATGGTGTGTGCCCTAGGTGGGCACAAGGGCACCCACCTTTAAGTGTAAGGGCCCTGGGGGATGGTGTCCCAGGGCCTTGTGCCCTCCTCTACCTAAAAACCACACCAGGACCCGGGGGATGGAGTCTCCGGGGCCAAAAGTGGCTTGGGAGGGAGGCCACTCAGCCCCCCTCTCCTTCATTTTAAGTAGGTGGCCCTGGGGAATGGGGTCCACAGGGCCTAATAAGATTCAAAGAGAGGGGCCATTGTACCACCTTTAAAATATATATGGCCCTGGGGGATGGGGTCCCTAAGGACATAATAGGATGGGGGAGGGGGGCCATGCACCACCCCTCTGCTATATGAAAAAGGAAAAGGGGTATTGGATCCCCAATGCCAGGCCATGTGGGAAACCTATTCAAAACAAGAAGGGAGTGGCCCCACTACCAAGAGAAGGGGTACCAAATACACAGAATGTAAAGCGAAGGGTTTCTCTTGGGTATTAGATCATTGAAAGTCACACTTCACTACACTCAGTTATACATAAACCATAAAACGTTCAGTTATACTAAATCCACTTAAGCCATAACCCATTCAAACATACCAAGTCAACTTTGGATTCTGGACCCGTAAATCAATCATCAATATACAAAAAAGACTTATGAAAATATCACAAAAGTTCATTTATTAAAACCATAAATTAAAAACCATAATTAGGATACAACAATGAAAATTGTGCAACAAATACATATATATCATGAATCAGAAAACTTATATTAATATATACAAGAGACAAGAAACAAGTGAAACAATAAAAATCATCTAAGCTAAGTTAATTCGATAGAATCAATTTCGTTAGAGTCTTCCAATATTATGTAGTGACTCAAATGTTCCTCGAATTTAACAGTGCAAAAATGAGGGCGTCAACGCATTTCGGTGGGTTCTATTTTTTAAGCCACCTTCTTCAGGACATTCAATTAAATTGTCTCTCTAAGTTTGGCACAATATCATATATGCCTATTTAAAAACAGGGAATGAAAAGAATGTATATCAAAAAGGTAATTCTATATAAAAAAACATCCAAATATCAATATGTAACATTTCCATAATAGAAAATCATGTTTTTCTTCCTACCAATAAACAACATTACAAAATGTACAATTCAAAAACCGAGCAATATCAATATATAATTTATAACTGTTTTATGGGCCCAAATCAATCTTCTACAGAACATTCATATCAATGGTTATTTGTTATTTCCATTCACTCTACACTCTTATCTTTCTTGATATACACAATCATACTATATTCGGGAGCTATATATCTTCCCAGATTAATATTGTTCAGTGTGGGTATGTATATATAACACACTCCCCATCTGTAACTCTAGCTTATATTTGGGAAGTCAACTTATTTAAAAAAAGACAGAAAAACGTTTGTACCTTTTGGACATGGGGTATGTCTTATGATAAAGCCATCCCATCAAGGAGGGAAAATAATATTTCCAGTCCTTTGTTGTAACTGGAATCGGGTATCTTCTATTGTATAAAAAATGTTTTTGATATCAATACTGCTTCCAACAAACTTATTAATTATATTCTGATAATACGCTAGACTTCCAAAACATGTTGATAAAGTGAGCACACTATAAACCCAACTTAAATTTAGGTGATGAATAATGGACCGTAGAGTAAACCGAAATAATAAAGTACTCTTGCGCTCTATCAGTGATGGGATATGATGATCCTATGACAAACAAGTGAAAAAAATAGTATCAGAAGTATCATATTTGTGAACTTATTCTGATTGGTATTGCCTCAAGATGATAATCAGCCAGGGGTCCTATTCACATACCTCTTAGTTATAGTAGTGAATCCCACAGGAAATAAAATTGTCCTCTGGTGATTTAAAAAAACTCGACATATATCTTGGTCATCTGGGTAATGTCTCAGTTTGTTCTGTATTAGTATATGCACGACTCTGTAAAGGTAAGTATATAACGGGAAACAGCCTGAACAACGAATCCTTAACAACTAGTGTATTAAACAACGAATCCTTAACCACGACCTTTACCAGAACCACGACCTCATTAACCACTACTGTACACGAACAACGACCACCTGAACAAAGACATACTAACCCAGAGGTAAGTGTCAAAATGTTAATAAATAATCTTAAATGCAAGTGCAATTATAATAAAATAATTTGGAACGGGATGTTGATTTTTAAACCAGAGGTAAGTGTTAAAATGTTAAAAATTAATTTTAAATGCAAGTACAATAATAATAAAATAATTTGGAACGGGATGTTGATTTTTGGATTTATTTAATAATTTAGGAATGTGTAATATTATTATTTATTTTAAATTGCACATTTCCTGATTTTGATTACGATGTAGAAATATGTTTGTTTTAATTTAGCGTGTTAGGCCAGTAGATGACACTGTTGGTTTGTTTTTCCAGTGATGTGTTTAAGATCAGTGCTCGATGCGAGTGATCTCTCTGGTTGTTGAGTTGAAAAAATACATCGCAGCCAAATACAGGAGTTTGTGCAGAGATCTAGGGACATCCATTAGAAGAGAGTTGAAAATACCATCTGAAAAATAGGAGGCTGAATATGACTTAGTGTCAGGTGTGAAAATTGAATAAGACGTAAACCCTGATTCAGTCTGGCTGACCCCATTTCAAAGCACCTCTGAAATAGAAGGAGAGGGGGATTTTGTGGAACACCCAAGAGAACAGTTCTTATCCAAAAGGATAGTGGAGGAAAACTTTGAGTAAACTTTAATCTTAGTCAATGACAGCGCTTCATTGGACATCAAATAGTGATAACCAAATTCCATATACGCATGTCTCACCTTTACGAAAAGCAGTACTTGAATATTGCTTCCTGTCTGTATCTCTCTTTTCACTGAAATGTGGATTTTTTCATTGAATCAAGAATTAAAAGTGACCATCTTCCACAGGCTGTTTCAATTGACCCCAGGACTGGTAGATTCCGGTAATATGAAAAATTATTCATTTTCGTGGTTTAGTAATTCGTTGTACAGTATGTAGTTGTTTGGCTTTGGTAGTGGTTTAGCCTTCGTGGTTTAGGCATTCGTTGTTTAAGTGGCAGTTGTTTAGTCATACAACCGTATATAACTTTAGTTTTTTGTGAGACTAGTCTATTTGCACAGTGAACATAAAGTATACACATCTTTCCCGTCTCAATAGGGTAAAATAAACCCATATTATGCTACTTCTCGAAATTGAAACAAAAACGGGAGAACCTAAACGAATTGAGACTTAGAGTTTTTAAGTTTTAAAGAGGAAAAACGGGGTCGCAATATAATATAAAACCCCTGCTTCCTCGCCAGTTATTTAGCTCAGAGTGGCCTGATCCTTACCTTTAGGGAAGATATTCATCAGCGTGGAAACCAAACCATTCCGCTCCGCAATAGGAAGACGGAGAGGCAGGTTTCCCGCCGTTTTAAATACCTGAATCTGATGCCAAACACTTGGTGTCACCGGGCGACGTCAGCAAGCTGCGCCTTACGCCGCGTACATCGGCTTCACATTTTAAAGGGGAAAGCTTCATGGGCGGTTTTGATGTTTACACACGGCCATATCCCGAGCTTACCTAATAACAATATAGAGGAAATACTTTAACCTTAGGGTAAATTTAGGAAACATGCATCCCGAATTTAAAACAATGTTATTTTTACAAGTTCCGATATATTTCCTCACTCGTGAAATGTGAGTGGAATATAAAAAATGAAGATAAAATAGAATAAAATAAAATAATAAAAAAGACTCTCCTATTTTACTAGTCTTATTGTTTATAATATTATTGACTTTATTATTTAAATCCACTAAGATGTAATAATCAATCCAAATAATGGATTTGCTTATATATTTATTTTGAAAGTTACTTATAACTATTATTTAAGTTTTATTGAGCCTGTTACTGGCGAGTCCAACAGGCGTGCGGAGGGTCTTGGCCGGTACTGGATCCAACCACTCAACCTGAGGAACTCGCCAATAACAAAGCTCAAGAGCTAAGGGGCCTATTACGATGGCGGTCGGAAAACCTCCCCGACCGCCATGGTAGCGGGAAAAGACCGCCCGCATGGACCGCGACATCACCGCCGGTCAAATTACGATGACCCGCGCTCGAAATCCGACCGCGGCGGTCTGATCACGGGCCTTAACATTGCGGCGGTTGCTGCTGCCCGCAGTCCCGCCGCGATGCCGAAAGGAGCATGTCCTGCATTTCCCTGCACTGCGTGACAGGCACTGCACAGTGCCTGCCACCTGGTACAGGAAAATGTAGGGGAGGACCATGGGTAGCCCCCCAGTGCACCCCCCCAACACATTGGGGGCCCGCAATGGGCTCCCAGAAGACAATCTCTGCATGCCTCTCCATGGCGGTTTGACCGCTGAGGAAAGGCTGGCTACTGCCGGCATCATAATCCTGCCAGCGGAGCCTGCTCTGCACGCCACCATTATCCCGGTCCTGCTCCGTCCACCAGGCAGGAGTGCGGTTGGCAACCGGCAGAAAAGCGGCGGTCGGAATTTCCCACCGCCGCGGTCACCACCGCCATCCTAATTTGACCGGCGGTTTTCTTGGTTGCGATTGGGGGGCGGATGTCCACCGCCGGTCTGGTGGGCGCCACTGCCGGCACAGCTGTGGACATCCGACCGCCATCGTAATAGACCCCTAAGTTAGTATCATGATAGTTTACACCAGTGAGAACATATCTTAATGGACATAAAGGTGGAAATCTCACAACCCCATTTTCTTATCCTAAAATTCTCTTTATACAGATGTATAGTCAGTTAGTATATTATTGCAAGGGAGGACTAGCCAATTAATCACATCCAGTCCTCCTTAGAGTTAAGGCCTGTTCTAACTGTGTCTAAAATCGAAATATACCATTGTTCACGATTTTTACGTTTAATCATGATGTTGCCGCCTCTTTTATTCCCTTTGATTTTTTCTATGATGAACCATTTAAAATCAGCCTTTTTATAATGGTCTACAAGTGGAGCATTGTCCTTGCAGTTCTTTATAGCTGATTTATGCTCCAGAAGGCGGACTCGAAGTTCCCTAGCTGTTTCGCCCACGTAGCCTAAGTTACATGGGCATAGCAGTAAATAAACAATATTACTACTTCTGCAATTATTAACCCCTTCGCTGCTAGGCCTTTCCCCCCCTGTGCTAAGCCTTTTTTTGGCTATTTGGGGTAGTTCGCGCTTAGGCCCCTGTAACTTTTTGACCACATAAGGTATCCGCGCCAAATTTGCGTCCTTTTCTTCCAACATCCTGGGGATTCTAAAGATACCCAGGGTTTGTAGATTCCCCTGGAGGGGACCCAAAAATTAGCCAAAATACAGCTAAATTTTGGGTTTTTTGGGAAAAATGGGAAAAAAGTGCAGCAAATGAAAGCGTCTGGGTTTTTCCCTGCAAATGGTATCAAAAAAGGGTTGGTGGGGCTGAAATCACCATTTTCCCAACTTTTAGGGAAGGACAGACATTTGTCAGAAAACCAAAAAATTTTACACAGATTTGGCATTTTTCTGGGACATAGCCTATTTTTGCTATTTTTTGTGCTTTCAACCTCCTTCCAGTTAATGGTAGAAATGGGTATGAAAGCAATAATGAATCCTGGTAAGCTATACATTTTAGAAACGTAGACACAATTCTGAATTCAGCAAGGGGTCATTTGTGTAGATCCTTCAAGGTTTCTTTATAGAAACTAACAGTTATATATAGGAAAAATTGAAAATTAGTTGAAAACAATAGCCTTTTGTGTCAACGTTTTCACCTGTAACTTCTTCTAATTATGACAGCTCTTTAAAAGCAATATACTGTTACATCCGCTGGACCTTACTGGTTGTGGGGATATATAGGACTTGTAGGTTCACCAAGAACCCGACGAACCCAGAGCCAAAAACTGAGCAGCAACTTGCAATGGTTTTTTATTATGTACCGGGTATATAGCAATTATTCTGGGAAAATGTATACATGGAAAAATCGGTATGAAAGACACCTATGTATTTCTGAAATGGGGACAAAATATAGAGTTTAGAAACAGTAGATATTTGCACATTTCCGAAATTGGGAATACTCATACTGTAGTGTAGCTCCTATTTCCCTAATAGGCTCTGCGCATTGGAATAATATATCCTATAGGTTTGACATAGGACTAAGGTCAGTATGTCCCTATCGAGTATATTAAACTTAATTACTTGTGCCAGCTAGCTCAGAGGCCACTAGAAACTCCTTGACAACAAGAAGGGAGTAGTTTCTGGCAGCCGCAAAACATGACCACTTTGTTTCCCTTTAGATTCAGAAAGTGTCCCAGAGTCGTGGAAACAATAGATAACTATTTCACTCAGCTCACTCGTGCATACTTAGTTTTCCTCAAAGTTACACAGAAAGAACAGACGGGCGTTTCAATAAAAGATTTATTGAACAGTCTTGTTTCTGGTGTAAGTAAAATGTGCTGTTACGATCACAAGACAGTATGCAAGATAAATAATGTACCGTGTGAGCAGTAGAAATAAATAATACTGCGATGGCATTATCTTTTAGTATATATGCATTTACATAAATGACACAGACTAAAAATGCGAGTACTCATACGATGCGTTTCTAACCTAGTTCTACCCCAATGTACCTAACCTAACCTAGGTGTAGGGAGAGGTATGAAGTAGGTGAAGTATTCCTTACTATGGTATACTAAGAGTATGTTAAGCCTAGTATGCCTAGTATGCCAAGAGTCCCTCTAGGTTCTAGTCAGCTCCATACTTGAAGAATGAGAGAGGTAGGAATCTCTTTGCCAGACTCGAACTCCAACACCCCGCAAGGGAAGTCAGATCACTGGAAGCTGGACTCTCTGCGTGCAGGGATGACAGCGTCTTCTCAGTGCGTCAGGCTGGGAAACGGGCTCCTCTGAAGTCGAGGTCTCCTCTGATTTAAAGGGGCTAGGGAAGGTATATTTATACCTGAGAATTACCTCAGAATGTTAGCATTGACGTGAGTCGGACAGCGGAAGACGTCATGAATGAACCCCTAAGGAATAATGGTTCATGCATAATATATGCGTCCTTGAAGAAATCAATAGTCCTGGGCTAGGGAAACTCCCGCAGCCTAAGGGTCTGTTCTTCACGAACTCGTTGTGACGTTAGGGTGGACGGATGTCGGAGACCATGCCTGTATTTGGAGTGCATGGTTTAATGCTTAAATAAGGGCTGGGATTTTATGCCTATATAAGGGCAGGGCGAATTGTGCCTATATAAGGACATGATTCTGGAAAGCCCGTTTATGGACACCCTAAGAGGAATACAACACCCACTCCACTTTCGTGTGTACGATAATACTAAAATGCTAAACATTTAAAATGCTAAACATTAAATGGAGTACCGCATATTTTAAAAAATATTTCTTAAAAGCATTAAAAAACATAGTAAAAATGCAAAAAGGTACTGTACATATTAAGCAATGCTTTTCATTTCAGGCATAAAGTTCGAAAATAAATGCAATTGGAATGAAATAAGCAGTAATATTCACATGTGACAAAAATGATCGATAAGTTGTTCAAAAATCAAAGTCATTTCATGTCATGAAAATTAATGAACTGTTCTAGACACACAAGATGACTAAGTGTCCGTGGAAGTACCGCGAAGTCTGTACTATAAGGCTAGTTCTACTTTAAGCAGATTGAAGTGCAATTTTCGTTCGAAAAATGGGAAAAAGTTCAATTTTGGTAGAGTTCCAAGTTTTTTGAAAATGAAGGCCAAATTGTTACTGCATCTCTGGAACACTGTATGCTGAGTCAGAATCAGTTTACGGGTCTGGTGTAAACATGAGATCATCTATTTCTATAGACAAAACATCATCCACTGTAGTAGGTGTCAGTTGGAACACCTCGTGTAGTAGATTAATTGCACAGAGATGGGAAGCATCGCTTCCAGCATAGGTTGCCGCAGCAATGTTCGCGTCCGTTGTTACCTGTGTGCCTGTAGATCTTTCTCGTACCTCAGCAGCAGCCGGAAGCGTCTGTGAGATCTCAATGAATGCTGACATCAGGATTGGTAGCCTCTGGGGACAACACAGAGCATGGGCCGTTATCGGGACCAGCAGAGTATCGACGTCCGTTGGCGTTGCTGATGGAAATGTTAGACAGGTGTCCAACACGCATTCTTCACCGCATAGCAGGCATCGTAGAACAGGTAAGATGCAATCTTGCCAGATTGGTCTGAATGACAGGAACCACGTGGTATTCAGGTCCCGTAGACGAGTCATGCCCAAAAGCTGTACTATTCGCTCACGGCACTTTCGTTCAAGGAGAGCTTTCTCCATTTCGCTCGGAGTGATGTCTGTGAATAGGCTGGCCATAGCGCAATAGCAGGAAGAGAAATAGAATTCCGGCAACAAGTGCTAGAATTAATGGTATGCCACCAAACACCGAATGTGCAAAGTTCGGGATGATTCCGAGTATTGCCTGGAAAGGTGCTAACAGACCGGAGCAGATGCTCTTAAATACATGTACAATTCCGGTTGTATCAGACATATTGAAGATACGTCCTATCATTTCTACGAAATGTATAGGGCAGTTTGTACGTATTAAAGTCTGTATCTCAGCCGAAGTCCTTGCTACTTGTAGATCATAGGTTTCTTTGGCCGAGGTCAAAGGCACTGTTTGCTGTAAAAGCATGGCTTTCATTCTGCTCAAAGTATCAAATCTTATAAAAGAGACGTTCAGCGAAGGCCATAGAGGCGACTCCCTGACTGTGTCTATTGGGGCAAACAATACTTGCATACAGCAAGTGACCCTGGAGTTGACCGTTACTAGATATGGGATGCTTGGCAACATGCCGCAGCAACTCTGATCATTCAACATGAGGTAACTCCCATTCGAAAGTTGTCCAAACGTTGGATTAATCACAGCAGCTGGTGTACCCTGCTGATGGCAAGACAAATTTGCCACAGAACCATGCATGAGAATTATCGGTCATTTTTCAAAATTACTTCTTTTTTACACATTGTCTTTCATTTGGAAGGCAGTAATGCATCGAAAGTCAATAGGTAATGACAGTTGCTTTACAAATCTGAATTACCCTATGTCTCCCGATAAAAATGGTACCTCACTTGTGTGGGTAGGCATAGTGCCCACGACAGGAAACGGCTCAAAACACAACATGAACACACCACATTTTCACAGTGAAAAATGACCCTTTTTTTGCAAAGTGCCTAGCTGTAGTTTTTGAACCCTAGCTCTGCCGGCACCTAGGGAAACCTAGCAAACCTATACATTTTTGAAAACTAGACACGCAGGGGAATCCAGGATGGGGTGACTCGACTGGCTCTCACCAGATTCTGTTACCCAGAATCCCTTGCAAACCTAAAAAATTATCCAAAAAAACACATTTTCCTCACATTTCTGTGGTGGAAAGTTCTGGAATCTATGTGGATCCACAAATTTCCACCCACCCCACGTTCCCCAAAGTCTTCTGAGAAAAATTGTACCTCACTTGTGTGGGTAGGCCTAGTGCCTGCGACAGGAAATGGTGCAAAACGCAACGTGGACACACCACAATTTCACAGTGAAAAATGACCCTTTTTTGGCAAAGTGCCTAGCTGTAGTTTTTTAACCCTAGCTCTGCCGGCACCTAGGGAAACCTAGCAAACCTATACATGTTTGAAAACTAGACACCCAGGGGAATCCAGGATGGGGTGACTTGACTGGCTCCCACCAGGTTCTGTTATCCAGAATCCCTTGCAAACCTAAAAAATTATCTAAAAAACCCCATTTTCCTCACATTTCTGTGGTGGAAAGTTCTGCAATCTGCGTGGATCCACAAATTTCCACCCACCCCGCGTTTCCCAAAGTCTTCCAAGAAAAATGGTACCTCACTTGTGTGGGTAGGCCTAGTGCCCGTGACAGGAAACGGTGCAAAACGCAATGTGGACACACCACAATTTCACAGTGAAAAATGACCCTTTTTTGGCAAAGTGCCTAGCTGTAGTTTTTGAACCCTAGCTCTGCCGGCACCTAGGGAAACCTAGCAAACCTATACATTTTTGAAAACTAGACACCCAGGGGAATCCAGGATGGGGTGAATTGACTGGCTCTCACAAGGTTCTGTTACCCAGAATCCCTTGCAAACCTAAACAAATGACAAAAAAAACACATTTTCCTCACATTTCTGTGGTGGAAAGTTCTGGAATCTGTGTGGATCCACAAATTTCCACCTACCCCGCGCTCCCCAAAGTCTTCCGAGAAAAACAGTACCTCACTTGTGTGGGTAGGCCTAGTGCCCGCAACAGGAAACATCATCCCCTTTGGCTAACGCTCCGTCCATCATCCCCTTTGGTATCGCTTTAAAAAGCTAACGCTCCGTCCATCATCCCCTTTGGTATCGCTTTACTAAGTTGGCAGGGTATGCCCAGACGTGGGTCCCTTGCTCACTGTGCCACTGGATTCAAGATAGCCTGGCTGATGAGGGTTTTGAACCCGAAACCGGTCCCAGGATGCTTGTTTCCGGTCCAGGGAAGACATGGCTTGGCAGTTCGGGCTGGACTGTTCCCAAGAGGCACAGGGTCAGACTGATTTGCATATGGCCATGTCTGAACTGGGGTGGTGGAGTGAGCTAAAGAATGATGATGGATTAAACCCAGATCAGTTGACTGGGGGTGAGTGTTTGATTTGCTCTAACGCTCCGTCCATCATCCCCTTTGGTATCGCTTTGTTCGCCCTAAGTTGGCAGGGTATGCCCAGACGTGGGTCCCTTGCTCACTTTGCCACTGGATTCAAGATAGCCTGGCTGATGAGGGTTTTGAACCCGAAACCAGTCCCAGGATGCTTGTTTCCGGTCCAGGGAAGACATGGCTTGGCAGTTCGGGCTGGACTGTTCCCATGAGGCACAGGGTCAGACTGATTTGCATATGGCCATGTCTGAACTGGGGTGGTGGAGTGAGCTAAAGAATGATGATGGATTAAACCCAGATCAGTTGACTGGGGGTGAGTGTTTGATTTGCTCTAACGCTCCGTCCATCATCCCCTTTGGTATCGTGCAACAGGAAACGGCGCAAAACGCAATGTGGACACACCACAATTTCACAGTGAAAAATGACCCATTTTTGGCAAAGTGCCTAGCTGTAGTTTTTTAACCCTAGCTCTGCCGGCACCTAGGGAAACCTAGCAAACCTATACATTTTTAAAAACTAGACAACCAGGGGAATCCAGGATGGGGTGACTTGACTGCCTCTCACCAGGTTCTGTTACCCAGAATCCCTTGCAAACCTAAACAATTATAAAAAAAAACACATTTTCCTCTCATTTCTGTGGTGGAAAGTTATGGAATCTGCGTGGATCCACAAATTTCCACCCATCCCGTGTCCCCCAAAGTCTTACGAGAAAAACGGTACCTCACTTGTGTGGGTGAGCCTAGTGCCCGCCACAGGAAAATGCAACGTGGACACACCACAATTTTACAGTGAAAAATGACCCTTTTTTGGCAAAGTGCCTAGCTGTAGTTTTTGAACCCTAGCTCTGCCGGCACCTAGGGAAACCTAGCAAACCTATACATTTGTGAACACTAGACACCCAGGGGAATCCAGGATGGGGTGTCTTGACTGCCTCTCGCCAGGTTCTGTTACCCTAAATCCCTTGCAAACCTAAAACATTGTCAAAAAACCCACATTTTCCTCTCATTTCTGTGGTGGAAAGTTCTGGAATCTGCGTGGATCCACAAATTTCCACCCACCCCACGTTCCCCAAAGTCTTCCAAGAAAAACTGTACCTCACTTGTGTGGGTAGGCCTGGTGCCCGCGACAGGAAACGGCGCAAAACGCAACGTGGACACACCACAATTTCACAGTGAAAAATGACCCTTTTTTGGCAAAGTGCCTATCTGTAGTTTTTGAACCCTAGCTCTGCCGGCACCTAGGGAAACCTAGCCAACCTATATATTTTTGAAAACTAGTCACCCAGCGGAATCCAGGATGGGGTGACTTGACTGCCTCGCACCAGGTTCTGTTACCCAGAATCCCTTGCAAACCTAAAAAATGTCAAAAAACCCACATTTTCCTCACATTTCTGTGGTGAAAAGTTCTGGAATCTGCGTGGATCCACAAAGTTCCACCCACCCCGCATTCCCCAAAGTCTTCCGAGAAAAATGGTACCTCACTTGCGTGGGTGGGTCAAGGACCCGCGACAGGCAAGGGCCCAAAACCTATTGAGGCGACGTCAAAATTACCTATCACAAACCAACCTGGTTTTGCAAGGGTGGTCGCATGGGTTTTTGGCCCTGGGCTCGGCGACCATCTAGGGAACCCTACCAAACCCACACATTTCTGGAAACTAGACACCCGGGGGAGTCCAGCGAGGTATGGCTTGAGTGGGTCCCCCAACATTCTCCAGCCAGAATCCCCTGCAAACCTCAAATTTTGCTGAAAAAATCACTTTTTTCTCAAATTTCTGTGTGGGAAAGTCCTAGAATCTGCGTGGATCCACAAATTTCCTCCCACCCAGCGTTCCCCCAGGTCTCCTGATAAAAATGGTACCTCACTTGCGTGGGTGGGTCAAGGACCGGCAACAGGCAAGGGCCCAAAACCTATTAAGGCGACATCAAAATTACCTATCACAAACCAACATGGTTTTGCAAGGGGGGGTCCCATGAGTTTTTGGCCCTGGGCTCGGCGGCCATCTAGGGAAACCTACCAAACCCACACATTTCTGGAAACTAGACACCCGAGGGAGTCCAGCGAGGTATGGCTTGCGTGGGTCCCCCAACATTCTCCTACCCAGAATCCCCTGCAAACCTCAAATTTTGCTGAAAAAAATCACTTTTTTCTCAAATTTCTGTGTGGGAAAGTTCTGAATTCTGCATGGATCCACAAATTTACTACTACCCAGCGTTCCCCCAGGTCTCCCGATAAAAATGGTACCTCACTTGCGTGGGTAGGCATAGTGGCTGCAACAGGAAATGGCCCAAATCGTACTGTGGAGACTTCAATATTACCTATAGCAAAACTACCTGGTTTTTGGGGGGGGGCACCTGAGATTTTGGCCCCGGGCTCGGCGGCAATCTTGGGAAAGTACCAAACCCAAACATTTCTGAAAACTAGACACCCGTCAGAGTCCAATGAGGTATGGCTTGCGTGGATCCCCCAACGTTTTCCTACCCAGAATGGCAGGCAAACCTCAAATTTAGCTGAAAAAAACACATTTTCCACATATTTTTGTGTGGAATCACCGTGCCGGCACAAATGTCCTACCCCACAGCGTTCCCCTGAGTCTCCCGAGTAAAGTGATACCTCACTTGTGTGGGTCGGGCAAGGGCCAGTGACTGAGAAGAGCCCAAAACATAGGGAATAAGGGTATAGCACCGAGAATTCTAAGCGCTAAATTTTTTAAAAAATACGTTTTTAGCCAATTCTGCATTGAACAGCCACACAAGTGAGGTATCATTTTACTCGGGACACTAAGGAGAACGCTGTGGGGTAGGACATTTGTGCCGGCACGGTGATTCCACACAAACATATGTGGAAAATGTGGGTTTTTTCAGGTAAATTTGAGGTTTGCATGGCATTCTGGGTAGGAAAACGTTGGGGGATCCACGCAAGCCATACCTCATTGGACTCCCCTGGGTGTCTAGTTTTCAGAAATGTTTGGGTTTGGAACTTTCCCAAGATGGCCGCCGAGCCCGGGGCCAAAATCTCAGGTGCCCCCCCAAAACCAGGTAGTTTTCTTATAGGTAATTTTGAAGTCTCCACAGTACTATTTGGGCCATTTCCTGTTGCAGCCACTATGCCTACCCACGCAAGTGAGGTACCATTTTTATCGGGAGACCTGGGGGAATGCTGGGTGGGAGGAAATTTGTGGATCCACGCAGATTCCAGAACTTTCCCACACAGAAAGTTGAGAAAAAAGTGATTTGTTTCCGCAAAATTGGAGGTTTGCAGGGGATTCTGGGTAGGAGAATGTTGGGGGACCCACGCAAGCCATACCTCGCTGGACTCCCCCGGGTGTCTAGTTTCCAGAAATGTGTGGGTTTGGTAGGTTTCCCTAGATGGCCGCCGAGCCCCGGGCCAAAAACCCATGGGACCCCCTTGCAAAACCAGGTTGGTTTGTGATAGGTAATTCTGATGTCGCCTCAATAGGTTTTGGGCCCTTGCCTATCGCGGGTCCTTGACCCACCCATGCAAGTGAGGTACCATTTTTATCAGGAGACCTGGGGGAACGCTGGGTGGTAGGAAATTTGTGGATCCATGCAGATTCCAGAACTTTCCCACACAGAAATTTGAGAAAAAAGTGATTTTTTCAGCAAAATTTGAGGTTTGCAAGGGATTCTGGGTAGGAGAATGTTGGGGGACCCACGCAAGCCATACCTCGCTGGACTCCCCCGGGTGTCTAGTTTCCAGAAATGTGTAGTTTGGTAGGTTTTCCTATATGGCCGCCGAGCCCCGGGCCAAAAACTCATGGGACCCCCCTTGCAAAAACAGGTTGGTTTGTGATAGGTAATTTTGATGTCGCATCAATAGGTTTTGGGCCCTTCCCTGCCGCGGGTACTTGTCCCACCCATACAAGTGAGGTACCATTTCTATTGGGATACTTGGAGAAATGCTGGGGGGTTGGAAATTTGTTGTTACTTTCTGCAGCGTGAAAATTTGAGCACAATAATGCAAGGAAAATGTCACAGTCACATTTTGAGGTTTGCAGGACATTGTGGGTAAGATAACTTGTTGGGATCCACAAGAGAGACATCACCATGTACTCCCATGGGTGTTTAGTTTACGACAAAATCTACAGTTGGTAGGTTATTCTTAGATGAAATGTACACCTTGGCAGAGAGACAAAAAAGACAAAGATTACTGCACAGCCATCTATTCCTCAAGCACACACACATACTGGTTGGATTTGGCACGAGGGCGAGTGATGGTTCAGTATATAAAAATTTATTAACAAGAGATGTCAGAAAAATGAAATGCACTGTCAATAATTGAAAGGACAAAAAACTGAACCAGTGACTCGCAGCTCGTGAGCTGTAAAGCCACGTCAAGGCACCAACTGCTTTACAGGCCATTCACACACCTTTCATACATGATACACACAAGACCATTCACACCCCCAGGCACAAAACCAGCACATTACAACATTCACAAAAAGGGACAAGGTACACCCTGCTTGACAAAAACAGAAAAGACAAATATTTCTGCACAACCACCT
Source organism: Calotriton arnoldi (assembly GCA_963921515.1). Classification (NCBI taxonomy): domain Eukaryota; kingdom Metazoa; phylum Chordata; class Amphibia; order Caudata; family Salamandridae; genus Calotriton; species Calotriton arnoldi. Next base: position 709,802 of record CAWUFW010009548.1, read on the forward strand.
ATTCCTCAATCACACATACATTCTGGTTGGATTTGGCATGAGGGTGAGTGATGGTTCAGTATATACAGTTGTATTAACCAGAGATTTCACAAAAATGAAATGCACTGTTAATAATTGAAAGGACGAGAAACTGAACCATTGACTCACAGCTCGTGAGATGTAAAGCCACGATAAGGCACCAACCTCTTTACAGGCCATTCATACACCTTTCATACGTGTGACACATACAAAACCATTCACACCGCCAGCCGCGGGCCCAGCACATTACAACACTCACACCAGCAGACAGCGCATTTCAAGGGCCCATCACTTTCACATGCACACATACCTGACACAGCAACCACACCAGCTCACGGATTGCGTGGAGTGGCGTTTGGCTAGCAGTGTGTGTAGTGACCAGCAGCTAGTCACTACTCACACACCGCCAGCCAACCACCAGTCCACGCACACCGCCAGCCAAGCGCTGTCAGGGTCTCACCTATATTTTCCGCGGGGACGTCATGCCCATGAAGTCAAGGTCCACAACCTCACCAAATCACCCAAATGACACCTGAGATTAAACAAGGTGGCAGATGGTAATCTGGGGAAGGAGGGAAACAAAACAAGGAAAGAAAAAGGGGAAGTAGTTCACGAGCTGATTCAGGCACCCTCGGGACTCTTCTGTGTAAAACAAGAAAGCTGCGAACAAGAAGAAAATAGCAATAAACAAACATAAGAAACAGAGGTGGAATTAACTGTATTTTCTTCTCCACATAGTCCCTACCTTATGGTATCCTTTCGTCCTAAACCTTAATGGGAGGATGTTATCAGGACCTTGGGCCAAGGACTAGAAAAGATAATGAATATCAAAGGACTTGTATGTGTAGAACAGTACTATGTATAGAAACCTTTAGTGCATTTGCCTACCTATTCAACCCGTGTGTTTCATAAAAAAGTGAATTTCCTTTCATCCGGTAAAGTATATATTGAAGTTCTACTCTATCCTAGATCCTAAAAAGGGCGGAGCGGATCCCCACAGCACCAAGAGCTCAGGACCAGGTGAGTGAACCTACTTGCTTAATACATGAATGCGAATATCAAGCGCAAAGTAGCGTAACAAAAGATAATGTCTCTTATCTTTACTTTTCAGAAAGAGACACAACACCTCCAACGAGGCAAAGACCACAAAACCAGTAAGTAAATAAACTGAAAGAAACAGCAGCGCATAGCGCTGTTACCGCAATAAGTAACACAGCAATTCTCTCTCTCTTTCTCTTTTTTCTCCGCAGGTTATACAGGATACAGGCAGCAGAGACCGGAGCAAGCAACAAGCAACATCCGGAGCAGTAGAACCCGCCGCGGGAAACGCCGCCACACCGCCGACAACAACGCCACAATCCGGAAACAACAGGTGAGTCTAGAACACGACGAAACTCAGGACGCGAAGCGCAGCTGCTCGGGGAAGGCCGGGCTTTAACGTGCCGGACTCTTCCCTGCGCATGCGCGATCGGCAGCGGCGGCCATGTTTGTAGTTCCGGCTGCCGCGCATGCCCGACAGTACACTCCCCCCCCAGACCCCCCTACCGGTTTGGGCTTGTCAGGGTGTCTTCTGTGAAATAAACGCACCAATCGAGGGGCATGTACCTGGCTGGCCGGCTCCCATGTACGTTCATCAATACCGTACCCTTTCCAATGGATCAGATACTGGAGTTTGCGTCGTACCCTACATGAGTCTATGACCGCCCCAACCTCATACTCTTGTTCATCCTCCACCAGCACAGGTCTGGGCGTACCAGGGAGACGTGTGTTAGGCTCTACCGGTTTCAGGAGAGAGACATGAAATACCGGGTGTATGGTCATAGAGGCAGGTAGATCTAATTTCATCACCACAGGGTTTACCACCTTCCTTATCTTGTAAGGGCCTAGATATTTGGGGTTAAATTTACACGACCCTCTCAACCGTAGGTTTTGGAGGACAGCCAGACCATATCCCCTTGTTTATATCCCGGCTCTGTGCGTCTGTGAACATCCGCTCCCCTCTTATAACTAGCCTTAGCTCGGTCTAAATTGAGTTGTGCAGTCTTGTGTATTTCTTGTATGTCCTTCACATAGTCTAGGGCTGCTGGAGTAGAACAGGAAGAGGAAAGGGGAGTTAGTATAGTTCGAGGTTGAAAGCCATAAGAACAAAAAAAAGGAGAGTAGGCAATGGACGAGTGATAGCTATTATTGTAAGAAAACTCAGCTATCCACGCTAACTCATCCCAATCAGCTAAAGAGTGCAGGACTTGGCATCTGATATATTGTTCAAAACATTGATTTACTCTCTCAGTTTGGCCGTCTGTTTGAGGGTGGTAGCTAGAAGACAACCGTACGTCTATTTTCAATGCATTTCCTAATCCTCTCCAGAATTTTGAAATGAACTGGGCCCCCCTATCTGACACCAATACAGAGGGCAGGCCATGCAAACGCACCACATGTTGAAGAAACACGGAGGCCAAAACACGAGAGGTGGGAAGAGAAGACATGGGGATAAAATGAGCCATCTTGGTCAACAAATCCACTACTACAAGGAGAGTAGTATTCCCTTTTGTTGTTCCAGGTAGATCAACGATAAAGTCTAGAGAAACTGTGTGCCAGGGGCTAGGTGGAGTAGGTAAAGGCTGCAATAACCCTGCAGGACTCTGGTGAGAAGCCTTCCCCTGCGCACATATATGACATGTTTGGATGTAGTGTTTCGTGTCCCTTCCCATGTTAGGCCACCAAAAATGTCTGTGCAATAAATCAAGAGTTTTCTTGAATCCTGGATGCCCTGCAAGCGGGTGATTATGACACCAGTCCAGGGCCTGTACTTGCAATTCTTGGATGGGAAGAATTAGACCACCTTGTACATATGACAATCCTTGCTCTATTGTAACATCTCGTGTACCGATCATTTCTTTTATGTTAGTATGTGATTGTGCCTCCTCTACAGATTTTAAGAAGTTTGTCTCTGAACACAGAACCCCAACTATTCGCTCCCTGGCTATTATAAGAGGGGGTTCACCTTGTGAATCTACATTCTCATAACTCAAGCGAGACAAGGCATCTGCCTTCCCATTCTTCTTCCCTGCTTGGAACTGGATAACGAAGTCAAATTCACTAAAAAACTGGGTCCAACGTAATTGTCTCATGGATAGAGCTCTTGCGGATTTCAGAAATTGCAAATTCCGATGATCGGTTAGGACTGTTACTCTGTGATTAGCCCCCAATAAGTATTGCCTCCATTCCTCGAATACTTTCTTTATAGCCAATAATTCTCTCTCTCCTATGGAGTAATTCATTTCAGCTGGAGCTAGTTTTTGTGAAAAATAAGCCACTGGATGCAGAATTCCTGTGCTAGGATCTGTCTGTGATAACACCCCCCCCACTGCCACCTGGGAAGCATCTGTCTCCACTATGAAGGGACGTGACGGATCTGGATGTTTCAGTATGGGTGCTTGTGTAAAAGCCTCTTTTAACTTGCCAAAAGCTGTCTCCGCCTCAGATGTCCATTGAAATGTCATTCCTTTTTTCAATAACTTAGTGATGGGGGAGGCTAGATCAGAAAACCCCTCTATAAAACGTCTGTAAAAATTGGCAAAGGCAAGAAAGCTCTGTATCTCCTTGACATTTTGCGGTGCTTGCCAACGGTGTATGGCCTCTACTTTCTGTGGATCCATGCTAAGTCCCTGTGGAGAGATTATAAACCCTAGGAAGCTGACTTGTCTAGTATGGAAATGACATTTCTCGAGTTTACAAAATAATTGATTGTCTCGCAAGCGTTCTAGAACTCTCCGTACATGGAGTGTATGTTCATGCATGGAAGGGGAATAAATCAAGAGATCATCAATGTACGCAATGACAAATAGGTCCAACATGTCTTTTAGTACTTCATTAATGAAAAATTGGAAAGCCGAAGGGGCATTACATAGCCCAAAGGGCATCACTAAATATTCATACAAGCCATACTTGGTGCAAAAAGCCGTTTTCCACTCATCTCCTTCCTTGATCCTTACCAAATGGTATGCTCCTCGTAGATCTAACTTAGTGAAAACCTGGGCGTTTTTAATTTGATCAAGGAGGGAGGAAATGAGTGGCAAGGGATACCTGTTTTTAATAGTAACGGTATTCAGTGCCCTATAGTCTATGCAACATCTCAGACCCCCTTCTCTCTTTGGTATAAAAAAAAGGGAGGACGAAGCTGGGGATCTAGAGGGACGAATAAACCCTATCCTCACCATTTCGTCCAGGTATTCTCGCAAATACACATTCTCCTTTTCGGTTAAGGCATATACCCTACTGCTGGGTATGCGCGCACCAGGCTGCAGATCAATTCTGCAGTCATACACCCTATGGGGCGGGAGACTAGTGGCCTGTTCAACATCAAATACCTCCCTAAGGTCTTGATAAACAGAAGGTAAAGCACACTCACTCGTTTCTGTGAAGGCAAGACTCTTCTCAGGAATATGTGGGTCAGGAAGGATGTGCTCCCTACAAAGGTCAGGGTCAAAAGATAACGACATAGATTTCCAGTCAATAATCGGGTTATGATAGCATAACCATGGTAGGCCTACTATAACAGGGAACTGGGGAGATTGTATCAAGTCAAATGAAATATCCTCTTGATGTTTTTTCTCGATGACTAACTTCAAACTACTCGTAGTATGTTTAATGGGACCCGATTTCAAAGTGCTGCCGTCTATTGTAGTAACTTCTTCCCAAGAGGATTTAGGCATCCAAGGTACCTTCTGACTCTGAGCCCACTGGGCGTCCATGAAGTTACCTGAGGCGCCTGAATCAACCATTATGTACACCTCTACCACATGATGATCCCATCTTAAACACGAGGAGAGAAGGAAATGACGCGGCTGGGAGCCTGCAACCTCCATTGATGAGACAATTAAACCTGAACTACCCGAAGTCCTTGTCTCCCAAGACTTCGGGCTCACTAGTTTTCCGACCTCTTTATTTGCCTTGGTTTAACCGGACATTCCCTAAGGAAATGACCCTGTTTTCCGCAGTACAAGCACAATTTCTTTTCTCGCCTTCTCTGCCTTTCTTCCTCACTGAGCGGGCCTCGTATACTTCCTATTTGCATTGGTTCAGAGTCTTCTGTTACTTTCTCAACTTCAACCTTCTTTTCTCTAAAAGGAAGGATCCTCACCTCTGACCTCCCTTTTTCCCTTTTTCGCTCATTAAGTCTATGGTCTAGTTTAACCACTAAATCAACAAGAGCAGTACAAGACTCAGGAGGATCTACTACTTGGGCCAATGTATCCTTTAATTCCTCTCTCAACCCTTTGTAAAATAGAGCGCTACGTTTTCCTCAGGCCACCCTGCTTCAGCTACCAGTCTATAAAACGTGGAAATGTAGGTGGTTAAGTCTTTAGTTCCCTGTTTCAGTGTTAAAAGCTCAGTGTCAGCGGAATGCGTGAAGGTATGTCTGTCAAACAGTTTCTTGAGTTCTCTTCTGAATGCACCATAATCTTGTAATAAAGGGTCGTTCCTCTCTATTAGGGGTATAGTCCAATTAGCCGCGGATCCCCTAGATAGGAAATCACAAATGCCACCTTAGCTTGATCGGAGGGAAAACAAGAGGCTTTGCACATGAAATGGAGTTGACACTGACTGATAAATGCAGCAAACTTGGTAGTGTCTCCATAAAAGCGTTCAGGAGGCGCCAAGGGGACAGACGAAGGAGTCGTTACATGTACCACTGGCACGTTAGCCCCTGGTGTAGGGGACCTTACCGCTGGATCGGTTCTCATTTCTCGCTGAATGGAATCCACCCGAGTGGAAAGAGATTGGGTTTCTAATTGTAAATTGCCTAACATGTGGGCTAAATCAGCCAGAGTGACCTGACTCACGTCCATGACGTCCAGGCGGAAAAGTATACTATTCTTTTCGGGCTTCGCGTTCTGTCAGGGTCTCACCTATATTTTCCGCGGGGACGTCATGCCCATGAAGTCAAGGTCCACAACCTCACCAAATCACCCAAATGACACCTGAGATTAAACAAGGTGGCAGATGGTAATCTGGGGAAGGAGGGAAACAAAACAAGGAAAGAAAAAGGGAAGTAGTTCACGAGCTGATTCAGGCACCCTCGGGACTCTTCTGTGTAAAACAAGAAAGCTGCGAACAAGAAGAAAATAGCAATAAACAAACATAAGAAACAGAGGTGGAATTAACTGTATTTTCTTCTCCACATAGTCCCTACCTTATGGTATCCTTTCCTCCTAAACCTTAATGGGAGGATGTTATCAGGACCTTGGGCCAAGGACTAGAAAAGATAATGAATATCAAAGGACTTGTATGTGTAGAACAGTACTATGTATAGAAACCTTTAGTGCATTTGCCTACCTATTCAACCCGTGTGTTTCATAAAAAAGTGAATTTCCTTTCATCCGGTAAAGTATATATTGAAGTTCTACTCTATCCTAGATCCTAAAAGGGCGGAGCGGATCCCCACAGCACCAAGAGCTCAGGACCAGGTGAGTGAACCTACTTGCTTAATACATGAATGCGAATATCAAGCGCAAAGTAGCGTAACAAAAGATAATGTCTCTTATCTTTACTTTTCAGAAAGAGACACAACACCTCCAACGAGGCAAAGACCACAAAACCAGTAAGTAAATAAACTGAAAGAAACAGCAGCGCATAGCGCTGTTACCGCAATAAGTAACACAGCAATTCTCTCTCTCTTTCTCTTTTTTCTCCGCAGGTTATACAGGATACAGGCAGCAGAGACCGGAGCAAGCAACAAGCAACATCCGGAGCAGTAGAACCCGCCGCGGGAAACGCCGCCACACCGCCGACAACAACGCCACAATCCGGAAACAACAGGTGAGTCTAGAACATGACGAAACTCAGGACGCGAAGCGCAGCTGCTCGGGGAAGGCCGGGCTTTAACGTGCCGGACTCTTCCCTGCGCATGCGCGATCGGCAGCGGCGGCCATGTTTGTAGTTCCGGCTGCCGCGCATGCCCGACAAGCGCCTGTCCACACACACCGCCAGCCAAGCGCCAGTCCACGCACACTGCCAGCCAAGCACCAGTCCACACACACCGCCAGCCAAGCACCAGTCCACGCACACCACCAGCCAAGTGCCAGTCCAAACACACTGCCAGCCAAGCACCAGTCCACGCACACCGCCAGCCAAGCGCCACTCCACGCACACCGCCATCACATTTAGGATTTTTTTATACAAATAAGAAAACACAAACAAATTGCAAATAGATACAAATCTACTAACACAAAATCTGAAACTAAATACACTACACAAATGCCAACCTTGAAACTGAACAAAAAATATTAAACAATAGAGGCCAGGCAATTCACTTTACCACTCATGGATGCTCCCAAAAATTATTTTGCGTGTGGCACATTCTAAAACAAGCCGGCACACACAGCCCAGGGTTAGAAGGACACTCGGGGCAGTACATACGAGTCTCCTTCCACGTACCTCTTCGCCAACAGACTCTACATCTCCTACTGGGAAAGTCTTTTGAGGGTGTGGGAGGAATGTGATCAGGAAATTGGCGATCTTTCAATCTAGCCACATCCTCCACCACTCCAACTCTAGGAACACTTGCCTGTTCCACTAAAACAAGGCTGCCTATTACAGACTCCTGAAACTTAGCAAAAGTCATCTTTGACTCAGGACAAGAATCCTTGAATACAACAAAAGTATTAAAGGTTGCCAAGTGGAAAAGATGGATAGCCAACTTCTTATACCAAATGTAAGCCTTACGAAGAGCAGCGTAAGGTTCCAACCTCTGATCTACTGTGTCAACACCACCCATGTGCCTATTATAGTCTAAAATGCACACAGGTTTGCGCGCTTCAGCAACCTGACCCCAAACAGTCACAGGTGAAGTGCTTTCATCATGGATGGTAGTCAGCATGTAGACATCTCTCCTGTCTGAAAACTTCACAGCTAGAAGTTCCTCGCAACGTAACGCACTGCACTGTCCCCGCGCAAGCTTTTGACAAACTAGTTCTTTAGGGAAACCTTTACAGTTAGAGCGGATTGTGCCACAAGCAACAGTGTCCACTTTGCCCAATTCCCTGAACAACCGCACACCAGTGTAGAAGTTATCTACATATAAATGGTGATCTTTGTTAAAAAGTCCTCTACCAAGTTCCCACACAATTTTCTCAGTCACTCCAAAAGTGGACGGACAACCAGGGGGGTTAATCCTGGATTCCTTACCGGTGTACACCCTGAAATTAGAGACATATCCAGTCCTACTGTCACACAGCATATACAGCTTAATTCCATAGCGTGCCCTCTTACTAGGAATGTATTGCCTAAAAACCAAGCGGCCCTTGAACAAGACCAAAGACTCATCCACTGCTATTTCTTTCCCTGGAGCATAGATCTCCGAAAATCGATCTACAAAGTGATCAATGACAGGCCGAATCTTAAAAGACGGTCACACTCAGGGTGATCTCGTGGCAACGCTAAACCATTATCGACAAAATGCAGCATCCGAAGCAGAAGCAAATACCTATCACGACTCATGACTGCCGGAAATTTAGCCGTTGCCATCAAGGGACTAGTAGACCAATGTGAAGACATTGATGGCTTCCTTAGCAAGCCCATCAAAAAAGTTAAACCCAAGAACTTCTTCATCGCTTTCAGATTTGTGGGAGTCCACCGGGTAGCTCTAGAATGGGGCTTAAGGCTGGCACTGTTGTCCCTCAAAAACTGTTCGGCATACAAATTAGTCTGCTCAACAATCTCTGCCAAAAACACATTGTCCATTAACAACTGAAAAACATTTATCGGCAAAAAGTTTTCTGTATTCACTCTACACCCTAGAACACCAGTAAAGTCTGGCAATGCCGGCTGCACCATGCCTGGGCCAACCCAGAGGTCATCAGCTCCAACTGGAAGCCTTGCAGCCCCAGGCTGCAACCCAGATGCCTCTTGCCGCACTATACCAACGGGAAGCCTTGCAGCCCCAGGCTGCAGCCCAGATGCCTCTTGGCGCACTATCGGCACATCAATGTCCTCCTCTAACACAGGCACTCCATCCGCACTAAGAGTAGCTTCATCTGCACTGAGAGTAACTTCATCATCCGATGATTCCATGTGGAAAGAAAACTCACTGCCTGAATCTTCCCCTCCCACCTCTGCCTCAGATGCAGAGTCAGTCTCTGAACCATGGTCAGAGGAAGACTCAAAAAGCATACCAACAACCTGCTGAGCAGTAATCCTGCGGCTAGCCATTATCCTTACTAAGAAAGGAGACTGCACAAACAAGTCAACAACAACCAACACTGTGCAAAATAAGTAAGTAAAAAAAATGTGTGCCTTTATCACAAAGATCTATATACTCAAAAACTATACGATTCACTTGCAAGAGACAGCTACACTCACCAGCACCTACTCTGCAGAGAGACAGCAAAAACGATATCCCACTAGAAAGAAAAAAACAAAACCAATTACTCACAAGACAACAAAATACACATCGAGCACAAATGCAAAAAGTTTTTGACACTCAAAAAACAGAAGCCAAACATACTGCTATTATTACACCATTTGCAAAAAAACATTCATGCAGAGAAATGAAAAACATTTACATTGTACAAAAAAAGTCTCTTACCAAACACATGCAACTACACAAACAGCAGAACCACCAGTAACGAAACCGCAACTGGAACAGTCTAAAGAGCAAAAGCCTTGAACTAGAACAAAAAGGGAGAAATAAAGCATTACAATTGCAATTCACAAGAAATAAAACAATTAACATTATAACACGCTATGTCACTACCCAAATGGGGGCAGAAAGGCCAGGCCAAATAAATGGGCAGATCTGCCCCCGGGGGGGGCAGAGTACACATAAAAAATATATGTCCCCTGGAAGCGACCCTTGCCCAAGGGGTCGCTTCCAATTTATTTATTTTTAAATCCCTGGCTCTAGTGGGCTTTTCTGCACCCCCCTGGGGCCAGAAACACCCAAAAATGCAGGCGATCTGTCCCCAGGGGGGCAGAAAAGTCTTAAAAATTATTTAGGCCCATAAGGAAGCGACCCTTGCCCAAGGGGTCGCTTCCATTTAAAATTTAAAACACACCCTGGTGTCTAGTGGGGTTTTCTGCCCCCCCACTGAGATACTCATGTACCCACTCACAGACCAACAGGCCCACTCAAACACTTAAGCATCCACTCACAGACCCACTCAGACACGTATGCACCCACTCACAGACCCACTCAATCACTCATGCATCCAGTCAAAGACCCATTCAGACACTGATGGACCCACTCACAGAACCACTCAGAGACTCACGCATCTACATACAGACCCACTCAGACACTCACGCACCCAGTCACACGCCAACTCAGACACTCTTGCACCTGCTCAAAGACCTACTCAGACAATCACACACCCACTCACAGACTGACACAGATGCTCATGCACCCACTCACAGACCCAGTGAGATACTCATGTACTACTCACAGACCCACTCAGACACTCAAGCACCCATTCACAGACCCACTCAGTCATGCACCAAGTCAAAGATCCATTGAGACATTCATGCACTCACTCACAGACCCACTCAAACACTCATGCATCCAATCAGAGACCAATTCAGACACTCACAGACCCAGTCAGGCACTCATGCACCTAGTCAGAGACCCACTGAGACATTTATGTTTCCACTCACAGACCTACTAAGACACTCATGCACCCACTCACGGACTCACTCAGGTACTCATGCACCTACTCACAGGCTCACTCAGGCACTCCCACACCCACTCATAGACCCACTCAGACACTCAAGCGCCCAGTCAGAGTCCCACTCAGATGTAGATACACCCACTCATGGACCCACTCATAAACTCATGCACCTACTCACAGATCTACTCAGACACTCACATACCCAGTCAAAGACCCACTGAGAGACTAATGCACCCACTCACAGGCCCACTCAGACACTCACATACCCAGTTTGAGACCCACTCAGAGATTCTTGCACCCACTCACAAATCCACTCAGAAAATCACTCACCCACTCATAGACCCATTCAGATACTCTTGCACCTACTCACAGACCAACTCAGACACTCATGCACTCCAGTCTATGCTACTCCACTCTACGCTATTCTATTTTATGCCACTGCACTCTATGGTACTCTACTCTATGCCACTCCAGTGTACTCTCCTTAACTCTATGTAACTCCACTCTATAAAACTCCACTACACGCTTAGCCACTCTACTAGGCTCTACTCCACTCTATCCCCATACACTACACGGGCCAAATTTGCACTCAACTCTATGCCCGTACACTCTATTGTACAACACTCTACTCCACTCTATGACAGTTTCCAACAGTGTCCAACAGTGTACTCCACTCTACTGCACGAGAACCCACTCCAATTCATAACAGTTTACTACCTATGCTATGCCAGTACACTTCACTCCATGACACTCTACTCTATGATACACCAATACACTCTAATGTACTTTACTGCAAACTTTACTACACCACTCCACTCGACTCTACTCCACTGTACGAGACATTACCTCACGCTATGCTACTATACAACAATCCACTCTACGCAGCTCCACTGTTTCACACACAACTGTACTCTATGCACCTCTACTCTACAACATTCTACTACACTGTATGACACTCTCCGACACTTTACTCCTGTCTATACCCCTGTCCTCCACTGTACAACACTGTACTATGCTGTATGTCACTGTACAACAAGGTTCAGCAATTTATGACAGTTTACTCAACTGTATGCTACGCCACTCCACTCTACTGCACACCATGCCACTATAGTCTACAACACACCACTCCACTATATATGACACTTTACTCCACTCTACACTACTCCACTCCAGTGTACCCCTCTCCACTATACTCAACTCTACTACACTTTATACCATTCTAGACCACTTTACTGTACTCAGCTCTATGCTGCTCCACTGTCCAACATTCTGCTCCACTGTACGCAACTCTACTCTACAACACTGGACTATACTCTAGGCCACTCTATGACACTCTACTCCACTCTATCCCGATCCACTCAATCCCACTGTACTATACTGCAGGACACTCAACGACACTGAAAATCTCTCTATGATTTGCCACTCCACTATATGACACAGCAATTAACTCTACAACACTCTTCTACACTGTACTCTACAACACTCCACTTGATGATAAGCCACTCTATGACTATCTACTTCACTGTACTCCACTCTAAAACATTCAACCCCACTCTATGACAATCTACGATGCCCTACTCTACTGTTCGGCACGCCATTCCACTGTACAACTTGCTGCTCCAGTCAACGATACTTGACTCCATTATATGAGACACCATGCCACTACACTCATCATCTTAAGATCTTTATTTGGTTACAATTAGAACCATAAACGTAAAAACATTGACATATCATTTAAACATTATACCAGTAATATCCTAAAACCACACTTAACAAAATTAATTAGTCCTCATAAACCTCATTCTCATAACAGCCTTTTAAAAATACATACTACATTAAAAATTACATATTCATCAGGTAAAAGCTGTGAAAACAGAACAGCAGGTCAAACTTATGAGAATATTCTAAAATCGTACATAACAAAATTAATCAATCCTAATATACCTAAATCTCATAGCAGCTTTAAAAAAAAACTTCTTTAAAATGACATATCCATCAGATAAAAGCTGTAAAAACAGAAGAGCAGGTCAAACTTATGAGAAGTTCAGCGATTTCAACAATGGAATAATGAACATTCTACTAGGCGCAAGGCCCAAGGACACGGACGCACACCAACCACTAGAGGAGGCAAGTAACCAATGCAGCATGGTAAATCTAAATTTGTTGAGCAGGAATCTATCTCTATCATTTTTTTACAATTATTAAGTAGAGGTGCATAGTCTGGATCATTCTTAACAGCATGTAACCTCAAACAGTGCTTCAACATTTCAGTCTGCTCCTTATATAACATTTTTTGTTCTAAAAAATGATCCCTCACCCATTCCAACTCTGTGCTAGCCTTGGTCTGCTGACTGAAAATTAATTCCTCCCTCTCCAAACTTTTAAACGCCTCCTTGATATATGTGAACCATGGATTATTGGATGCATGATCAAGTAATGAACAATCCTTAAGAATCAACTCATTCAAATGGGATTCAGCCCTCGACCAGACCCTTAATCCAACATTGTAGAGGTGTCAGCGCAATTATATCGCTAAGGTATTTTACTCCCAATTCTTCATGCACACAAACTGATGTGGTACTTTGGGGGAAGCTTAACAGGAGCCTCAAAAATACATTTTCAACAGTCTGCAGGTGTCCAACCCTCTTATATCACCAGATGTCACTGCTGTATATAACCCTGGAAATACACTTTGCCTGATAAATCTTTGTTAGAGCCTGGGGTGGTCTATTACCCAGTCTAGAGACAAAACGAGAAACGGCTGCAATTGCCTTTATAAACTCCTCTTTCTTGCTAGCAATCAGGGGTTTCCAATTCACGTTGGAGTCAAATAGAACCCCAAGATAAGAGAAAGCCATGACTTTAAACAAAGTCTTATTACACCACCTAAAAGATTTTGATCTGGTGGAACAGGGGCCCAATACCATAACAAAAGATTTACTAAAATTAATAGAAAGATCCAGACTACCCATAAAGGCTACACATTTATTTAAAAGCAACTGTAAACTAACTGCAGTCCTGGCCATCAGGACCATATCGTCTGCATAAAGCAGAACCAGAAGCGAACTATCTGGGGAGAGTGAGCATTGACAGTCAATAAAGCTTGCTCTAGCCCATTTATGTATAAAGTGAACAAAAAGGGGGCGATAATACACACTTGTCAAACCACCCTGCCAGTTTTAAAGAATTGGGTGCATGCAGAATCCTCAGTAAAACAGACAGAAGCTGTAGTATTTGCGTGTAAATCTCACAAGAAAAAAAACATGTCAGGGTCCACCCCAATAGAGAGAAGCATACACCACAATGTATCTTGGTTGTCCCTATCAAAAGCGTACGTAAGGTCCATAAAGGCCAGATGAGTTGATTCGGGCTTGGCTACTGTCTACTTATTGATAATCATATATAGATTCAGGCACTGGTCAAGTGTTGATCTACCTGACCCGAAGCCATATTGCAACTCAGACATCATATTATTCTCATCTGCCCACAAAGATAGTATATCCAACAGCGCCCTCCCCATGACCTTAACAACAAAGTCAATTAAAGATATCAGTCTGCAGCATTGTGGATTGTTTTTGTCACGTTTCTTGAAAACAGGGACTACTACTGAGGTAGTCAGAGAAGGTTATGGACCCTTTCTAACTGCTGCCATTTAAAATCAATGTCAGTGCTTGGCTTCAGATCTCACAATCATCAATAGCCATGTCAGGGAGGCCCATCAGGGCCTGAGGCCTTATTTCTTAGCAAAGTTAAAAGTCCCTGATTGACCTCATCCAGTGTAAATACGAGATCTGATCTCCCTACTACAGGGGAACCTAATTCCTTATCTGCTGAATTAGGCGTACAATTGTAAACACCTTCAAAAATGAGCAGCTCACTGGCTAGCAGTGATGTGGCTGCGCAAAGCAGGACAATTTCCATGTGCAAAGCAAGGCTGGTTAATTATACACAAAAAAATGTGCTGTCTCTACTTATACTTGCTTGCAAGTCGACCCAAGCTATAGCTCAGTGGATGGCTTTGTGCTTTTTGAGTTCAAATTTGTAATACCTCCAACAAGCTGCAATGCGTTTCCTATCTTGAAGTACACATTTTAGAGCTTCCTTCGAGCTTTGTTGTGCCTTAGAACAATTATGGTCAAACCGTTTTGGGTCAGGTGGACCAGAGTTAACAGCAGGCAGGTGAAGTAATGCTGTCACCTTGTTGGAAATATTCTCAAAGGTGGCTGGATCACCTTATTAGTAGAGTACAAATGCAGATATATAAGAAGCTCTTGCATACAGCCAGAGAATAAGGAATGTTTAAAATGCCTTGGCTCCACAAGTGACCATCTTAGTCACCTACCTTAATTGACTGGAGAACACACACCTCCTGTATCCCTTGTATACACCTAATTCGAGTACTCGGGCCGCTTAGAGAAAGAGAGACTGGATTGTGGTCACTAAACGGACTACGAAGTAGACCAAAATTAGAAATCTGCATTAAGATGGGGGTTGACACAAAAATTAAATAAAGTATTGAGGCACAGCCCCTGCCTGTAAAAGTTGGTAAAATATGTGAAGTTGTGTAGTTGACCAGTTTATTTAGGGAAAAGACAAGATTATTGTTATTTAGGATAGCATTTAACTCTGTGCCCTCCCTGGTATGGTCCATATATAATCCATTTACCACAGCACATGTGAACATATTTTTGGTTGAATGAAGAGGGATCTCACATAAATGATTGTTAAAATCTCCTGCTATAATTATGTTGTCTGAACCATGCATTTTGTCTGTCAGCATGATAAGAACAGAACTTAAGGTGAAAAGATTGGAAGAGACCCGTGACCAAGACTTGGCATTATAAAAGTTGACCAAGGCTACTGTGGTAAAACCAGGAAAAGTTAATTTTAAAGCTTGCATTATATGTGATCCTAGATTGATTTTCTTTGTTTCCACGCTAACATATAAAGAAACAAAAGAGACTAAAACACCTTTCACCCTCCATGCCGAGGATGCCACTGCAGGAATACAATGTTTTGCCTTACAAAGAAAAGCCAGTTTACATTATTAAACTTAGACGCGAGTCCAGCAATATTCCATGACAACACCAAAAAATCTTGAGAGCTACAACCAGGCATACCAACTGGGAGATATACAGATGGAGGGACATCAGTGTTCAAAGAAGGATCAGATTGAACAAGTCAGTCAAGTGAGTCCAGGTAACTCAAAGGGGCATATCTGTTAAAGGTCTTCAAATCAGGGAGCACAGGAAGCCATCTGTTCTGTGTGCTTGTTTGTTGAGGAACCTGTTTCCAAACGGCAGAACATACCACCTCAGACTTATACAAGTAATTATGTGGGAAAGGCTGAATTAGTGAAGGTTTGCTATTTCTCAGTGAGCTTATGGTGGTCAATACCCATGCCGCTGTAATGGGTCTATTAAAATTAATCACCACACAGTCACCTGCCCACTTCTTCAGATCACTACCCAACCAGCTCACTCTTCTCACCTTGTTAATGCTATCATATATATAAGGACCAAAACTAGAATGCATACCTAGACAATGTACAACCCTATTCTTGAGTTCATAAACGATTCTGACTTGGACCCTTTCACTGGTGGCACATTACTCAAACTTTTCAGACACTCACCCCCAGTCACAGATCTGGGTTGAATCCATCACCGTTCTTTAGCTCTCTTCGCCACCCCAGTTCAGATACAGCTATATGCAAATCAGTCTTGACCCTGTGCCTCATGGGAACAGTCCAGACCGAACTGCCAAGCCATGTCTTCCCTGGACCGGAAACAAGCATCCTGGGACCGGTTTCGGGCTAACAGCCTTCATCAGCCAGGCTAGCTTGAATCCAGTGGCAAAGTGAGCAAGGGACCCACGTCTGAGCATACCCTGCCAACTTAGGGCGAACAAAGCAAACACAAGGAGATGATGGACGGAGCACTGAAACTTTTCAGACACTCACCCCCAGTCACAGATCTGGGTTGTATCCATCATCGTTCTTTAGCTCACTTCGCCACCCCAGTTCAGATACAGCTATATGCAAATCAGTCTTGACCCTCTGCCTCATGGGAACAGTCCAGACTGAACTGCCAAGCCATGTCTTCCCTGAACCGGAAACAAGCACCCTGGGACCGATTTCGGGCTAACAGCCCTCATCAGCCAGGCTAGCTTGAATCCAGTGGCAAAGTGAGCAAGGGACCCACGTCTGGGCATACCCTGCCAACTTAGGACGAACAAAGCAAACACAAGGAGATGATGGACGGAGCACTGAAACTTTTCAGACACTCACCCGCAGTCATAGATCTGGGTTGAATCCAAACGATGGATTTAGGCCCAGATCTCTGTACTGGGGTGAATGTATTACATTGTTCTGCAATCTGTCTATCAATTGTTGTTTTTGCATTTGTCACCCCGAGTGGGACAGATATGCCCAGACGTGGGTCCCGTGCTCTCCATGCCACTGGAGTCAAGCTATCCTGGCTGAAGAGGGGTGAAACCCCGAAACCGGTCCTAGGATGCTTGTTTCCAGTCCAGGGAGGACCTAGCCTGGCAGTTCGGGCTGGACTGTTCCCATTGGGCACAGGGTCAAGACTGATTTGCATATGGCTGGGTTCAAACTGGAATGGCATGATGAGCAAAAAAACGATGGATTTAGGCCTAGATCTCTGTACTGGGGTGAATGTATGACATTGTTCTGCATTCTGTCTATCAATTGTTGATTTTGCACATTACTCAAGATCACCACATACGGAGTTGCTTCAGGGGTAGATCAATAACAACTCCCATTTTAGTATGGATGATATGATATGCTTTAAAAATGTGGGGTGCTTGGAGAAAAAGCTGGAGGGCCTGATTGGGCATTGTTTGACATAAGATGAGAATGGGAATTTTCAGAAGGATGCTCCAACCTGGCAGCAAACTCCTGCAAGTTCAATGATTGAGAGTAAGGACCCGTTTCAGCCGATCTATTACTTGGGGAATTAGGTTCAGGTACTGAGTCACTCACTTTATTCAAAGCAGAAAATCTTGAAATCTTTCTAGTCTGCAAAGGTATCCACACTAGGTTCACAAGAGTATCTCAAGGTTTTAGGAGCTAACTCAGACTGACATCGATGATCCCTTTTTGAGTAACCCTGGGCGTAAAACTCCGCTCCGCTCGCGGAGTTTGTGGATTTTTGGCAACTCCGCGTTCCGCATCATATATCATTGGATTTGAGGACTTTTGGATTTGAGATTTCACAAGTAAGTTGGAAAATTGGTGTTGTTTGTTTGATTGGGGCATTGCACCTACATTTTTTTTACTTTTCATCGTTTTTTTAAAAATGTATTGTGGTGGGTGGCCTGTAGTTTCAGTAGGGGCCTAGTTGTTTCTTTGTATGTAATTTTTCTTCTAGTTTTCTTTTATAAAGGAAACATGTTGCAAAGTTCACTACATTTTCCCCAACTTTTGAAATCAATTTGCAATATTTATTTAATTCACTAGCCCAGCAGTCTGCCAATAGGCCTTTCAGCCAGTAGGCCCAGAGCTACTCATGGGTGCATGAAACAACTGTTTCTGTGGTGTCTGTTGAATTTAAACATCATTTATGGCATGGATGGCATTGGATTGATATGCAAAATGTGATTTTTTGGGGGTTTTCACTTTTTTTCATGTGTGTTAAATAAATGCCTTTGTTGGATGTGTGTGGTTGTTGTGTAACTTGCGACCCTTTTTTAGCCCTGTGGATTTTCATTTTTGGCATTGTTGTATTAAAGCTGTGTTGTTTAGCATGCCTCCTTTATCTGGCCAGTGTGTGAGTGTGTTTGTTGTAATAGTGGGCCAGCATTTGCCTTGGCTAAGCCTCTCCGTGCGGTCAGAGGCCATTTTGTAAAGTCTATGTTTATAATTGGCCTGCTTGAGTTAATTGTTTTCCAGGCCTCCTGCTTGTTGTTGTTGTTGTGAGTGACCATGTGGCTGGTGGCCATTTTGTGGTGATGGTAGTGCTTTTGCCATAGACCTGCATGTCTTCTTTCCTTTGTTCCTCTTTGCTTATTGCTTCTTGTTGTGGCCTGCCTGGCCATGTGGCTGGTGGCCATTTTGTGAAGGCAGCCAGTGTGCACTGCTTTTGCCATAGGCCTGCATTGTCTGTCTTCCATTTCTTGTTGTTTGTGGCCTGCCTGGCCATGTGGCTGGCGGCCATTTTGTGAAGGCAACCAGTGTGCTTTTGCCATAGGACTGCATTGTCTGTCTTCACTTTCTTGTTGTTGTGGCCTGCCTGGCCATGTGGCTGGCAGCCATTTTGTAAGGCAGCCAGTGTGCTTTTGCCATGGGCCTGCATTGTCTGTCTTTCCATTCTTGTAGTTGTGGCCTGGCCATGTGGCTGGAGGCCATTTTGTGTAGGGGTAGCCAGTGCGCTTCTGCATTAGGCCTGCAAGCCTTCTTTGTTGTGGCCATGGCTTCTTGCTGGTTGTTGTTTTGCAAAATTTGCATGCAATTTTTTCTTCCTCCTTTGTCTGGCCAGTATGTAAGTGTGTTTGTTTGTAATAGTGGGCCAGCATTTGCCTTGGCTGAGCTTCTCCGTGTGGCCAGAGGCCATTTTGTAAAGTCTGTATCCATAATAGGCCTGCTTGAGTTCATTATTTTCCAGGCCTCCTGCTTGTTGTTGTTGTTGTAAGTGACCATGTGGCTGGTGGCCATTTTGTGGTGGTGGTAGTGCTTTTGCCATAGACCTGCATATCTTCTTCGTTCCTTTGCTCCTCTTGGCTTTTTGCTTCTTGATGTGGCCTGTCTGGCCATGTGGCTGGCGGCCATTTTGTGAAGGCAGCCAGTGTGCTTTTGCCATAGGCCTGCATTGTCTGTCTTCCCTTTCGTGTTGTTGTGGCCTGGCTATGTGGCTGGCGGCCATTTTGTGAAGGCAGCCAGGGTGCTTCTGCATTAGGCCTGCTTGTCTTTCTCTTTCCTTTCTTCCTCTTTGCTTATTGCTTCTATCCATTGTCAGCTGCAGCTCCCTGAATGCTGAATCCCACGTGATGCACAATGCCAAACAGGGTCCGTTACATTTGTATTTTTGTTGTTGTTCTTCTTCTTTCCTAGCCTTCCTCAGTGCACATGAAAGGCCTTGTTTTTGTCAGTCTCACAAATGTGTACACTGTATTGTTATGTTTTTTTTAATAACTGAGGTAATACATTTAATAATAATATTAATAAGTGTGACCACACACAAAGTTATATATTATATTTGTTTGTTTGTACTCATAGTAATTGAACCACAACAATGAATACCACGTTTCACTGATGTTCTTCTTGCTTCTTTGCTTTTAGGTGCACAAAAGAGGAGGAAGCGTCATCACCCATTGTACTGCCAGACAGAAGTCCTGCAGCACACGACGTCATGTGACGTGTGATCACAGACATATCTTCAACTTGTGCCACTGCGTGCTGCTGACATCTGAAGAAGATGGCCCCAAAGAAAGGTACCAGGTCCTCCAGTACCAAGAAAGTTGCCAGTGAGAAGAAGGAACTGCCACTTACCAAGACTGGTGTGCAGCCCAAGATCTTTTTTGGAAAACCAAAAATTGCACCTGCAGCAGTGGTGTCCGGGGAGCAAGCTGGGAGCAGCACACCCGCATCAGTGGACCCACCCCACCAACCTAAGCCCAAGCCCATGTCTGTCGCAGAGGCAGCTAGTCTAATCACGACAACGCCGACGAGCAGTGATGTTGAAATTGACTTATCGTTATCGCAAAGTGGTACCCAATCAATGCAGGGAACTGAGATAAGTGGGCAACAACAGCCACAACCGCCCCCAATAGTAGTTGTTCCTCCCGAAGTAGAGGCAGTTCAGGAGATAGAGCTTCCTGCAGGGGAAGAAGAGCAAGCCACTCTTTCAGAAGATCCATTATCTTCCAGATCCCCAGCAAGGAAAAGGAGGGTTAGTCCATCAACTTCTTCTGCAAGCCCCCTTCTGATGCTCTAGAAGCCACTTGGATCCCACCACCTCAGTCTGAGAGTGAGGCACGCCACGAGACAAGGCTAGGGAAAAGAAAGGTTCCAGAAAGCCTTAGAGTTATGGAGGTAGATGTAGAAGAGGATGATGGTGATGAGCCAGTCATCATCATGGACATTAGTCCCGCCCCAGTGGAGACCAACATTACTCCATCCTAAATTGCTGTGAGGGATGTGGCACAGATACCACCAACACAGATCATACCACCAGTTCCACCTCCAGCTTCCATATTTCGCCGGCAGCCACGTACATTTACCACAAGTACCACCTCAGTAGAAGTAGGTACTGCAGAGAGTCAAACTTCACGCCCACCAGCAATTGGCAATTGGCACCAGCAGCAGCACCAGAACGTTGACCTCCCCAGTGTGGGACTTCTTTTCGGTTAGCACGAAGGAGGTGATCATTGCTATATGCTCCATTTGTGGACAAGGTGTTTGTCGGGGTAAGCTTGGTACAAACTATGGTACCGGAGTCCAAACAACCTATCTGAAAAAACACCACTTGATCCAGTGGGAGGCGCACCTTAGCGGCCAAAAAACTGTACCCATTGCTGTTGGTGGGGTTGAAGAAGTAGAAGATGCGATAGCGGTGGAAGGTGAACAAGAGGGAGACATTTTCTCTGGTACACAAAGTAGCCCTGTCCCCAGCAGTGCAGTAGTGCCTCCCACATCCTCATCAGCAACATCGCAGTGGCACAAGAGTAAGAGTCAGGCTGAGACACCAAGGGGTCCCAGGCAAGAGAGTACCGCAATGAAAAAACATGCGTTGAGCCTAACAACATCTGGCGTCAAGAAGTCACCTGCATCAGTGGCACCAAAAAAGAAAAAAATCCAGCCTACCATTCTCAGCATGCTTAGGTCGGAGGGGCAGTACAAACGCAACCATCCAACGGCACGTTTGTACAATGCGAAGCTGGCTAAAATGTTAGCACAGGACCTCCTCCCTTTTTCTTTTGTGGAAGGGGTGGGTTTTCTTGAATTTGTGACTGCCATCTGCCCAAAATGGAAGGTTCCCAGCTGGTCCTATTTTGCCAGAGTTGCTGTTCCAGCACTACATCACGACGTGCTGGAATTGCTTGGACAAGCTTTGCAGCAGAGTGCTGTTCTCACTATCCACCTGACAACAGAAATGTGGACCAGTTGCCAAGCCACTGATTACATGTGCATCACTGCACACTGGATCTCTTTTGTGGGGGTTAGAGAAAAGATATTTGCAGCAGGTGTTGTAGTGTAGTTCCTATTTCCCTAATAGGCTCTGCGCATTGGAATAATATACCCTATAGGTTTGACATGGGACTGAGGTCAGTATGTCCCTATCGAGTATATTAAACTTAATTACTTTGTGCCAGCTAGCTCAGAGGCCACTTGAAACTCCTTGAAAACAAGAAGGGAGTAGTTTCTGGCAACCGCATAAACATGACAACTTTGTTTCCCTTTAGAATTGGAACACTCTCAGAATCGTGGAAACAATAGATAACAGTTTCACTCAGCTAATCGTGCATGCTTAGTTTCTCCAGAGTTACACAGAAAGAAAAGACGGGCGTTTCAATAAAGGGATTTATTGAACAGTCTTGTTTCTCGTGTAAGAGATATGAGCTGTTATGATCACAAGACAGTATGCAAGATATATAATGTACAGCGTAAGCAGTAGAAAGAAATAATACTGCGCTAACATTATCTTTTAGCTATCACACATATATTCATATACATAAATAACATAAGCTAAAAATGCGAGTACTCATACGATGCGTCTCTAAGCTAGTTCTACCCCAGTGTACCTAACCTAACCTAGGTGTAGGACAAGGTAAGAAGTAGGTGAAGTATTCTATAGTATGATATACTAAGAGTCTGATACGCCAAGAGTCCCTCTAGGTTCTAGTCAGCTCCATACCTTGAGAATGAGAGAGGTGGGAATCTTTTTCCGGATCCTCGAACTCTAACACCCCGCGAAGGGAGTCAGAACACTGGAAGCCGGATTCTCTGCAAGCAGGGATGACAGCGTCTCTTCTCAGTGCGTCAGGCCGGGACACGGGCTCCTCTAAAGTCGAGGTCTCCTCCTAACTTGCTTGGGCAAGGGAAAGTATATTTATACCTGGTAGGTGCCTTGGAATGTTAGCATTGACGTGAAGTCGGACAGAGGAAGACGTCAGGAATGAACCCTTAAGGAATAGCGGTTCATGCATATTAGATGAGTTCTTGGAGAAATCAATAATCCTGTGCTAGGGGAACTCCCAAGAGCTTAAGGGTCTAGTTTCTAAGAACTCATTGTGACGTTAGGGTGGACGGATGTCGGTGACCATGCCTGTATTTGGAGTGCATGGCTAATGCCTAAATAAGGACTGGGATTTTATGCCTATATAAGGGCAATGCGAATTGTGCCTATATAAGGACATGTTTCAGGAAAGCCTATAAACGGACACCTAAAGCGGAATACAACAGTGTTGTTGACACTTCTGAGATTTGTAATGCCACTCGGAAACATACAACTGTAGCCATGTTCGCAATGGAGAAATCTCATACTGCTGCACACATTTTGGAAGACTTTGACAACAAGGTCTTTGAATGGCTGCGCCCAAGAGTGCTTAACATTGGTTTTGTTGCCACGGACAATGGGAGTAATATAGTTAAGGCCATGTTCGATGGTGGCTATTTCAGGGTTCTGTGTTTGGCGCACTGCATTAACATCATTGTTCAAGACTTTCTGAAAAAAGAAGACCAAGTCAGCAACTTACTGACCACCTGCAGAAGAATCTGCACACATTGCAGACATTCTTTTAAAGCCCAGAAGCAGCTGAGGATCATTCAACGTGAGCATAGAATGCCAGTTAAAGCACTCATCCATGAGGTGCCAACACATTGGAACTCAACTTATTACATGCTTGAACATCTGTTTGAGCAGTACAGACCAATCAATGAATATGTCATGCTAAGAGGGCATGCTACTGTGAAAGGCATGATCATTGAGATGGACCAATGAGGTCTAGTTAAATGCCTGACAGAAATGCTACTTCATTTCGAGCTCTTCACACGTGAAGTCAACAAGGAAGACTGTACTATGGGCCAAGCTATCCCATTGTTGCACATGGTACAGGAACAGCTGAAGGGGGTGTCTGCAATGTACGCAGGTGTGGAGGAAAAAAAAGAAGCATATGAGTTGGTGGAGAGCTTAACCCTTCGCTTATCTGAAAATACAAGGGTGCAAAGAGGCATTGTGTCATCCAACCATTACATTTGTGCCACAATTCTGGATCCACAGTACAAACAAGTACTGAACACATTGATTCCTTTTTTAGAAGGGGATGTTGCCAAGTACAAAACTTGGATAGCTGCGGAAGCCAGTCGCTTAGAAAAAGAACCCCTGAGCATTGAGCGGATGATCCAGTCCTATCGGGATGACCCAACAGAGGTCTTCAGTGATCAAAACCCATTGCTGTATTGGTATGGGAAAAGGCACCAATGGCCAGTGCTCAGCAGGCTGGCGATAAACTATCTGGCTTGCCCTGTCGCAAGTGTCTCTTCTGAGCGTGTTTTCAGTGCTGCTGGTGCCATTCTGACAGTGAGAAGGACCAGTCTCTCGCCCCAAAACGTCGAGAGGCTAACCATGATCAAAATGAATCAGCACTTTATACCACCAGATTGCACCATACTTGAAGTAGCACAGCAGGAAGATGATGACGGCGACTTAGGTCATGGAAGTAGTGTGTTAGATGACCTACTTCTGGGTGAACCACCAGAGTTTGAGGACAAGCTCTACTTCCCTGACAACTAGGCTCTTTCAATTTCCAGTTACTTTCTTTCTTTGATGCCCCCAAACCCCCCAAAAAAGATATAGCTAAGTAACATTATTTACTTTATTATTTGTGTGTGTCACTGTCTTTCTGGTTCACAAATCCATCCCCACTGTCTTACTCTTTTTATTGCCGGATCAGAGTTGCAACTGTGCGACATCAGTTAAGAAGTAAGTCCACTTAAGAAGTAAGTCCACTTCTCCGAGTCCTGCTCAAGTCCTGACTCGCCCTAAATCGATTTCCCTCAAGCCAGACATTGAATAGAGAATAGTACAAGAAATGTGAAATGTGTGCATGCCTCGTCGAGTCCCTCCAAACAACCTGAAATTAGCTATCCTCCTTTCCGAGCCTAGAGGGACTGTCCCGTAAGAACAGGTAAATGTCTGATGGCATGCATTGGACGCAAACTCTGAGTGATTGGTGTTTGTGTTGTTGTTGTGCATGATGTCTACTAGTATTAATCTACACACAAAAAAGTGACTCAAGTCATTGTTTCCCTTCTTGTTGTTCAATAACAAAATTGTACTACTGCAGGCCGATCCATTGTATTTTCAATTTTTAGATTCACTCGGTACACTACAGAGTTGGACACCATGATGACCATACCATACTCGCAATCAGTCAGTAGGATCAGAGATGATTGATGGAATAACTCAGACGTTTCATGAAGTGGCCTAAAAGGTAAACAAGTCAACAACAACACCAGACCTACATGTCTGTGTAGTGGTGGAGGCGAGTGTAGTGGTATGACTGACAGCGGTGCATTGATTTAGTTACTTAATTTGGAAAATGCTATGTTGCTGTGTATTTGTGTGTGCTCAGTGCAGTCTGGCTCAAAATCTAAGCTAAGTAGAGGTTGGGTGGGCGCCGCCGGCCTGCTCCTGTTGTTGTTGTAGATGCTGGAAACAGTCAGAGTAGACATGATTTAGCCATGCCGCCTCTGAAAGTTTTCTTGTTGCGCTCCTCCTTAATTTATGCAGTTTAGCTTTTACTTTTCTCCTTGATTAATCAATATCCCTTTTGTTTTTCCATCTACACTTACAGGCCGGCCTTTACCCTCTGTCCCTCTGCCATACTGGGAAAAACAACTCAGACTTCCTTACCAATCTGCATCCGCCAGGCAGGCACCCAAGATTGACGCTCCGTCCATGGAAGGAAGGGCCAAGAGGAATGCCGACTGCCGAGATGCAACTCCAATTTGACCATAACATAGTTATAGACTAGTATCATATTCTTTTCATTTGATTCGTTTTTTCTCTTCAATCATTACGACTGTGGGTGTTGTTGTAATTATGTTTGCTTATATTTGACTCCTACAGATATTTTTAAATTTTCTTTTCTAGCTTTAAAAGGAAGCCTGGTACAACAGAACATAAAATGTATGTAACTTGGGCCTCTCTGGGGGGAGACAGGCAAGGCAATTGCATAATAATAATTAATAATATATACTGCTGTCCTGTACTACTACTAGTCTAATATTACTCATCATCAAGTCATCATCATGCATGCATTTCCTTTTTCTCCCTTAACAGATTTATGATGCTTGTCTGCCAAGATTGTGTGTTGTTCATGTGTACTGTTTGTCTTTGTCAAACCTTTCCCTTAAATACCCCTTCCCAACCATTCATCAAACCCTAACCTTCTTTCCCCGGGCTGTGTGATTTATATTGAGGTTTGACTAAATTAAATTTACACCAATAATTGATCACACACTTGCTGGGGCGGATGTGGTGAAAGCAACACTAACTCAACAAGGCAGGGCAAGGATCTTTTTCTGTTTGCCCACCCATGCTCAGTATTCGCGAGTACATTTCTTTCCAGAGGAACATAATCCATCATAATTAATTGCCGGCATTGATTCATCATCCTTACAGCACTAAAGGTTACTGTTGTCCACTTCATAGGTCGAGTCAACTTCAGTTTGTAACTTGTACTAGGCTATCCCGGCCACCATTATGTTTTATTTTACTTTAGCATTGCTTATCATCATCATGGTTTCTTGTTTGCCAGTCTTCATGTGTACTGTACTTTTACTACTCGTTCCCGAGTCTCCCTCAGACGACTGTCTGTCTCATTTTCTTTTTTTTGCAAATGCTACTGTCACTGTCAGTGTCTACTACTACTACCACCACCACCATGGCAACTTGGGAAACCAAACCATCATCACCATGCAGCCATCGCTTTGCCTAAGTGAGAATAAACATTAATCACAGATAAGAGAAGAAGTTTGGGGGAGGCATAATTATTATGGAAATTAATTCATTAATTCACACACCCACACCCTTCCAAGTCCAGTTGCAGACTGCATAGACTAGGAGCAGAGACTGACAGTACTAGTAGGACAAGTCACATGTGAGGGTACCGCATCTATCTGTTGCAGTGTTACATTATCGCAGATTATTTCAATCAAAAACTGGCTGCAGCCCTGCAGCAGCAAAGGAAACCGTGTGAAGTAAAAGAGTAACCCCCACACAAAACATTTACATCGTATGTAAAGTAAGTATAAATAATTTATTCCCCTAATAAAATAAACTATTGGAAAAACCCACAACACCTGACCCACCCCTCTCCCTAACACCAACCAATGTCCAAAGATTGTCCACTCCAAAAGTCCATTGTCCATATAAACCCCAACTTTTCCCCAACGCCACACCACCCACCCAAAAAAAAATTAAAAAGGGGCAAGGTGACAGAGTTCTAGTGGCGGGACTCGCAGTCGCCGGTTAATCTCCAGGACCTCCTTTACCCACTCCTCTTGGCGCGCCATCCGGAGGAGCATGCGGCACTTGAATGCTCTACAATTGCATCCACAGGGGGACAGCAGTGTTCAATGAAGATGAAGTGTGGCGGGCGGCTGCCAGACGGCGACGCCGTACCACTGGGGGGGCCTGGCTGGGGCCGGGGGCATTGGAGGAACCTGCAGCTGCTGCCACCTCCTCCGCCAGAGCCACCAGACGCCGATATTCCCTGCAGATGGCCTCCAGCTTCCGGTGCCGGGCCATGGCTGCTAACTCCTTCCTGTTTGGTTGGGAAAGAGTAGCTATATCAAGAAAGAAAAAAGACAATTGTAATCAATACTCTTAGCAAAACAGTAGCACAAAATGAATTATACACATAGTTGCACAGTAGCACTAGCAAGCACAGTACATAACATTTGTGGCATCCTCCCACTTCCTCGGCCTCTAACATTTGTGGGAGTTTCAGGCATTACTACTACTAGGCACTATGGAGTAGACAAGTCTTTCTCTTCTCTCTCTCTTCTTTAGCTAAATTAACCTTGTAGGCAATTAGGCATGCCAGCTCAGTCAGCTTGCGCCCTAGACAGACATACTCGTGTCGCAGACTCACGGTATTTTATTTACTACTGTCTGCAGGTGGGGCAGCTGTAGTCTACAACTACACAATACTCTGTTACATCAATGGCAACTGCTCAATTTCACTTTCACCCTGACTACTACAACAAGGCAGATGATATCTGATCCAAATGATCATTGATTATCTATGGGACGACGGCAGCCAATAGGCCACCCATGGCATGCTGACACAGTCGAAAACAACATAGGTAGGGACTAGGGAGTGGGCCTCGGAGTTGGAGGGAGACGCTTGATAATGGTGGGTGGGTATGGGTACATACATGCACAATATATATGCTGTGCTTGCAAACTACTGTGAGTCAAGGGAGTATTCTGAAATACAACCTTGAATCAAAAACCTTAAAAAAAACAATCCTTGTTTCTCTTACCAGCGATTTTTCCATTTATCATTGCATTGCTCTTCTAGCATTATATTTTTTAATTCGAATCTCTTATTCTATTCTCCTTGGCTTTTCTACTCTGCCATGGTTTATTTTTCTTTTACATTGTCTTCATCCAGTGACAGTCGCCACCTATGCTATGATGATTGTATCATCCAGGCATCCATCCATTTAAAGTAAACATAGCTATCATTCTTCTTAAATAATCTCCCAACAAACCTTTCACCAACAACATACCTTTGTAATTTTTTTTTAACCACCACCCATGCGTCCTTCCTTGCTTGCCTTTGAGTTTGATCCATGAAACCCCCAGAGGATTCTTCCTATCACCCATACAGTTTCACCCAGCCAGGCAGGCAGCCTTTCTTTCACCTTCCACCCATCCTTCAACCACCCATGCATCTGATTCCTATCAGCCACCAATGCATCCCATGCATCCTTCTCTGCCAGTCATATATATAATATTACATGTCCCCCGTCCTTCCTCCTTCCATCCTTCTTTCCCTTTTCGTTCAACCCATCCATCAAGGTCGTATGACTCTTAGGCTTCTTCATAAAACTTTCCCAGCTGAGTTGGAGTCAGATAGAAGAGGCCATTAGTTACTCAACTCCCGCCGCTAATGCTATTGCTAATGCTAAGTAAAGGGTGTCTTCTTCAACCGTTCTTCACAACAACTTAGACTCTCTCAACAGTACAGTACAGTACACCCTTGCAGCAACTGTGTAACTATTGTCAATAAGTAAGGAATATAAGTACAACTTACCACAGCCCGCCACTGCTGCTGGCTCACCCACCCCTGCAGAAGCTGCTGCATCTGCTTCCTCCTGGTTGGCGTCGCCGGCCCTGCCACTGGCCCCGGCACTGGTGGTTGGTATGCCTAGAAAAAACATTACACATTTTTTAGATGCCATATACGCCTCCCCCTATTTATTTTGTTTCACTAGCAAGATTGAGAAAATACAATACATACATACTTATGCCACATACATAACTAGTACAAATCGGGTACTAGAGTAGAGTAGACAGTAGTATGTCCTATCCTATCAAAAATAGTAAAATATCTGGTTGGGCATTTTTTTGGTGGCAATTGTTGAAAAGCCTCTCAAGATTAAGAAGAAGACAACCCAAAGGACTGAACTCAGTGGCTAGAGCAATTGGTGAATCTGAGTTTTAAAACTTTTTAAAAATAAAGAGTGGCCAACTGGGCAAGCTACAGACAGACTAATAGTAGTACAGAGTCAGAGGCAGTTAGATTGATGTAAAAAAAAAAAAACAGACACTAGAAAAAAATATAACTAAGTAGGTAGGTAATGCAGGGATAACAAGAATTTAGAAACAGGTAGATCGAAGAAGATTTGGTAAAAATAAGAATTAGGAAACGGAAATAATAGTTCGGAAAAAATAAGGTGCATTAAAAGTTAGGGAAATATAATTTTTAATATTAAAAACAGGAGGAACTACTGGGGTCAGCAGCAGAGCCCTCGGTAGAGGAGCGATCCTGGCCCTGGGAGGCATCACCAGCTCTGAGTCCCTCCTCAGACGACCCCGTCGTCTTCTTACCCCTGGATGCTGATCATGTAAGATATAATAAAGAGACAAAAATCGATTGGTGTGAAACAAATATAATATTTTAAAAACGCTCTAAAAACATTTTTGGACAGGAAACAACAATTGCAATAAAATTGACCTATCTAATCTGATCGACTAGTAGTAGTATCGCGGACCGTCTAGTTATTATTTAGTAATCCAGTGTTCCATTCCGATTCCAGAATCCTAAACCTGTAAGTAAGTACCACCTAGCCTAGCCCGCCTAATCCAGAGACATTGGAAATGAATTCAATTGCCAAAAAATATATTTGCTTCTTCCAAGTTTCAATCTCATTTGAAATCAAATCATCAATGAATCAACCCCCTTTGACGGGCCAATTGTTCACTAAGTCTGCATTTCCATTTATTTAAGTCCTCAAAAATGCATAGATGGACCCATGCATATTGCATACACCAAATTGTTGATTGGTTGCTGTTGATGTGCTGATGAGTTGCTATAATACTCACTCACTAACAAACTACAAAAGGTTCTACTAAGGACTGGAGTCCGCAGCACGTGATGGAGGACGCATCACGCCACGGACCTCTAAAAAATTACCAACTAATACTAAGTAACTAAACTACCTACCTACCACCACTATCTTAGTGACAGGACAAAGGAAAGGAGTCTCTCTAGCATTACCTAACTTAAGTTCTGTAAACTCTCTTACATAATCAGCCCAAGCGAGCACAAAGTTACAAACAAGTAAGATTAGTAGCGCCCGAGCACCTGTCTAGTGTCAAGAAGAATAACAATCACATAATATAAGATTTTTAGACGAAACTTATCTGCATGTAAGCATTCTTGCTATTTGGGAAAAAAATAATATTCGCAATAACACAGAACAGAACACACAATACTACTATAATTAGCTACTCACCAAGCCCCATGACCTCAAAACCTAGCAGGTCCAGCAGGTCCTGCTCCCGGTCCAAGATGTCGGACCACCGGTGAGTCAGCTGGTTGTTGGTGCGCCGGACCTCAGAGCAGTGAAACACTGCTCGGCGCACCCTCTCTCACCGGCGGTGACACTCCTGGGTAGCGTAGTCGGAGCCAGGCCTGCCGCCTGCTGCCAAGGTTAAGGGGAGGTGGCGCTGTACAAAAAAACAAGAGCGGCCACCTCCACCTCGGAGAATAGGGCTAGGAGCTGCACCCCTTCCGGGCGCCGTCTTCTGCAAGGAAGGAGGCTCTTGGCCTCACTGCCCTTGGCCTTCCCCTTCTGGCTAGCCCTAGCCATGGTTCTGGGGAGGCGGGGCGGAAAAGAAAAATGTAGAAGTAAAAAATAAAGTCAGGAGAAGAAGTAGAAAAGTAAAAATAAATAAAAAGGAAGTCATAGAAAAGAAGTACAAAAATGCAGTAAAAATAGAAATAAAATGCAAAATCTACACTTAGGGAGGGAGAGGGATAGATAATAAATAAAAAAGATCAGAAAAACAGTGTAGGAAACAAAGGATTGAAAAGATTGGAGAGGGATGAAAAACAGGCCCCAGAACCATGCAAAGAGTAGAAAAACAAGATGGCCGTGCCATTGGAGACCGCGTGGTAAAGTTTGCGCGATATTTCCCCCCGAACACGCAATCCGCGTTGCCGAACGTCAGAAATGTCTTGCGAGCATACGCAAGCATGCGGGACAAGCAACTCTGCATGCTCGCGGAACTCCGCATAGTGTTGCAGATTTTTTTACCGCTTCGCGCGCGCAGTTTACTGCAGCGGTGACGTGGCACATAAAGTGGGTGCCACGTCTGTGACATGGGCTAAATCATGCAGAAAAAAGTAATTCCATTGTAAGCACATATTAAAATGCATCAATAATTACTATAACAGGATATTGCACATACTGCATTTTAAAGTGCCAACGTGCAATAATTAGTAATTCCATTATATAAAGACAATAATAAAGTGCATCAATAATTACCATAACAGAGTTGCTTCAAATATTACATTTCTAATTATTACCCTAGCAGCATGAACACTCAGGGGCATATTTACGTTCCCTGGCGCATCCCTGCATATCAGCAGGGATGCGCCAGGGAAAATGCGTCACGCAAGTTTACCCTTGCGCCACGTCCGATGCGCCGCATTTACAATGCGGCACATCATGGCGCAAGGATAAGCAGATGCGTGATGCATCTGCCGGTGGAAGGTTGGCGCAGTGCTGAAGTTGTGTCGCAAGCGCGACGCAGCTCCAGCACTGTTCCAACCTTCCTATCCCTAACATGGTGCGTCAATCCTTACGCCTGCTTGAAGCAGGCGTAAGGATTTGACGCACCAGCGTCGGAAAAAGTGACTGCGTGAAATCTTGTAGATTTCACTACGTCACTTTTCCGAGCGTTCCTGCGCCGGAACGCCCCCTGCGCCGGTACGCCCACATGAAACCTGATGCAGGTTTCATGTGGCGCAGGGGTTTACTACGTGACGCATCTCCCTAGATGCGTCACGTTGTAAATATAGCGCAACGCGGCGCATGGTTTGCGTCGCCGCTGCGTCACATGCGTGACGCAACAGCGGCGCAAAAGTGGCGCAAGGGGCTTGTAAATATGCCCCTAAGTTCTACGACATATCAAACTGCGCATAAAGGCTCTTAAGTTCAAGGGACATAAATATAATACATCTCAAACTGATTATACCAAACATTTTTCAGCTACATTTAAAAATGTTATCAATTGGCATAACAACGGGATCGATTCGCCAGATAAGGACCTAATAAGTGCCTGGCGAGCTGATCTAACCTTTATCTTCAAGAATAGGGGTTTCAAGAAGGTACGCCAAGTGTTAATCAATTTAGGACACACGCACACTATTTGTACTAATGATTCTTGTGGCCATCTGCATAGTCTACAATTAGAATCCGGCCACTGCTGAATCCAAGACTGTGTGCCCTCTTTTGTTGGATTTATTCCTTTTCGTAAATTTAAGAAAATATTTTTTTTATTTTTGCCAAGAAATGAGCAGTCAAATATGGCTGAATGCGTAAAACTCAGCCCGGGCTTATTTTTGAGTTTGTTTAAGGACTGCTCGATGCTGTGAAGATGATGGTCAAAAGATTAAAACATTTCCTTGATAAGAGAATCTAATTTAGGATAACGATTGTTAACCCAGTCCTGAACATTATGAGCAGATAGGTTTGCAGCAGTGGTTTCTTGCTCCTGCAAATTCAAGCAAGAATTATCTTTAGATGTGGGTCCCTCCCTTTTTTTTTTCTCTTACGCAAAGGTGGACAAGGATATGTATTTGAAACTATGACAGACTCTGTAGCAATTTCCTTCTGTGAAAAAGCTTTTTCTGAGGCTGACCTGTGCACTACCGCTTGAACTTGCACAGAGCTGGCTTTACCTCCATTATCCCATATTCTTGTGGGGGAAGAGGCAAATAAATGTGCTATAGTAGCAGCAGATGGAGAGCCTTGGGATGCAGGGATGCATTGCGTAGAAGGGGAGGGGATAGAATAAGCCTGGCCGTGTGATACCACTCATCTTCAGCGTTTGTAATTTTGTTGGTAAGAACATCCACAGTAGATGATAAAAAGATCAAATGCTGGACTTACCCTTCTGAGATTTAGATGGACCAATATTTTTCTGCCCAGTAACATTTCTCTTGGACTTCCCCTTCAAGAATTATTATGACCTCATCAAGGCAACAAAAAGAAAAGCAAATAAGAGTTAGAGGGGGTCCCAGTCCGATCTCAGTTGTGACCGGATGGGCGCAGAGGGGCCTGCTCTTGGCCCCAGTCTTTGCCCGTGCTGTTTCCCGGGTGTGCAATGTGCTCATCCTTTGTAGAGGAGGGAGCAAGCACTTTATTGTGTGAAGAATGTTCCAGCCCCACCTCCTCCCTGTGGGCTTGTGTCACTCCTTGCAGCTCTCTCCGAGGTTACTGGGACAAGTAGTACCCGCTGGTAGCCTGTGATATCCCGCGCAGTGAGGAGTAAGCAAGCGCTTTATAGCATGAAGAATGTTCCAGCCCTGCCTCCTCCCTCTGGGCTCTGTGTCACTCATTGTGGCTCTCCCCGGGGTACCTGGGACACGTAGTCCTTATTGACAACCTTTGATGCCACTACACTATGTAACACTTTACTTTACTGTATGATATACTACTACACTCTACTCTGCTCCACTCCATTTCAATCTACAATTCTCCAGTGCATGACAATAGACTTTACAACACTCTCAGCCACTGTACTGTACAGCACTCCACATAACAACTCTCCCCTTGCGACACTGGACTCTACGACTTGAAACACATTTTTTATTAAAAGTTTTTAACAAACATTGAAATTCAATGAAAAAACCAAAGCTTTAAGCTTAGTTATAGTTAGGAAAACCTCTACAAACCAAGTTTAGACTACAAAACTTTAATAATTCTAAAGTTATAACTTTCATTTACAATTCATCCACCAACTTCAAATTATTAGCATACCTCATTACACACTCCTTTCAGCTCGCTAACCAGACAACACTAACTATAACTCAATTCTCTACCATTCACTATGTTCTCACAACAGTACACTCTACGAGACTCTCCACCACTCTTCTGCATGACACTACATTCGAAAGCACTCTACCACACTCTATTCTTGACACTCCAGTTGTCAACACTCCACTCAGCTCTACTGTTCGACACACCACTACACTGTACAACACTCCGCTCCACTGTACGATACTCCACTCCACAATACGACACACCATGCCACTCCAATATATAACACTTTACTCCACTCTATGCTACGCCACTCCACTCTACTCGGCTCCACTCTATTCCACTCTACAGTGTTCCACTCTACGACAATAGACTTTATGACACTCTCCTTCACAGTACTGTACTACACTCCACTTTACAACACTCCAATAATTGACACTCTAGACTGCAAATTGAAACACATTTTTATTAAAAAATAAACAGGCACATGCATCAAGCTTGGATTTTGCGAGTCCTTAATTGCGATTTTTAAGGAATCGCAATTAAGGACTCTTAAAACCCTATGCATGTAGGAATCGCTATAAAAATAGCGATTCCTACACATTCCTTAATTGCAACTCGCAAATTGCTAGTCGCAATTAAGGAATGGCTTCCCATTCATTCCTATGGGCCTACAGGCCCATAGGAATGAATGGGAAATTGCAATTGGTACTCGCAAATTGCGCATGCAATTTCAAGGGTGCAAGGGTGTCAAAAGGACACCCTGTTGCACCCCTGAAATAGTACTGTGCACCCATGTTGCGCACACACATGCCCCAAGGGCATGTGTGTGTGTAACATGAAACTTTGAGAAATGCACTTTAGTGCATTTTTCAGAGTTTTTGCAAAATACCGTTGTGTTTCATTTCACGGTATTTTGCGGCCCTAAATAGTGAATTCGCTATTTCTAAGGGGTACATGCATTGCATTTAAGGAATCGCAAATTGTAATTCCTTAAATGCAATCGCAAGTTAAAAAATCGCAATGAATTGCGATTCCTTAACTTGCGAGTGCCCAACACCTTGATGCATCGCAAAAGGCGTTTTTGCAGGCGCAAACGGACGATTTTTGCGAATCGCACCGTTTGCGCTCGCAAAAAGCTTTGATGCATGTGCCCCAAAGACCATTAATATACAATGAAAAAAACAAAGGTTAAGGATAATTGATAGTTAGAAATACCTTATGTATTCTTTCTATACAAACCCAACTTAAAATACACAAACATTAAAAATTGCACAGTTATAGTTATAACTTCAATTCATAATTTACGCACCACCTTCAAATTACTATAAATCGCGTAGCTCCAAACACAGTATTGTCACCTCACTTACCACACTAAATTAACTATAACTCATGTCTTTTCCATTCACTGTTCATACCCATGCATACTACATCACTTATAACATGTGAAATCATAGCATTCATAATAACACTTATAACTTCTCAAATGAGATTATTTGTCACAACAAAGTGCATGATTGAGTGGCGTGTTATAGTTAGTGTTGTCTGGTTAGCGAGCTGAAAAGAGTGTGTAACGAAGTCCACTATTCATAATAATTTGAATGTGGTGGCTACATTGTAAATTAAAGTTATAACCATAACTTTAGAATTTTTAAAGTTTGTGTAGTTTAAACTTGTTTTGTATAGGGATATACATTTTCCTAACTATAACTAAGCTGATACATATATTGTTGGAACTGGCACTTTCTGGTTGACTGAGGCAGTACCCCAGCCAGGCAGAACCTACCACTCCCATCAGGGGCGGATGATTACACACACACTGTATGACCTGCGTGCACCCTTGGGTAGCTTGGCACTGAGCAGTCAGGCTTACCACAGAGGTAATGTGTAAAGCATTGACACAGCACTCACTCACGATAAATATTTAAGCGTCACAAGAGACTTCACACGTGATGTATGTAAATAATGTTTGAATTCGACACACATAATAACCAACACAACATGAACATCATGTATTTCTGGGCATAAATCACATTCGGTATTATTACTAGCAGTACTAGGCTCATCCGTGTTCAAATGACATCAGTAATATGCATATCTGGGAAAGATCCTAATCTACACCCCCCAGCACCCTTATGCGGTACAACACATTGTCCACCCCAGGCCCATCCTAGCAATTTTTATAATTCAATACCACAAAGGGTGTACCCCGGGTCACAACAATATCTTAAATATGTATATTCAACAAATTATAACAATTTTTAGCAGCACCGTGAGCCCAGGCCATGCGGGTAAAACTAATGTCAAACATATTGCTATTCTGTCAAGAGATCAAAGTATCAGGCAAACTGCGGTTGAGTGTCTTGAGTCACGGGTGTGTTTCCGCATTCACTACCACACACAAACTCATTCCGCACTGAAACACGGTGCCACAAATATCAAACAAGTCTGTACGGAAGCGCTCACACAAATACGCACTCAGCACCCTAATGCGGTGCAACTGATACTCAGCAGGTGAATTGGTTACACACTGCAGACCCCGTGGCCCCAAGCATCCCTCTGCCCTCCAATTCACCCTGACTAAACCTACACCCCCAGCTTGGAGACACTCCGTCCTCCCCCGAGCACTAGGCCACAAGCAGGTGAAGTCACTTTTAGTCAGGGTCCCTGGAAGCAGGAGACACCAGGCTGCTCCGGTCACGCACACCATGAAGAGTTGCAAACTCCATACCTCCCTGGAAATGAGGCACAACATCCAGTGCACATCAATATTGGTCGCACCATACAGCTCCAGTCACACACACAGGCATAAGTTCAGCAATGCTTCATGAGGTAGAATGAGGCGCTACTACGGCTATGCCCTCACCTCACAGGGTCGCAACCTGTGGTTCGGACACCGCACACAATGAGCATGCAGTCAAGGTTTTGATCTTCCTTTGTACCACAGATGTCTCCCTTAAATTTCAGTCCTGTCTGCCCTAAGGCAGTAGAATGGAGATCTTTATCTTTAGTGGGGTCATGAACTGGCTCCAGAGGCCAAGTGTCAAAAACTCTTTCACCAATCTCTCCAACCGGCCCGCTAACGGTAGAGGTCTGTCATTCCAGTTGCTGCCCAGTGGCTTGTAGCTGTTGCTGGGGAATGCCCTGATGTGCTCCCCCATCCTTCAGTGTGGACTGGAGCTAGGCACCAAGGCACACAAAGAGTTTAGTGTACAGAAATGCCCACTTTTAAGTAATGGTATTTCTGCACGAATTACGACAAAGGCACCTTTACCACTGGGACAGGGTTGTCGCTGTGAATCCAATGATAGGAAACATCATGAGGCTGCTTCACTGCAATCCTCTATTGCAGCCTGTAGTGATCTCAACCATTTCCCCATGTTAGCCTATCGGAAGAGCAAATCTCATAGGCAGTGAAAACACACATGGGTATTCCTCACTACCTGGGTAGGGGACACACGTGTACCTGCCCTGCCTTTCCCCTTCCACTTGCTTCACCCCTTATGACTTACCCTCAGGGTACTCAGGTGGAAGTGAAAGGTCCTCTCAGGATGGCTAGTGACTTAAACAGGCCACCCTGAGTAAATGCACAATTGCACGCATCAGCCTGCAATGGCAGGCTGGACATGTATTTAAGAACACCATTGGTGCAAAGCGCACACCAGCCTGCAATGGCAGGCCGGACACGTATTTAGGAGCACCATCGGTGCAAGGCACATACCAGCCTGCAATGGTAGGCTGGACAAATATTTAGGAGCAACATCTGTGCAAAGTGCATACCAGCCTGCACTGGCAGGCTGGACACTTATTTAGAAGCACCCTTGACACGAGGGCGGATTCCAGCCTGCAATGGCAGGCTGGACACGTGTTCAGGAGCACCATTGGTGCAAAGCACATACCAGCCTGCAATGGCAGGCTGGACACGTATTTAGGAGCACCATTGGTGCGAGTGCGCACACCAGCCTGCAATGGCAGGTTAGACCCATGCTCAGCACACCCTCGGCGGCGAGTGCATGCCAGCCTGCACTGGCAGGCTGGATACGCATTCAAAGATGCCATCGGTGCCAGTGCACCCACCAGCCTGCACTGGCAGGCTGGACTCAGGTCTTAAAACATAATAGGTGTGAGTGTGTCCCCATCGGCCCCCAATGGCAGACCTGACCAACGTTTTAGAAACTTCAGATGAGCACCACTTCCTAACATGTGTAGGAAGGGCACGCACAGTTTTACACCGCACTTACAGGGAGAAAATGCCCCAGGTCCTAAGGCCTTAACAAGAGAATCGGACACACCCAAGAAGTATCCCATAGTGAGAGCTGACCCACTAGGTAGGGAAAACACACATGGGGGTTCATCCTGAGACAGCAGTGCACTGGCAAATGTACCTACCTGGCCACTCACCTTCCCCGGGTTTGGTGGTAGTGAATGGCCCCCTCAGGGTTGGCTATGGAGTGAGACTGGCCAACATGAGTATGGAACATTTTTGAGAGGATATTCAGGTGAATGCACAATCAGTGCAGCATCCCCCTATTAGCCAGTGTCGCACCCGCCCTGGATATGTGGTGTATCTTTTTACAGGGCACTCACAGGTATGACACCTAATCCAATCAAGTATGCACCCTATCCTGACATGTGCAGGAAGGACACATGCACTTTCCCGCTGCAGTACAGTGGGAAAGTGCCCAGGGTCCTAAGGTGAGGAAAAGAGAGTTGGCAAAAACCAGGAGGACAAAAAGTTGTAGGGAAATCCCCCCAAGAAGGGCCATGTCCAACATATATTTATATGCGTATCAAAAAAACCAACCACTATATATATATATATATATATATATATATATATATATAGACATATATATATATATATATATATGTCTATATATATATATATATATATATATATAGTGGTTGGTTTTTTTGATACGCATATAAATATATGTTGGACATGGCCCTTGTACATATATACATATATATTCCACAGGAAAACACGCACTCTTCAGTGATGTGAGACAGGCCTGTCTCACGTCACTGAAGAGTGCGTGTTTTCCTGTGGAATATTTGAGGTGTCTGACGCACCTGGATGGGCCCGACCATAGAGGCTGCGGCGCTCCTCACGTCCGGAGGCTTCTGCAATATATATATATATATATATATAGACCGATAAATAGATAGATAGATAGATAGATAGATAGATTGATAGATAGATTGATAGATATATAGATCTCTCGCTCCCTTGCTCTATATACATATGTAAATATGGAGTTTACATTTTACCCGCATAACAACATAGAAAATCAGCAGCTATAGTTATACTTTAGTTTAACTTATGTTAAGAAACTATAACTTGCGGCCTAAAGATACTTAACAGCATGAGTTATAGTTTCTTCAGATCAGTATTACTATAAGTATAACTATAACTGCTGAATTTCTATGGTTTTGTGTGGGTAAAAAGTAAACCTAACTATAACGTCCCTGCAACCTTTGTTTTTTTCTGTGAAATTCAATTTTTTTATAACATAAAGTAATAGATAATTGCAGTACATTAATACAACCACCGCCGAATATGGCCTTTGGCCATGGGCAGTGGGGGATTGCCACAGGGCCTTGCCCAACCAACCCGCATGCACCTAACCACACGCTGTGCACAGTCTTTGGTGTAGTAGGTGAGTATTTTTTTTCCAATTAGGCTTTTGATCTGCGGGTACCTGAGGTTACCCGCGGGTACCCACGGACTCGTGGAGGATCCGGGTCCCTCAACATCTATACATTTCTTCCCTTAAAAGCTCTGAAACTACTGAAAAGATTTGCCCACAACAAACACAATCTGTGGACCAACATCTAGATTTCTGCCAAATTTGGTGTAATCCCCTTCAGCGGTTCGACTTGTAGCCGTGTCAAAAACTTGCAAAATCCCTATAGACATTGCATGGGAAAAATTAGTTATGGGACCCCCCTTTTTCTCTGCCCCTGCTTCACGAATCACCCAAAAGCTTTCCAAACAGCAGCTGAAGTTCCTTGTACACTTGTTTTGAAAAGTTCCTAAAGATTCGTCAAATGGCGCCAAGGTTATTAGCAAAAGAACAAATGCATTTTCTATGGGAAAAGTTGGTCCTACCTATAACTATCTACTGGCTATTGCCAGTAGGTAAAATATGCATATATATAATCTCTTAAATATGCATGTGAATTATATTTTATAATAAATAAACACATTCATATTATATATAAAATATATTACATTTATATATATATATATATATATATATATATACTCACATCATGAATAATGAACATGCACTTACAAAAAGTAAAGTATATTTATAGTACGCAAAAAATAATATATACAGTACATTCATATATATGTGTGTGTATATATGTGTGTGTGCATATATATATGTGTGTGTGTGTGTGTGTGTGTAATCACGTAAACTTAACTGTTTCATGCTGTTTGAAAAAAGTAATAATGTTAACATTATTAGAAAACAAAAATAGTACTCACCGAACCCCTCAACCTCTGTGCCTGGCAGGCCGAGCTGGTCCTGTTCTTGGTCTATAATATCCACTCAGTGGTGCATCAGCTGCTGCTGGCTGCATAAGACGCTGGTGGTGCTGCGCATATAGTGCTGCATTCACTCCCAGAGCATCCAATGCTCTTGAAGGGCGTAGCCCTTACCAGGTCTGCTGCCAACATGCAGGGGAGGCAGCGCTGCACCCAGGAGATGAGTGCAACCATTTCCACCTCACTAAAGATAGAGCGGGACTTCACCCCTGCCCGTTGGCGTCACTCACAGGGGGGTGTGGGTGGGGGATGCTGCATTGCTGCCTGCTTCTGCCATAGCACCGTGGACTGGACTGGAGTTGAGGCTGGAATGGGATAAACGGAATCAGGAGGACAGAGAGGACAGGTCAGGAAAGTAGGAAAACAAGGTACAAAAAAGTCACAAGAACACACACAGAAACATAAATAACACACAGGGAAATTCAGAAAAGTAATAAAATAAAGTAAAGAAAAGGTGGGATTGTGAAATTGGTGATCAGATGGGATGGATTGGTTTGAATTGGAAAAACAAGAAGTACAGGAAAAAGCTACGCAGAAGCAGGGTGGATGAAACAAAATGGCTGTGCACTTGCGCACCCTGGGGTGCTATTAGTGGTGATTTTTGATTGCGGAGCGTGCTACCGGCACAAAATCGCAGTGAGAGCAGCATGACATGTATTTTCTGCCCGTTGGCAGATCTCTGCGGAATCTCGCTGAGTTTTTATTTAATGCCACAGTATTCTATGGAGTGAAAATCAGCGAGTTCAGCCCACCCCTCATTTATGCACCACCAGTTATAACTTACATTTCCACCTTTAAGTTAGTATGCCACGCACCTCCATACACAGTCTTGTTGTCCCACTCACCACACTACGTTAACTATGAGTCGCCCCTCCACCATGCACTGTGTTATGACAAATTATGTTATTTAAGATGTGATAAGTGTTTTTATGACTGCTATGATTTCATGTATTAAAAGTGATGCAATTTGCAAAGTATAAATAGCGCATAGAGAAGGGGTGAGTTGTAGTTCATGTAGTGTGGCGAGCGATGTGACAAAACTGTGTACCGAGGTGCGCGACATAATAAATTGAAGGTGGTGCATAATTTAGAAATTTAAGTTATAACTGGTAGTGGGTCAATTCTAAATTTAAGTTATAACTATAACTTTAGAATTTCTAATGTTTGATAGTTTAAATTCAGTTTGTATAGAAAGAAAAAATAAGGTTGTCCTAACTATAACTCAGCTTTAAGCTTTGTTGTTTAAATTGAACTTCAGTAATTATTATTTTTTAACAAAAATGTGTTTCAAATCATAGTATTGAGTGCCATTTTGTTGAGTGTTGTTAAGGGGAGAATTGTAGAGTGTATAGTGGAAGACAGTGTCAGAGTGTCATAGCGTGTAATGTTGGACAGTGGAAAAAAGTGGAGTAGAGAGGAGTGGCATAGCATACAGTGGAGAAAATGTCTTATACACTGCAGTGGCATGGTGTGTCGTACAGTGGAGTATGGCAGAGCAGAGTGGTGTGTTGTATTGTGGAGGGGCTTGTTCAGTAGAGTTGAATGGAGTACAGTGGAGTGTTGTTGACTGCAGTGTTGTGGAGTTGTTGAGTGCCATGGAGTGTCGTCGAGTAGAGTGCCATACAGTGGCATAGAGTGAAATAGAGTATTGTACAATGAAG
Source organism: Calotriton arnoldi (assembly GCA_963921515.1). Classification (NCBI taxonomy): domain Eukaryota; kingdom Metazoa; phylum Chordata; class Amphibia; order Caudata; family Salamandridae; genus Calotriton; species Calotriton arnoldi. Next base: position 752,228 of record CAWUFW010009548.1, read on the forward strand.
TGGCATAGAGTGGAGTTCAATGGAGTACAGTGTTGTATACTTCAGCGTTGTCGACTGGAATGTCGTACAGTTGTTTGGCAGAGAGTCTCGTACACTGTAGTGTCATATAGTGGGCTATCATAAAGTGGAGTGTCATACAGTGGACTGTAGTGCAGTGTCCTACAGTGGAGCAGAGTGTCATACAGTGGAATGCTATTTGATATAATGGAGTGGTGCCTCATAGAGAGGAGTGGAGTGTCCTTTAGTGTTATACAGTGTAGTGCAGGGTATGGGCATAGAGTGGAGCACAGTGTCATAGAGTAACATACAGTGTAGTAGAGTCTTGTAGAGTGTAGTTGTATAGAGGAAAGGAAGGTGTTGTATAGTGGAGCAGGATAGAGTGGATTGTTGTACAGTGGCATAGAGTGAGGTACAGTGTTGTGCAGTGGAGTAGAGAGGAGTCAAGTCAAGCGAGTAGCGTAACATACTGTGGAGTGAGGTATAATGAAGTGGATTCACGTGTCGTAGAGTGGCGTGGAGTGTAGTAGAGTGGAGTGATGTAGCATAGAGTAGAGTAAGGTCTCATAAACTGGAGTGGCGCCTCATACACTTGTGTGGAGAACAGTGTTGTACAGCGGAGTGGGCAGGCATAGAGTGGAGTACAGTGTGGTACATTGGCATAGAGTATTGTCGAGTGGACTTCTATAGGTGGAGTGGAGTACCGTACAGTGATGTTGAGTGGGGTAAAAATGTTGTACAGTGGAGTCGAGTGGAGTGAAGTAGCGTTCAGTGGAGTAAAGTATCATAAAGTCGAGTGGAACACTGATTGGTCAGACCGGGAAGAGCAGGATAAAACTAAGACAAAGGCGCGTGCAGAGCAAGACCAGGGGGAGCAGGACCACATTCCTTGTGACTGGGAGCCACCACCATCATCGAGAGCGCGCCAGGAGGCGCTTATAGTCACGCCAGAGCGATACCAAAGGGGATGATGGATGGAGCGCTAGAGCAAATCAAACACTCACCCCCAGTCAACTGATCTGGGTTTAATCCATCATCATTCTTTAGCTCACTCCACCACCCCAGTTCAGACATGGCCATATGCAAATCAGTCTGACCCTGTGCCTCATGGGAACAGTCCAGCCCGAACTGCCAAGCCATGTCTTCCCTGGACCAGAAACAAGCATCCTGGGACCGGTTTCGGGTTCAAAACCCTCATCAGCCAGGCTATCTTGAATCCAGTGGCAAAGTGAGCAAGGGACCCACGTCTGGGCATACCCTGCCAACTTAGGGCGAACAAAGCGATACCAAAGGGGATGATGGACGGAGCGCTAGAGCAAATCAAACACTCACCCCCAGTCAACTGATCTGGGTTTAATCCATCATCATTCTTTAGCTCACTCCACCACCCCAGTTCAGACATGGCCATATGCAAATCAGTCTGACCCTGTGCCTCATGGGAACAGTCCAGCCCGAACTGCCAAGCCATGTCTTCCCTGGACCGGAAACAAGCATCCTGGGACCAGTTTCTGGCTAATCAGCCGTCATCAGCCAGGCTAGCTTGAATCCAGTGGCAAAGTGAGCAAGGGACCCACGTCTGGGCATACCCTGCCAACTTAGGGCGAACAAAGCGATACCAAAGGGGATGATGGACGGAGCGCTAGAGCAAATCAAACACTCACCCCCAGTCAACTGATCTGGGTTTAATCCATCATCATTCTTTAGCTCACTCCACCACCCCAGTTCAGACATGGCCATATGCAAATCAGTCTGACCCTGTGCCTCATGGGAACAGTCCAGCCCGAACTGCCAAGCCATGTCTTCCCTGGACCAGAAACAAGCATCCTGGGGACCGGTTTCGGGTTCAAAACCCTCATCAGCCAGGCTATCTTGAATCCAGTGGCAAAGTGAGCAAGGGACCCACGTCTGGGCATACCCTGCCAACTTAGGGCGAACAAAGCGATACCAAAGGGGATGATGGACGGAGCGCTAGAGCAAATCAAACACTCACCCCCAGTCAACTGATCTGGGTTTAATCCATCATCATTCTTTAGCTCACTCCACCACCCCAGTTCAGACATGGCCAGGGCCACAGCGTGGGACGCCCGTTTCTTTGTTTGCCACCGGAGGTGGAGCAGGACCACATCTCCCAGTGTTCCTTGCAGCTGGGAGCCACCACCAACGATGAGAGCACGCCAGGAGGCGCTTATAGTCACGCCAGGGCCACCCGCGGGCAAAGCCCGGGCCAAGGGCGGGCCTGTCCTTGCCCGTCATTGCCAGGAAGAGGCAGGGCCACCCCCTTTGTCTTGTGGGCACGGCAACAAAACTGTGAGTTGTATCACCTACTTTGACTCTGACTTTGTCCTTGGCTTCCCAGTTGTCATTCAACTAGTGCTTCCGGTACCTGGTCCCTGACTAAGGGCTGTCTTGAGCTGATTGGCATTTGTCCCGAGCATTACACCCACGCTTCTAACCTGTATTTGAGTTCTTACAGGGTTGACTCCTCATTAAATGGGCACAGCCTTAATCAACAGACGTCAACTTCAGTCTGATGCAGTTGGGCACTGTTGGTGCCAACATTTTGTTTTCTACTGTGTAAAATCAGTTTTTTAAGTTTGGCGGGGAGAGTTGCGGGGGTGTGAATTCAACAGCGCTCTACCCCTATTTAAACCAAGGCCCTACGTATCATTATGGGGAAAAGGAATTATAGGGATTTTGAAAGTGGGTATAGAGGGGTTCAACCGAAATCTAATAAAAACCAAGCAAGTTCGCAAGTCCGCAGGATGCAATTGTGTTTTTGACCGCATAGACGATCTCCTCGTCGAGTGTGAGGTAATTTTAGCGCCACCTGAAGACCTACCTTTGACCCCTTGCTCTCCTAGTACATCTAATTCTTCTAGTAGCTTAAAGCCCAGTCAGCCGAAACGAATTGCAACGATGTTCAGGAAACCCAAAACACGTAGCGCAAAAAACTGTTCTCCGAGTCATGCAATAGTGTCCTAAATACCAACTACCAACGCTGAAGAGGAGGAGGCAAGCTTTCCTGCCCTACTCGTTAGAGATATAGATAATGACTTAGTCAATATAAGTCTAGCTACTGACCTTACTCTTTTTAACAGGTTCCTCCCACTCCAGCATTTGTCCCACACATCAGTGGTAGAGGGGACAGGTGAGTCTTTCAACTTTGTTGGTAGGGGGGAGGAAATGGAAGTTGGCTCAGGGCCCTCATGGCCCCTAGTATCACATACGAGTGAGCGCCTCCCCATTGACCAGGTCTTGAAGGGTCAGGATACCATGAAGGTCATGATAAACTTGAGGTCAGAGGTAGATTTTCTAAAAAGAGCTGTACAAGACCTAACGGAGCAAATTAAATCCTTAATAAATAAAGGTGCCTCTGAAGCTCATCCATCTAAGCAGCCACCTACAAAACCCCCGACCCTAACCAACAACTATGACAGTCCAAATGCCTCACCCTCAGCATCAGCTGTGTATTCCACTCGTAAGAAGTCCTCTGACCCCATTCCTAGGAATCCCACAACTTATGTTAACACTGTTCGTCATCCAACACCAGGCCTGCTACCAGCCAGCAGCCTACATCTCTTTCCCCCCCATTGACAAATGCTTCCAACGACATCTAAATGGTAGGCGAGATAAACTGTGAGGGCCCACCAAGAGCATCTATATGATCAATGTTCCCAGGGTGTCAACACATGTGAGGCATGAATAAGAGGACTCTTTAATCAATAAACGCATACATTGGATTTGCTATGTGAGGGGGTGCCGCTCAGTGATTAGAGGATATCCTAGGGGCAAAAAGGATTATTGGAGCCAACTCCCAGGTGGATTGCATAGAGCTGCACCTAGCTGATGCGAACCTGGCCCATAATTTATTAGCATTGGAGGCCAGGACAACTCCACCAACCCACACTGGGATACAGTTGAAATATAGCCCACTTATGCAACCATTGTTGTTAGCCACCCATCATCCGGTATCTCAGCAGGGCCCTGGTTCTAACCTTGATACAAACAATTGACTTGAACACCAAACTGCCTCTATAGGCCCCTCAACGTATCCATCCAAATCAAATACTCCTTTAGTTAAGGCTAGCCACCCTGATGCTGCAACCCTACCATCACCTTGACCCCCCACCCAATAGCCATCGAACAGCTTTCGATTGCCACTAATGGTCATAACAAGGGGAGCTGTCTCCCAGGACTCCAGATAGGGGCCCTTGTTGGGGACTTAGGAGAAGGAGAAAATCCCCTCCCTTTAGAAGATCAAGCTGACTCGAAACAGCTCACCCTACTATCCTGGAATGTGGCTGGGTGAGGTTGAAAGTCACCCTTGCACATTGGATTTAATACGTAGAAAGATATCATATCTGTATCTTCCAAGAAACGTGGTCCCCAAACCCCACCTTCATTCTTGGGTACATTACTTTTCACCGCCCTGCAGTTACCAACAAGTTTGGGAGCCCAGCTGGGGGTTTATTGATTCTAATAAAAATTGAGCTACATTGCTCTGTTCAAGAGCTTAAGACCAACAGTCCAGACATATTAGCGGTTCAGATTAGGGGTGAAGATGGGCTAGGGGTGGACCTTTTTAATGTCTATGCCAGAGAGACCAAAGCGGGAATCACATCATCCACTCTCCTGGAATTAGGGAGCCTCCTTGACGCTAGGGACACTCAGTCCCCTCTTATAGTTGCTGGCGACTTCAATGTCACCTTTGAACCTCTAGGGCAGGAGGATTTGTGTGAAAGCAGGGAGGAGGAGGAGCTGTGGCTCATTCCCCCTCTAGATCTTCCCCCCATCAAAAAATGGTCCCAAACAGCATTGCAACTCAATGCACTAACCGTTGAATTTGGCTTGAGGGCCTCAAAGGGTCGTACCTGGCTTGAGGGCCTCAAATGGTCGTACCAATTCAGACAAGTCAGGAGTAAATACCTTTAACTGAACCACAAACATGAGTCGTATAGATTATTTTCTGCTGGACTTGAGATTGTGGCCCAAAGTAATTGACATGGTTGTAGAGACTACTACGGACAGTGACCATAATCCTTTTGAGCTTTCTCTGATTTCACCATGGGCCAGACGCTCATATCCTCCAAATACTATTCTCGCAACCAGGGAGGTTTGCCCCACCAACGACAATAGGCGTCTTAAATGGGCATGTGTCACCATGGACACTGAGAAGCTAGATCTAATCAATACCGATCTGGAGGCTAGTACCAGTCGGATGCTTAGTCTGCTAGAACCCCGTGGGGGATTTGGCTAAGATTGCTGACTGTCACACAATTTTTTTTAAGCAGTTGGGCACCTATTTTAAAATACCACGACGCACGCAGGGTGGGACCAAAAGCACAAAGCCACAGTTTGCCTGGTTCAATCGAGAGTGCAGGAACCTCAGATCCAAACTGGCTACCGCAATTCAAACAAATAACGTGGCTGTAGTGAGGGAAACTAGGATGACCTACAAAAAAACGTTAACCAAAGCTAAAAAGGAATGGGAAATAGTGCGCTGGTTGTTGATCAGTGATGCTTGCCTCAAAAACGACACACAACGCTTTTGGCTCCTAGTAACAAGGGGAGATGGAGAAAGACCCCAGCCACCCGATAATAACATTGCCATTGAGGCTTGGCACCATCATTTTTCCTCACTATATACGGGAGAGCTTAATTACGCCAATGAAGTCCCTGGAGCTGATTATAATAGTCCCGGATTGATGGGTTTTTCACTTTAGCAGAAATAAGATCCAGTATCAATTCAGTTGTCAGGTCCAAAGCCCCTGGGCCGGACGCCATCCCTGGTGCGATATTCCTTATTAATATTGACAACTGGTCGTCATACATTCTAGCCTTGGCTAATGGAATTGCTGCTGGCTCCCCAATTCCGACTACTTGGAGGGGAGCTGAGGTAATTCCGTTGTACAAGAAGGGCGACTGTTCACTGCCCTCGAATTATAGACCCATTAGCCAGATCGACAGTGCTCAAAAGGTCTTTGCCCGTGCTCTCCTTACAAAAATTCGAACTTGGATAGGCGACAATAATATTCTGTCCCCCTTCCAAGCAGGGTTTAGACAGAAAGTTAGCACTGTCGACCAGGTTTTTCGCTTCCTATTACTAGCATGGAAGACTGTGACCATCTGCCAGGGCAGCTTATACATAGCTTTTATTGACTTAAGATCTGCATTCAACCTCATTCCCAGATAAACTCTGGTGCGTCTTGAAGGAAATGGGCCTCCCTTGTGAGATACTAGCATTGGTAGTCTGCCTCCATGAGAACAACTATGCAAGGGTTCGCTGGGGTTGTCAAGGTCAACTGACCGACCTGATTAGGGTGGACAGGGGGGTCTGCCAGGGGTGTGTACTGGCCCCCACTCTTTTCTCACTTTTAATTCTGGAGTCGTGCAGTACCTTGCTGAGAGCCCAGTTGACGTGCCGACTCTGGGGGGGGTGGCAAGGTAACAACCTTACTTTTTGCTGACGACACCCTGTTAGTTTCCAAGACCCCTAGCAGCCTGCAACACCTCTTAAAATGCTTTGAGTCCTTCTGTGCAATGAGAGGCCTTAAGATCAACACCTCAAAGACCAAACTTTTAATGTTGAATCCACACAGTTCTTTCAAGGGAAAGTTGTTCCTAGATAGGATTCCCCTCGAGAGAGTAAGCACCTTCGATTATCTGGGTGTCACCCTCTCTGATGACCTGTCTTGGAAACACCAATATCAAAAGGCGGAACCTCCAACACAGGCATATCACAGGGGCCCTGATTAAAGAGCGCAAGACCTCAGCAAGCAAGACAATAGCTGCCCCTCTTTGCATTTACGATCAAAAGTGGTGGGAGCAGCTCTATATGGGGCGGAACTCTGGGGGTTTGAAAAATTGGATGCGCTACTTGTGACAGAAAACACATTTTTAAGATCACTTTGCTCACTCCCTGAGAGCACCCCCCTGCTCCCATTGAGTTTAGATATGGGCAGAACCTCTATTGTAGAAAAAGCACAGTTACGCCCCTTACTCTTTTGGTTATGTTTAAAAACTACCCCTGAGCTACTCCCTTGCGCTGCTGGTCTGGATGAGGTTTATGCGCTTGACCACCTTGAGAAAATTGGCTGGCTGACCAAGGTGAAGTCTTTGATGATTACTCTAGGGCTGGAAGGTCTTTGGGACACTAAAAATCCAGAATCCTTACCTAGCAAAGCATTGATCAAGAAATATTATTGTAACTGGGTGGCACAGTCCTCTATTTCTCATCCATCCTGGGGCCGTCTGACACTCGACTTTATGGAGTTTAAATTAGAAGGTGTTTTTGAGCAATATTTGGAGGTTATTACAAATCCGCAGGATAGGAAGCTTTACATGAATTTAGATTTGGCTCCCTCTCTGTGAATACTTTTACTGCCTCCTGGCACCATCCTTCCCCTGTATCGCAGCTCTGTCCAAGCTGTGCCCTTGCAGCTGAGACTATCAACCATATTCTTTTCGCATGCCCTAGTTATTGTCTTTTGAGATCTAGGTGGATAGCCCATGTTTGCAGAAATTTTGGAACCTGTTGCCACAGTGATGCTTTACGCATCCTAAAATCTGACTCAAGCATGCTAATTGTATGTGCAGCTGCTAAATTCCTGGGCAAAATGTGGATCAGCAGGAGGTATGCAATGAATACGTAGTTGATGTAATTCCCTTTAACTCATTCTTTTTAAAATGTTTTTATGTATGTAGTTACTTATTTTTAGCTTAGAAGAGAGCCAATCTTAGAACTCTATCCGCATGGCGGGTCATGCTGTTTAGTATCTTCTGCATAGACTTATGCTGACATAATTTTTAACTACCCTCCTAGCTTTCTTTTAATTGTCTTATTATTGTCTACCAATTTTATTTAAGTTGGCTATTGATGAACTGGATTTTTTGCCACTTGCATGTTTACATTGCCTCCTTTGCCCTATAGGCACTGGCACTTTTTGCGGTCCTTGCACCATCGCATAGGATTATCACACAAGATGGATCTTAATAATTTTTAGTCACTAGTCCTAGCTTGCGAGTTAGAATTTTCATGTACTGTATGCATTCGCACTTTTTCGATTTTTATTCCATTCCTTTGTCTTTTATGATGTTTGGTCTTTTACATCATGCAGCTACTGACCATTTTATATACATATCGACTTCTTGGGGGCTGCTGCACTGCTGTTTATAAACATTATCTATTTGGTCTTTGCAATTTTACTGCTACTTAACTTTGCATGTTTTATCTTGTTTTTTATGTACTATATGCATATGGCACTTTTATGGTTGCAATGGCCGAAATAAAGTTATTGACTGACATAAAGTCGAGTGTTGTGTAATACAGTACAGTGTATTAGTGAAATGGCATCGTACAGTGGAGTGGTATGGTGTGTTGTAGAGTGTGGGAAACTGTTGTAGAGTGGAGTCGAATGAAGTGGCATATAATGGTGTACAGTGCTGTACAGTTGAGTGAGTTAGAGTACAGTAGAGTGTGGTAGAATGTGGTATAGTGGCGTGGAATAGAGTGTTGTAGATGGCATACATTGCCATTGAGTGGAGTAGTGTAGAGTGGAGTATGGGAGTAAAGTGGAGTAGTGTGTTACAGAGTAGAATGGAGTAAATTGTGGTGGAGTGTCATAGAGGGAGTTGTGTAGATTGTAATAGAGTGAAGTAGAGAGTGGTTGAGTGGCATAGAGCGGACTACAGTGTTGCACAGTGACATAAACTGGAGTAACGTGTTGTACAGTGGAGTAGCATAGAGTACAGTAGAGTTTGGTAGAGTGGAGGGGTGCAGAGTGTCGTAAAGTGGAGCAGAGGGTTGTAAAGCAGAGTAGACTTGAGTGGCATAGATTGGAGTGGTGTAGAGTGCAGTGGCGTACAGTGATGCAATGAATTAAGTTAGCGATTGAGTCCTGTAATTTGATAACATTAGAAATTTGAAAGGCTGCTTTGAACCTCAAGAAAATTTAATGAAATTGGATACAGTTGAGAATGTACTACTTGAATCAAGTTATATATTGAACTCTACATGAAGAATTCTTTCTAAATATTATTTCAAATAAGTGGTTTTCACCAGTGCATCGCATCTGGTTAATTTTATGCTCTTGAGTACATGAAACAATGTGTATGCTCTTTTACATCCATGAAGGTAATGATGATTAAATATATTTTGCATTGAATACAATGAAGTCTGGTGCACATGTACGAGTTAATGAGGTTACGATAGCCGAGAATTAGTTTATTAATGTGTGAGAGGCTACTTTAGCTGAGAAGTGATTCATTGGCTTCGAAGAATGATGAGAAAAGGATACTCCTTTGTAGATTATGCATGGAATACAATGAAGTCTGGTGCACATGTAAGAGCTGATGAGGCCACTATAGCTGAGAAGTGGTTTTTTAAGGTATGAAAGGCTACTTTAGATGAAAAGTGATTCATTGATTTGGAAGATGTTGTTACATGCGGCTACAAGGTAGTCAACTACATTTATATTTACCATTGCAGAAAGACCGAGTCAGAGACTGTTGCTGTAAATAATATGTTGAGTTTTGTCAGTATGATGAATTAAACATTATCATGTGATAATATTTATGTATTTACTTTATTATGTTTTATTTGGAGTACCTGTTTAACAATGTATAAAGTATTTTTGCATTGTCCATGACATGTTCTCAGACAACCAATGAATCAACTATACAGCCACTCAGGTACCAACTCACACCCCCATACAGCCACTAATACACCAACTGACAGACTGATTCAGACATTCACAGAACCTAGTCACTTACCCATGCATTCACTGAGACAGCTAATCACTCACTTATACAGTGAATCATCCACACAGATACTCATACACCCACTGATTCACCAATACACCTTGGTGTATATATATTTAACACACATAAATGTTTTAAAAACACTCACAGTCAATGAATGATGCCATCAGTGATGTCATCAGTGATGACATTTGAGATGTCATGAGTGATGTCATCAGTGATGTCTCTGACCATGTCATCAGTGACGTAATATGTGAGATCATAAGCAGTGCATTGCAGGGCGAAAGTTATAGTTAGCTCACTAACTATAACGGCTGAATTTCACTGGTTTTGAGCGAGTGAAACCTGAGCCGAACTATAATGTCTCTGTAACCTTTGTTTTTTCAGTGAAATATATATATATATATATATATATTCACTGAAAAAACCATAGGTTTTATGGACAGTTATAGTTAGTTGGACATTGCACTCGTACAAAACCCGTGAAATTCCCCCGTTATAGTTAGTTCAGCTAACTATAACTCGCGCCCCGCAATGCACTGCTGATGACGTCACATATTACATCACTCATGACATGGTCAGTGACATCACTGATGACATCACTGATGACATCTCAAATGACATCACTGATGACACCATCCAGTGACTGTGTGTTTCTGTAAAGTTTAAATATGTTTAATATATATAGGGAAAGGCGTATTGAAGAATGAGTGGGTGTATAAGTGTCTGAATGGATGATTTAGTAGGTGCGTGACTAACTCTATAAGTGAGTGATTAAACGTATCTTACTGAATGCATGGGTTAGTGACTAAACTGGGTGAATGTCTGTATCCGTCTGTCTGTTGCTGTGTAAGTGGCTGCATGGTACACAGAGTACCTTTTCCTCTCTTTGTAAATATAAAAGAGTGTTTTGCGCTATAACTATGTTACAAAAAGTGACATATTGTTAGCACAGGATGCTTCTAAATTAACCACATAAGTTGTAAAGTATTGGTAGATTGTTACAAAAACAACGTATTGGTAGTTCATTGTTTGAAAAATTGCATGACAGTGACAGGAGGTAAGCACAGAGTTATCTCTCCAAAGATGCTAAAAGAAGAATAATTGAAATAATTGTGGTCCTTCAATAGGTACAATGGGAAATATTATGAACAAACCAAAAAAAAAAGTGCAGGGCACACAATATCCTATGACAGAGAGATCCCAAAAGTACATAGGTATAAACTGGGTGTTTTGAAGACTGTATTAATACTTTTTAGCTTCTTGCAGATCTGCTGCCATAATATATAAAAAAATAACTTGTACTAAGGTTAATGGCTAGGCCAATCCTTAACTATATGAGTAATAAGTAGAGTAATTTCAGTAGTGCAAAGACAGAACAAGGTAAATTTATAAGTACTTATGTTTTTTAAAGTGATAGGACATATTTATAGAGTTGTAAAGGGATGGGATGGGGCCTCATGTAACATGTGCAAACACATTCTGTGACATGTTTTAAGTTAAAGAACCTAGGGGCCCATTACGATACCCGGCGTAAATAAATCCGCCAGGCATGGAAGCGGCAAAAATCCGCCCGCACACACCGCCTGAACACCGACCACGCCATTACGATTACACAAACCGAAAACCGCCATCGGCGGAAAAATCACACAAAATACCGCCCGCCAACGTCCGAGTCGGAGTCAAACCGCCCGCCACGGACGGAAACACGCACGACAACACAAAACCGCCCGCCCTCACGGCCGACACACCGCACGTGAAATTACGATCGCACCGGCATGAGCGCGGAAAAACCACAAATATACCGCCCGCCAGCGCAAACAACGCCGATGAGAATCGACACGGCAGAAGCCATGGCGCCAACGTACCTGCACAGAAACCATCCGCACACAAAACCAATAGCACACAACATGGCCAACAAGTCCACACAGCAAGGCACGCACAAATACACAAGCACAGTACACATCCCGAAAACACCCCCGGACAAACAAAAAATACAAAGGCCAGAACCCCAGACACAACACACCTGAAAACAACAGACCATGAGGACACACCCACATAGGTGAGTACAAAGCAGCACTCCCACAGACCACAACCCCTTGCTACATTGCAAACCAGAGAGGAGAGGAGAGGACACAGTGACACAGCAAGGACAGCAGCACACCACAGAAACGCACACATCACAACCACCACCACCACCACCACCACCAAACACCGGCACCACAAACCCCCTGCACATTACACAACACACACCGCACCAGCACCACAAACACCATGGCACCACAAAGAATGCCCAAGTACACGCCCATTGAGCTGACGGTCATGGTCGACGAGATCATCAAGGTGTACCCACAAATCTATGGGAACATGGTCCAGCACACACCACTAGCCACCAGAAGCAGAATGTGGAACCGGATCGTAGACCAGGTCAATGCAGTCGGGACCCTGCCCAGGAACAGAGGTGAAATAAACAAACGTTGGAATGACGTAAAGAGCCTGGTCAAGAAGAAGGAGGGCAAAAACAGAGAGCTGGCTGCCGTCACTGGCTGAGGGAATCCCGCGCTCTTTAAGACCTTCAAAGCGTGGGAGGAGAAGGTGCGAGTCGTAATACATCCGGAGATCCTCGCCGGATTAGCAGGGGAGTGGAGGCTGGTAAGTACAAACTAATGTATACCAGCACACCGCTATGTACTCACATGCGCAACTACCATGCCACAGCTCCCAGGGACAAACACCCCCATGTCCAGCACACAATACACAACACATCACACACACATGCAACAGACACCACCACACACAGCCCAAACCGAACAACTGTAAGATGCGTGGGGACATGTGTACACTCAGCCAGCCACGTAACCACCAACAGGTCCCCAAATATGCCAGAAGCGCCACAACGAGCACCCACCACACCCATGTGTCCGCCACAGCTGCACTAACCGACAAGTAACAGGTAAGTGGCAGGAACACAAAGTGCAGTGGGTGGGACGGTGGACAGCCCAAGTACAACACACACCAGGCCCCAGTCCCACAGCACAGCAAGGAGGAGCATCCCCCACACCCCACAGCCACGTGTCAGCCACCGCAGTGCACAACGACAGCCGAAAGGCAGACATCACGGTCCACAGCAATCGGTGTCAGTGGGTGTCCAGCCACCCCACGACCCACAACACCCCCCCACCCCCACAGACCTGCAACATGGAGCACCCCCCGCTTAGAGCCATGTGGCATCCAGTACAGTGCACGCACGAACAACTTGCAGGTGGGAAACTGGACAGGGCTGGATTACTGGAGGCATGAGGACCATAACACGACCAACACATGGGACATGTCACGTAGCAGACGAACACGAGGCACCGCCCACCGTCACGAACAAGTGAACAATGTGCACACGGACATGAACAACAGACTCACACCCCACATGACCCATCACAGACATAGCAACACCCAAGGAGCCACGTCTGCATGCACAAGCCACACTGAATATAGTCCCACACGGCAGCCACTGTGCAACTCATCACACACAACCGAAACACCATTGAAGTCCTGTCCATGTAGCCCCTACTGCCTGTCAACCACACACCCCACAACTACGCCTATGTAAGACAAACAACACTAGACGCAACAGAGCGGAACAACATAAATGCACACGAACACCACTGAACCCATCAAACTCACAGACACACCATGCACATACAACATACCATCCATCCCATCCGTCAGCCCCAGTCTCATGAAAGGCATGTCATCTGCACAGCTGCCACACATACAGCAGTCACGCTAAGATACATGCCCATGACCAACCATGTGCCAGAAGTCAATGAAGCGCACGACACATTGTGAGCAACAACACACAACATGGGCCACACCCCCGAGCACTGCAGTGATGCACATGGCAGCACGCACACCAAGGAGATGGGACAACTGCAATACGTTGGCTGGCACACAACCATCACTCACTCATAACGATGCGTCCAATGCCATGTCCAGTAATCACAACAGACAGCAAATATGCAGGCCATGTCAAGCATGCACACACCTCAAACCATGCACTGTCATGCTGCCACAACACATGTCACGTTCGGCACCCATGGCTCACAGCATGTACCCCAAAAGCATATCCCCTCCCAAATGCGAATCTGGGGCATGGCCCCCATGTTGCCATATGCGTTCCTAAGCGTTCCATTTGAACCCCAAAAGCATATCCCCTCCCAAATGCGAATCTGGGGCATGGCCCCCATGTTGCCATATGCGTTCCTAAGCGTTCCATTTGAACCCCAAAAGCATATTCCCTCCCAAATGCGAATCTGGGGCATGGCCCCCATGTTGCCATATGCGTTCCTAAGCGTTCCATTTGAACCCCAAAAGCATATCCCCTCCCAAATGCGAATCTGGGGCATGGCCCCCATGTTGCCATATGCGTTCCTAAGCGTTCCATTTGAACCCCAAAAGCATATTCCCTCCCAAATGCGAATCTGGGGCATGGCCCCCATGTTGCCATATGCGTTCCTAAGCGTTCCATTTGAACCCCAAAAGCATATTCCCTCCCAAATGCGAATCTGGGGCATGGCCCCCATGTTGCCATATGCGTTCCTAAGCGTTCCATTTGAACCCCAAAAGCATATTCCCTCCCAAATGCGAATCTGGGGCATGGCCCCCATGTTGCCATATGCGTTCCTAAGCGTCCCATCTGAACACCAAAAGCAAAGTACAAAATAGACCCAGGATGGGCCAGGAGCCCGCATACACCAGAGTCACAATAAGTAGGGGCACAGCAACACACCCATCGGCATGGCCAATCCGTCCCATGCCACATGTGCACAGCACACAGTCCCATTGCCAAGCACACACAACTACAGATGCTACAGCCACACACACGCCTCTGGGAAACCCATGTACGAGATTGCACGAACTGTTAATGTCAGACGACAAATACATACTTCGCCAGGTGCAACACAATAACAAATCTCATTCTCTCCACAGGTGATGAACTGCTGGATGCTGGGGATGGAGCCAGCAGCCAGCACAGCCAGCCTACAAGCCCCCAACGAGGACACACGGATCTGGAGGATCTGTCCTCCTCTTCGGACACGGACCACCAAGCAGGCCCATCTGGTGTGGCAGGGCCCAGCCGCTCCCCAGGACCCCTCCTACCCACCAACCCATCATCCAGGGCTGCTGAACATTCCCAGCCCCCTGTTGCCACTGTCGTTGCAGCCACACCCACGGTCATTGTGGCCACTACCACTGCCGCAACCGCCACCATCGCCGCACCGACCACCACCGCCGCCACCACCGCCACGTCTTTGCTGGCACCAGCCCCAGCGCAGGTGGTGGCCCGGCCGACTGGATCCACCCTGGGAGCCACAGCGAGGACCGTGGTGAGCAATGTGGCTAGTGGGCAGGCCGGTGGCAGCAGGACTGGTAGGAGGAGCAGGGTCAGGGAAACGCCAGCCTCCCTGGGAGCCATGCCCTGCCTCAAATGGCCAGAGTCCTTGGGGCCTATGAAGAGGCCCAAGGACAATGGGTCCGGTCTGCTTCAGACACGCGTGAGGTGCTGGGGGTGCTGAGGTCCATGGACGCCCGTATGGGCCAAATCGTGGACCTCATGGGACAGCTGGTGGTGGCGGTGAGGTCACAGCCAGGGACAGCAGCTCCCCTCCGCCACCACCTGCCGGGGCGCAGGGTGGAGCAGCAGTGTCCAGTTCCCCTGCGTCCACAGCCAGTGAGCACACCTCAACCACCAGCATGTCGCAAGCAGGCACCCCCTCGCAAACGTGGAAGGGGCCGTCCGAAGTGGAAACAGATCTCCCGGGAGGACTTCGCACGCTCCAAACGCAAGTGAGGCAGCCAGCCAGCCTTCCACCAGCCTTCCTTGACCAGCCACTGCATTGACTTGGACTACGATCCCACTCCACACAGCCATCTGGATGGCATGTGTGTGTTGGACTATGGACATAGAACCAGTGGGTACACCCTGATCATCACGCAGCCATGACCGACAGCTCATTGTCACTGCACGCACCACTTTTGTTATCACCTTACACACAATCACATGTCACAGTTTGTAATAAATGCACCTTTTTCACTAACTGCTGTTTGTGCCCTGTGTTTTATTTGTACGGAATACAACGGCCACCTTGGGCGGAAAGGCACCTGATGCGTGGCATGGCAATTGAATCCGGAGGGCCTGTAGGGACCTAGGGGTGGGAGACAGAACAGGAGCACATTCAATGAGTGTGTCACACACCCATCACACAGTACATGTCAACAACTACAAGCAATGTACACACATCGCACAGAGCAATAGGGCACAATGCCACAGCCACCAACAGTGGCATACTACCCTGGCCATGGAGCGTTGACACACAGCACGCAGTGAACAAACGGCCACCCTGACACAGCACACACACACCTGCACAGATACAGCCACATCAGCCGTCGTACATGGACACTCACCGTCAAGTGAAGTAGCGGGCGATGAGCTGCTGCCGCACATTACCAGCTTCCTCCTCTCCGCTGTCCTCCTCACTCGAGCTGTCCTGGTCTGCGGGCTGGGGCCCTGGTTGATCTCCGTCATCCACGATGAGGGGGATCTGCTTCCGAATGGCCAGATTGTGCAGCATGCAGCACGCCACCACTATCTGGCACACCTTCTGTGGGGAGTACGCCAGCGCACCCCGGTGCGGTCCAGGCACCTGAACCTGGACTTGAGGAGGCCAAAGGTACGCTCGACCACACGTCTGGTCCTCCCATGTGCCTCATTGTAGCGATCGTCTGCTGGGGTGCGAGGATTCCTCAATGGACTGAGCAGCCATGCCCCATTCGGGTACGCAGAGTCACCTGGGTGTGAGGGACACAGAGAACCGTTGCAATTCCAACTGGACAGGGGACAGCATCGCACAACCAGCACGCTACACCACTCCACATACTCACCGACAATACAGGCACGATCCTGTTGCATATTGGACATCAGTCGTGGCAAGATGCTGTTGCGCATTATGTGTGCGTCATGGGCCGAGCCTGGGAACTTTGCACACACGTGGGTGATCACCATGTCCGCAAGGCACACCACTTGCACATTCAGGGAGTGCGTGTGCTTCCTGTTGCGGTACAGGTGCTCAGTGGCCTGTGGTGGAACAAGGCCGACATGTGTGCAGTCAATGGCTCCAACGACGTGTGGGATTCTGCCAAGGGCATAGAATGCACCCTTCACTGCCGCCAATTCACGAGCCCTGGGGAAGCGGATGTACCTGTTTCGGTACAGCATCATGGCTGCCAGTACATCCCTCAGCACCTTGCTGAACATGGGCTGGGACATCCCTCCTCCAATGCCCACTGGGTGCTGGAATGACCCAGTGGCGAAGAAATGCATGGCGGCCATCACCTTAGCCGTGGGGGTGACAGCAGTCGGATACACCCTGCGGGGACGGAGATGGGGTTCTAACATGGCACACAGTCGATGCAGGGTTGGCCTGTCCAGCCGAAACTTCCTAATAACCTCTGTATCGTCCATGTCCGCCAGCAATTGGTATGGGCGGTCAATGTTCGGTCTCCGCCTAGGGACAATGGCAGAGGACACATGTCAAAGCAACATGACACATAGCAATTTCGCATACACATCACTGACATGACTGAGCAAGCACATGAGCCACAGCCCAGCTGTCAAGCTGGGACGGCACGGCCACAATACACTTACACAGGTCTCCCAACAATGGCAATGGCTAGTGATACGAACCACTGCCATGTGCATGCACATGGGGATCTAGGCCCCAATGACTTGCACGGCGTGCTGATGGGGACTGACTGCATATCCGTCAAGCGGCAACGCCACGGCAACATGAATGTCTGCTGAGCATGGAACTGCTTCCGCGGCTGGATGAGTATGGCACACGACGACGACGATGTGGGCACAGGCTGAGCGGCCAAAACAAGTGGGACCTGTGGCACGAGGGGATATGAGACAGTAGTAGGTGTCAGCACTGCACCCTATGTACAGCACTGTACGGATCACACCTCCCGAAACATTGACAGGTGTCCACATTGACAGCCCCATGCCAAGACGGCTGTGTGCTTGCAGTCACACGTCACAGGTGAGAGGTTACATTGCACGTGCCAGGTGGCAGACGTACATAGTGGGAGCTGGCATGTGTGTGCATGTGTCTCCTGTTCAGGATCCACCAGATGGGCGCTGACTCTGTACTGACCATTGGACACAGCATGTTCCGTGGAAGGCTTGTGTGTGTGGGATGGTGGCACTGGATGTGCCTCCGTTGGGTGGGGGGCCATGCACAGGGCGGGTACGTCGATGATTGCGCATTGTTGGTCACGGTGGGTGCACCAACTGAAGATGTGTTGCCCTGTGTTCAATTCCTATGTCCGCATGATGATGGACTGTAGATGTGGGCAGACTACACATTGGTCGATGTGCTGTCTATATGCATGTGCCTTCACACCAGGCACAGCTGCCCCTGCACATGTGACCCCTGCTGGACTCGCTGCTGGGTCTGTGGAGCTGATGCACCTTCTGCGCGTGGGGCGGACAGCTCTCCTCACTTCCCTCATTGCGCATGTCATGACTTTGCCGGAGGTGACATGGATCATGGAGGGCCCACATGTACGCGTGGGTAGGCTACACATGATTGTACACTGGTCGCCACCCCCAGTCAGTGTTTCGAATGGGAAGGTTGTCGTGCTGGTGGTATGTTCGATGTGGCGGATGGGCGGGCCTAGGTGCGGGCTTACATTCCGGACATGGGGGGGTAGTTGAATTGGCGACTAGTTGCAGTACACCCGGGACACGTCTCTTCCTTTCCACATCTGGGTCATCCCTTGTACTTACTGACAGTGATACAGTCATCTTCGCCCCAGCCCTCATGTCCTCCCCTCGCTCCCCCAATATGCATGCTCACCTGCGAGGCTAGCGCCTGCACAGGCAGCCCCAAGCTCGCACCAGAGAGGGCAAGGAGTGTATGTGTGGGTCCAGTTGCACGAGTGGGCTGTCTCAGGGTATGATGTGTGGCGGGACGCCGTCCACCTGCGTGGTGCCCCAAATGGAGACCCGGCCTGCATGGACTATGCATCACAGTCTTCGCCTTCCGGATCCGCCACCTGCGACACCCAGTGGCTGTGGCTGCCCTTGCGGCCAGGCCGCGTCCGTCTGCGGCTGATGGCCCACACATTCACTCTTTGGCCTCTCTGGGGAGGGCTTGGGGGTGGTGGCGCACGCGCTTGCACTTAGTCGCAATGGCATGTGGCGTGGTTGGTATGATGGGCAATGGATGGGATGGTGCGAGCCACCTCCTGTGACGTCAGTGCTGCTCGTGGTGTGGTGCGTCCCCCCTACACTTCCATTTGACTTGTGCCATGCTAGACGTTGAGGTTCAATTGCCTGCGTGATATGACCAGGAGGAGCGCGAGGAGACCTCTCACACACCATGCTCCACTGCCATCCCGTGCCCTGTATCGCCTGTGCGGATTGACTATGTTGGGGTTACACCTGGTCGACTGGGGCTGTGTGTGCCTTGTCAAGGGGCATGGCGGGCGCACAACAGGATCCAGCTTGTCCACAGAGGTTGGGCTGAGGTGCGCCTGGTACCGCTTTGTACGTGTGCCCGGCTGCTGTGCACACACGTGTTCACTCCCCCCGACAGGTGTCCTCTCACGATGCCCAGGGAAGCGGTGGTGTACTGTTCATGACCCCTCCCAACACGGCGTGCTCCAACTTGGCATGTGCGCATCTACCCGTCGCACCCACCCACCTGAGCACTGCGTCCATACGACTTCACACGACACATGTGTGTCTTCCACAGTAGTGCTACTCATTTGCGTTGACATCCAATACCAGTGGACTACATGGTCATGTCACGACTGCCGTGTACTTCACATACTCTCATCCTCTCTCATTCGTACTTGTGAAATGAGTCAGCGGAGACAGTTTTGGTTTCAAACATTATATTGAGTCTTCTGTCCTCTGTGATGCAGTATAGTGGACACTACTGGCAGCGGAATACATGTTGAGGATATACTGAGCATGATTGCAAATGTGATAGGGTGTGGGGTTACATGTGATTGGCTGTTGCATGTGGGATGTGGGCTTCAGAGTGACATCTGCTTGGCCAAGGCTGTGCTAATGTACATTTACGTATAGCTGCGGAGCTGCGGACTTTGACACAGACGGTATACATGTAGCCTACCAGACCGCTTGGCATCATGGGCACAGTCCATCTCAGTTCCATGTGACAGGTTTGCTGCGGTTGTTCCTCATGCACGCGTGCATGTGAGATGACATCAGGGCATGTGCTTGCGTGCATGCAGCGGCGTGCCACTTGTTGTTGCACTGTGGTGGTTACTGGACATGTCACAGTCACTGGGGTCGTGTTGTTGTTGTATGCACTTGTCGTCCATGCAAAGGTCCTGGTATGGGATTCCCGGGGCGGGGGTGGGAGGGGTGCAGCACCCACAGACTCCAGGCGACCTATTCATGTCCACTGAGCGGTGTGTGTGTCCATGGGCGCTGGATCCATGTCGTGTCCTGGTTGTTCGTGCAGTTCCGTCCATGTGGGTGCGATACACAGAGCCCATGCCACTGCCTCCCACGATGCATGCGGTGTTCCTGGATGTGATGGGGAACAGTGTGCATGTCCCGGTCATATCCGATGTCATGGCGATGTCGTTGATGGTGTGGTTACAGTTGCCGGTCGTTTGGTATGGCTGTTGTGGTGGTGACTGGCCAGTCCGTGCGGAAGCTAAGCATGGGTGCGGGGTTGGACATCATAGGTCACTCGGGGAACCTGCATTGTGGTCCGACGAATTGACAGGTTGTCAGGTATGCGATGCCGTCCAGCAGGGCTTCCATGTCATTGGTGGTGTACATGTTTGCCAGCCAATGTAGCGGATGGTGGCTGTCAAGGTGTTGTTCGTAAGTTGTCCCTTGGAGGACCATGATGGGGCATGCTGGGTGACATTCGATGTAGCTGTTCTCGATGATCCGTCGTGTGGAGGCACAGTGGTCCCATTTCAGTGCGGGTGCGATGTTGGCCACATACGCCATGCCCCCATAGGCAGAGCAGGCCCTGTCGTGTGCGTCCAGAGGGAGGAGTAGTGGTAGCAGGTCCGCCTTCAGACATGCCGGGTTGGAGAGGCATATCTCGACGGGATGCTGGTAGGGACACCTCCGACAGTAGAAGACGGGCATGACGCAGCTGAACAATGTGATGCGGTAAGTCAGTCGGTAACTTACGTTCAGCAGGGACAGGAGATCGCATCCCAATGTATGGAACAGGTTGGTTTTGTACAGCTTGAGCTGTTCGGCGTAGTTGGGTAGGTGTGTTGCGGTTGCCATTTCGCAGCGGTTCGTTGAGGTGGCGTGCTCCGGCTGTGTGTGCAGTCTGCAATGTGCACGCTCCGAGGTTGCTGTGAGCTCTGTGTAGTCGTAGGGAGACAGGACTTGTGTTCTGTTTGCTTGTTTGGAGGACACGGGCCCTCTTCCCACATGCTTCTCAGACAGTTCAAGGTCAGTGATGTGTGACTCCTTCCAATTAACTTGCATGTGGCCGACATGGGGGAGTGTTTTCTTCTTTCTTCCCCGTCCATTGTGTGCTTCTGTGATATGCGCTATCTGCCCTGTGGTCGGTCTCCTCGGCATGCCTGTGTTGGTCTATTCTTGGACAATGGCTGTATTCACCGGCTTCTGTCGTAGGGCTGTGGTTTCGGAGTTGGAATGGAAGGTCATTCAGTGCTGTCTGCTCTCCCTTGTGTGGGCGGCAGGCTGCCTTTCCGCTCTGCGTTGGGCCTTGTGTGTGAATGTTATTCTTGGGCCACCTGTTGTCGGTCCCGGGCTCTTTGGTGTTCCGTTTTATATGTCTTGTTCATATGTGCAGGGTGGTATGGGTGTTTCAGTGTGGTACTGGCGTTCCTCTTCCCGAAGGGAGCCCTGCTTCTCCTAGTTGGTGTTGCCGCCGCTGTGTGCTACGCCATGTTTGTTACACTGGGGTGTGTCCTGCTGTTGCGTGACTTCACTGACATGTGTGCGTCGGTTGTGTGGCGTTGGGTGTTGTCCGTGAATTGGGCGTTGGGGACATGTCTGTGGCAGGCCTGTCACGTGTCATGTGCGTTCGGGGTGGGGCTGATGTGTGTGCTGCTTGGTTGTGTCCCTGTGTCTGTGTGCGACGCATGCATGGCGCTGCGGTTGGCCTCTGCGTTGTGCGCATGTGTGGCGGCGTCATCGGCGCTTTGGGGCCGTGACGGGGTGGTTGGTTCCTAGTCCCAGGTGGTGTGTACACATGTGTTCCGCGATGTTACGATTTGGCCTGTGTGTCATATGTGGATGCAATGGTGGATGTGTAGTGTACACGCGCTGGGGGGGTTGTCCGCTTTTTCCGCCCTTGCACTGTGTGCGCTGTTTGCGTGCACTTGTTGTGTGTGTGCCTACCTGCGTCTCCGCGGTACGTTGCGTCCTTGGTGGTGCATCAGCAGAAGCATGGGGAGGGCCTGCAGTGCTGGATTCATGCTCGGGGAGCCGCTTCTTCGTTGTCCGTGCTCGGCATCCGTGTTACCGCTTCGGTTTGTCGTACGGTATCTCTTGGCCGTGGGAGCCGTTTGTTTGCGGCATCGTAATTTATGCGCCGGGCGGGACGTGTTTCGTCGGACGGTGTGTGTCAGTTGAGCTGCGCCGCTACGTGTACGGGCGCACTTTGATGGCGGACGGTGTTGCTGGCTTGCCGGCGGTGTTTGGCATACTTTTCGCATCGTAATTGGACGGGCGTGTGGACTGCTGCGTGCCGGCGGTAACTGGTGCTTTTTGCATCCGCCAGCACGGCGGTGGTGCTTCCGCCCGCCATCGTAATG